>JADBJO010000705.1:522500-588158 GCA_016801955.1 Conus betulinus | reverse complement strand
AAGTTTTCTGCAGCACGAGGTCCCCTATATAACTCTGGCTCCGAATGGACACCATCTGACCTGACAACGACAAAAGCGAAGCGACTCGAAGTCTGCATAAACAACATACGGACTCATTTGTAATTTTTTCCAGTTCTCAAAACAAACCTTGCTGCCTTCTCTCGGTGTAATTAGTTCTGTATTACAGTCAACTGGGCTAATACAATGTTTTATATGTTCACTTGCAGCTTGAACAGATGGAATTCTTGTTAAACATTTTCTACAAAATTCTTGTTGTTTATGATTTTTTGTAGTATGATTCAATAGTCTACTCATTGTGCGTATCAACGTGTAATGGTGATGCATTAGGAGTAAGTCCACATGATTTTTGTCTGGATCCCCAATTGTTGGACTATTCTTGGACACTCTGATGGGCAAAAGATTGGTTTCCTCAGACCATGTGTATACGTTAACAGTTATTGGCTTGTTCTGTTCTTCAAACTGATCAATTTTATCTAAGCTAACAGGAAAAGATATTCCGTCAAAACTAAGGGAATTAATATAAGGTTCATATTTAGACACCCTCTCTGCATTTTTAGCAACGGGATGCAGCCTCGCAAGAACACACCACATAAAACATTTGTTGTCTGAATTCTTTATGTTTAAAACTGCTCTTTTTGCAACTAATGCTGGAGGTAGTGGAATGTAAGACTTACCTACAATCGGTGCGTATTTGGTCTGTTTTAATCTGATTGCTAAAACTTTACCCTCTGTCCAACCAGAGCCTCTCATTTTAGCTTCTTCAGCGGCTACATCAAACTGTGTAAGGAGTTGGTCTGCCCCCACCGGTGTTAAGTCATTATAGGAAAGAATAGTCTGCTGTTTAGTTGAAACCCAGACTTCCAGATTTTCGCCATGTATAGTTATATAGTCGATTAAAACAGCTAACCTTACTTTAACTGGTGGGTCTATTGTTAGTTTACTCGGAACTTGAGAAATAGCATGCGCAACGCTTACCCGTACGTTTGTTGGATCAATATACTTCTAAATTGACATCATCGAAAACATTTGACAAACTCTCTTCCTCTAACCAAGCGTCAGGACTTTCATAAATCTTAGCCATGTTGAGTTTCTTTTCTAACTCTCAAAATATTTATTTAAATTAAAAAAAAATATTTAGTCAGAATCAATATCAACGGTCTTTTTGTGCTTGGACTCATAAACTAAAGTATAAACACCTTTTGGCGTTGTTAATGTGAGCTGTTTAGAACAGAGTTTAATGTCTCGTTTACTTTTTTTAAACATCTTTTCTTATCTGATCGTTGTCTGTTTGATGAGAAAAAGTTGCCCGCGATTTTTTCTGAAGATCAAACTTTTGTCTTTTGTAGTCATCAAAATCAGCCTGTAAGCGACTAAATTCTTCATCCGTGATTTGCGAATCGACGAGCGCTTTATTTATTATCAGTCTGAACGAACTAAGTTTAGCTGTTATAAGTTGAACCATAGCTGTGTGCTTTTGGAGTTTAGTTTTTATTTTTTTTTACTGGCTGCACCTACAGCTAATGAACAAAGACCAAAAGTTAATGATAGACTGCCTAGAGGTAAAGCTACTGATGCGCCTATACCTGTTGCTAAGAGACCTACACTTGTTCCTGCTGTTAAAGCACTAATAGTCGATGCTCCAGTATTAACATATGTAACAGCATTAAAGGCGGCAGAATACCTTCGTTTGGTTTTGCTATATTTTGAAAGGTCTTGCTCTAGTTGTTTTTGCATCTGTGTAATGTTTGTTAATCTGAATGTTTTTATGTCAGGGTTGTCCTACTCTTCTTCTTCTGTTGGGCAACTCTGTTGGTGGAAGGAATTTTTGGATAATTCTGAACAGGCATGCTTTTTAATATACAATATCTTTTAATCTGTTGTCGTAAATATTCATTCAGCTGTGCATCATATATTAAAAACAAATATACATTAACTGGTTTATCACTCTCTTTTTCTTTATCAATTTGAATGGTTATCCCATCTTTAACAGTTCTTCCGCTTCCATGCAACTGATTATCCTCTGTCGTCCTTAGGTCAATCCATAAACCGTATTTCGTTGTTAAATAATCATTAAGTCTAACATTATGAAGGTGTAGATCTTTAGACACAAGGTCAGCGGTTGGATGTCTATGCCTCCCACCTCCAAACATTTTTCTTATTTCATCAAAATGCTGATAAGGTTTAAGCCCGCTAGCGTATATTTGGTTAGGGCTACCCTCAATCGAACATTGTACTTTCGTTATTTTAGGATTAAAAAAACTTTTCAGTTTGTCTTTTGTATGGTTCTTCATCTTCACACAGCAATAAAATACCTTTAAGTGATCTTGCTGTGGCACTAAAACTAAAATTCCATATAGTGTCTACCTTGCTTCTGGTATATTAGAATGATGAATCACTCTATCGTAATATATTGCTAATTTTGATTGGTATTGTTGCTCAATCAGCCTTGCTAAGCTAGGGTTGCTAACAATGTCAAACTCTAACGAGATGTCAGAAATGCTGTATTTTGCTTCGGTGTCTTCTGATCTAATAACGCGTCTGTATTCATTAAAAGTTAGTTCGTATGACAATCTGTCTTTTAATGCTCCTTGAAAGTATGGTGCATGCGCACTTAACAACTCAAAATCCAAGGGTATAGAAAATCGATTTCCAAACGCAAAACTTATAGCTTTGGCCTTGTATTACTGTCTTTAGCATCTGCAGCGCCTACTCTATGTTTTAGATCATCATCATTTTGGATTCCTTGAAACGCAAGATCCGCCCTTTCATTTGCGGTTAGCCATAGATCAGAATAGATGAAAAATATGTCTGAATTATGTAAAGAAAATACTTCTTGGCCCTCAAGTTTTACGGAAACTTTCTTAACGATTGCCCGCCCCAGATTATCAACTACTGACCTGTTTGGTCTGTTTTTCTGATTCAAGTTCTATTTTGAAAGTAAGTCGCGCAGAGCCAGTACAATAACTTCATCTGCTCCTAGGTCTGGAAATTTAACGGTAAGAATTTGATCTGAATCAATAGTAGATGGATTATTAGGAACAATAACATTTTGTTTATTTCCCCCTTCACACCTAAGGGCTCTTTCAGTCTTCTGTGCGGGTCAAGAATTGAACCATAGGCTTGTGACATTTTTTTATAAAACAAAAATAAAAAGTTAAAAAAAAAATATGGCAGGAATTGAAGATGAAGATTATGATGTTTTTGATCCTGGAGACGACATGAGTGAAATGACCCCTTTGGTTCAGGGTCACTCACTGCGGCGAGAATTAACATTAAGTAAAGTCGGATCATTTTACGAAAGTTTAGGCCAAGAACCTCCTGATTTTATTGACCCTAATGATTTTGAAACAAAAGATGATCATCTGTTTGTGAGAAGCGACCAAGGACAACTTGTTCAACTTACAACTAAACCAAACTCATCAAAGTTTTTAGCAAAGAGTACAATTAGGCAAAGGCTCAGTGTGAGCGATCAAAGTCGTCTTGGCATTGCTAAGCCGCCAAAATTAGACGTAGAGGCAGTTTCTAAACTTCAAAACACGCTGCGAGAACTCCCAACAGATAACCAAATGCAAAACATAGAACTTAAAGACTTAAGTCAAACAGCAGACGAAATAATAGAAGCAGAAAAAACCAGTTTTTCAGAAGAAACAGCATTAAAAAAACTATACATGATCCACCACTACCCATGCGAGAAATAGAGGCCCTTGATCATACTTTGAGAAGCATCAGAGGTGAATTAACAAACAATTAGCAAAATTGGGTGAACTAGATGAGCATATAAAAAGAGAAAAAGAAAAGCTCGTTGAGGCTGACGACGCCAACTTAGGACATGATATTAAAGAAAGAATAACAAAAGACTAAAAGATCTTGAACTAGAGAGATCATCAAGACTAGAAGTGTTGTCTACTAACCGTGAACAATTACGAACACAAGTGAACAGAATAAGAGAAACTATCCAAAAATTTTTTATATGAAAACACGACGCTAGCAGAACGAATACGAACATTGTTTAGAGAGCAAGGAGTTACATTGGCAAGCGTTATAACAGCCTTAGGATTTGCAATAAGTACACTGGTGTTGGCTATTACAGGTGGTGGTGGTGGGCAAGGGTCAGTTCATCCCCCTCCATCACCACCTGACAAATCATGGGTAAAAAACAACTCGATCATCTTGCAGTTTTTTAAAAAAATTTAGCTGGTAAGGCCATAGACTCTTTACCAGGCATATTAGGGAGTATCGTTAGCTGGCTTTTGTCTACTGCAAGCAAAGTAGTTGGCTTTATGGCTGAGCACTTATGGACATTAGTTGTCTTAATAGTTGGGTTACTTTTTAGTAAAATAAGACTAAGTAATCCTAAGCCAGTTAATCCCAAAACAAGTGCTGTCTTTTCATATTCATGATCATCATTTTTTTTTTTCATTTTCATGGACTTCGTGGACTTCGTGAACTTCGTGAACTTCGTGAACTTTGTGATCTTTGGGTGTGGATGACTTATTGTTATTGCTGGCTTAGAATTTATGTCGTTTTTCCCGATCTTTGTTCATCACCTGCCACAAGAATTTCATTATTATAGTTTATTATTGTTCTATCTGAAGCTTGAGGTCAGAAGGCAGCATGTATAGACCAGTGCCAACAGCAAAGTCTACTTTCGATCTTGCGTATTGTAAAACATTTTGGTACCTTTTAATACTTGAAGGTAAATCAACTGCAGAATTAATGGCGTCCTCTAAATTTGCTAAGTACTGTTTTTGTGCGTCAAAGCCAGTAGAAGGATCAATTATGTTAGATTTCGTTTGTGCTTGCGAACCTAACAAACACCAAACATAAGTACGAATAGAGTCGTTTATTCGTTCTACTCCTGCTCTGGTTAGACCCTTAGATGTGTCCAAAATAAATGTTGTCCACGCTGTTTTATGTTCTTGCTCTATGGACCCGAGGCGAACAGCTGTACCTGAAGAGAAAGATGTGTAAGCAGGATTCCAGTCATATTTATACTTTCTGTGCACGCCCCAATAATAAAGAGTGCCTAAACCATGATTAAGATCCAACTTTTGTCTAAAGTCTGTCCTAACATTAACATTGAATTCGTTACAGATCCTTTCAAAAGCCTTCATATCTATTCTGTTGCTGAATGGATTAAATGGTTTGTCATTTGGTAATGGCGCTTGCAGTTCAGTTAAAATACGTCTAAAGGTGTAATAGAAATGAAATCTATATACACTGACCTCACCAAAGGATCAGGATGATTTAAATGATCAGCATACGACACTCCACACCCAGTTGATGCACAAAACACAGCAAAGTTTAACTGGTTCTGATAAAACTGCATCGGATGACTGAACCATACTTTCGGGATGTGGTCGTTTTTTAATAGGAGGGTTAAGATATTTGTTCAATGGAGTACTAACCTTTACTTGAAAGGCGTCAGACTGAGTCACAGAAATGTCAAGAGTATCAGTTGTTATATTTTTAAGATTGTAGTGCGGTCCAACAGAATATTTTGCATCAGTATATTTAAATGGATTCATTTTTATATTGTTTTAAAAATGTTTGTAACAATAACAACTCAAGACGTCCTTCATTTTTAAAGTATGCTATTGATAACGAATGCGGAACCCAAAGGGTTGCACTCCATGAAATGTTTTACAAAGTCGTATGGTTTAATATAAGTGAATCCAAGAATAATAATACGGTTCAAAAATTTGACAATGGAAGAGGCGCAGTTAGCCGTTAACTATACCTGATGGTTATTACGGGTTTTGCTCACTAAAAGAAGTAATGAGTGAATTCGACATTACTCTCAAACTAAACAATGCAAATCTGAAAGCAATGTTGACATTTAAACCTGAAAAAAGAAGTAGGTTACTTTTTTGATGTGGAGCTAGCTAAAATGTTAGGCTTTGCAACTGCCCATCAAAACTTTTATATATTTAAAGTTACACAAAACAAAACTACTTATGAGGGAGAAAATCCGCTCGATCTCGCATTACATTCATTACTATATATTCATTTAGATGAGCTGAGTACTGATGAAAACTTATATGATGGAATGCCCTCAACTGTTTTAAGAGCTTTCCATCAGGAAAAGCTGCATATTGCGATTATGAAATTATACAATTCCCTAATTTACAGTTTAAAAAATTAGCTTGTGGGAGGGTTGAATCATTTAATATAAAAATCACAGATAAAACAGGAAAAGTCGTGAAAATGTGATAACCTACATATTGTCTTAGAAATAAAATAATGATTTGTAATAAAAAAATAATGTCGCGTGGACCAAGAACCGGGGGTTACATTAGCGCCAGTGAGGTGTATAACGTTAGAATTAAAAGACCTTGCCGACACTGAGGACTTTGAACAGAACGGTGAAATAAACACTTTGTATGGTTTTGAGTACACCAAAGATGGTTATTATAAACGCAAAGAGGTTAGCGACAACAAAAGGTTTCCTAGACTAGAACAACTGCGTAATGTAGAAGCAGACAGTGTAGGTCAGTATGAATATAAAATAGTTCGAAAAACTGACAACAAATGGCACATAGAACCACAAGTAGAATGGGACATAAAATATGAAATTCATAAGTCCATTTACATTCTTTGACCGTCAAAAAAGTTTCAGAAAAGCACTCAACTCTGGTCCTTTACATGTAAGTCTTATGCCAGAGGACAATAGTCGGAGAGAGATCGGAATAAAGCCTTTTGGAAACAAACAGTACATCCTCCACAGAAAAGAATCAGTTACAAAGGAAGCTTCTACAAAATTACAGTTCTTTCCGCGAATGAAATTAGAAGAAACGTTCACAATAATATTTGAAATTTCTGTCTTAAAAGATGAGAAGAGTGATGGAGTTGTGGGCGTCAGTGACAATCTTATGAAAGGAATTCTTATTAGCTGGCAAAACTTAGACGTTGAAAGACTTAAAGTTACTGTTGTTGTTCTTTACGACGGTGAGATATGAAGGTTATAACAACTAGCGATAAAATCAATATCAGTCTAAATAGAAACAATCTGACTGAACTGAATTGGATTAATATTACACATTTAGATCTTATAGGATTTTATTATACTGAACAAGTTTTAACAGATAGTATGATACAAATAATAACTGGATTAGATTAAATTCTGTTATAAAACTATGGAGCAGTTAAACTTTATGACAAAAAAAACCTCATTGTGCATTGATTTGCGGGCAAACTGGTTGTGGAAAAAAACAATATTTGTTCTTGACCTATTACAAACAGTTTATCGTTGTAACTTTGAACATATAGTAATTTTTTGCCCAACCATAAAGTGGAATCAATCATATCATGATCGAATGTTTATATGGACAGATGATAACATATATTTGGTTGATCCTAGTGATAAACTAAGTAAGTGTTTAGAATACTTTTATAAACTGTTGAAGGAACGCAGACACTATTTATTATTGATGACTGTTCGGCAGAGAGAGACATAGTTAAAAAAAGAAATACTTTATCTAAACTGGCTTTCAGTGGAAGGCATGCTGGGATAAGTGTGTGGATTTTATGTCAAAAATATAACTCTGTTTTAAAAGACTTTAGAGAACAATTAAAGACCGTAGTTTTATTTTACATGAAAGACAGAGAGATTCTTTTGATGAATGTATACGCGAAAATGATGTTATTGAGGATGAACAAGAGAAACGTAGAATTAAGCAAAAACTAAAATCTCAAAAGTTTTGTAAATTAGTATTAAAAACAGATAATCCTACACAATATGTATGTTGTGTGAATAAAGGTTAAACTGACTGACTGTAGAGAACGTAATAATGTTTGTTCTGGCATCAGCATGTATGTTTGTGAATAAAGGTTAAACTGACTGACTGTAGAGAACGTAAATAATGTTTGTTCTGGCATCAGCTCCGAGCTGACTGTAGAGAACGTAGAAATGACTGTACTGTAATAATGTTTGTTCTGGCATCAGATCCCGAGCTGAGAACGTGTAGAGAACGTAGAAATGACTGTAGAGAACGTAATAATGACTGTAATAATGTTTGTTCTGGCATCGGTTCCAGAGCTGAATGTAGAGAACGTAACGTAATATGTTCGTTCTGGCATCGTAAAGCTGTTCGTTCTGGGCATCAGTGTCCCGAGCTTTATGTTCGTTCTGGCATCAGTTCCCGAGCTTGCGAATGTGATTGAGAGCTGAATGTAGAGAACGTAAATATGTTCGTTGGCATCAGTTCCCGAGCTTTGCGAGGGGGCTGAGCCAGAACGAAAAGGTGACACCGTCCACTCTCCGCCCAAGTTTAACAATGAGGACGCGCATAGCCGAGTTGTCCTGGGCCCTTTTCGTCATGAAATTGATGTAAACGGGCACAAAGCAACCACACACACATCGGAAATCCGTTTCTGCTGAAGGCATGACACTTCACCGCAGTCTCTGCCGAACATAGGCACTGAACAACGTCACGATTTACTACGATTCTGATTTAAACAAGACAGAATATGTAGCACGTCCGCACTCAAGAACAACTATTCACCCCCCCCCCCCCCCCCGAGAGAGAGAGAGAGAGAGAGAGAGAGAGAGAGGTTAAAGCACGCGATGATAGCCTCTGATTACAATCACAAGAGGAGATAGGGCCGAGGGCAAATGAGAGAAAGGGGGATGGGGAGGGTAATGGAGGGCTAGAGAGAAAGTGAAAGAAAGAAGAGGGGGCAGGGGAGGGGAGGAAGGTGGTTTGAAAGTAAGAGGAGACGGATGGGGATGGATTGAGAGAGAGAGAGGGGGGGAGAGGGAGAGAGAGTCAAAGACTCAAATGTAAAATGACGAGAACTGAACAGCTCATATCACATCATAAGATCACGTAGATAATGACAGAGACCACCAGGCCAGTCTACAATCGTAACCAAGGGGAATTAGAGATAAACGTTGGGAGGATGGGGAAGGATGGGATGGGGAATAACAGGAGGGGGGGGGGGGGGGGGGGGGGGGGTTGGGCGTTGGAAGGCGAGAGGGGAATAAAGGGAAATCATACAATCAGAATACTTAGGTAAACGTGATGTTCATTGTGTCCATTCACTATAAATCTAATTACATTTGAAAATTCCATTTAAAACGTAAGTATGATACATCACCGATGGAGGCCGGAATAGCTCAGTTGGTAGAGCGCGGGACTCGTAATCCAAGGGTTGCAGGTTCGAATCTCCGCTGGGCCGTTTTGGTACAAGGGGATTTTTCCCCTCGGAGTTAACATTGGTTCTGACTCCATTTCCCATACAGTCTTTCGAATGAGACTATAAACGTGTGTGTACGCACGCATAACATCTTACACACACGTAAAATCCCATCACCAACTTTCGGAAGAGAAGGCCAGTTTGGCCGTTGGTATGGATGGATGACACGTTACACATAGCATGCACCTTCCCCGAAGATGGAGTATGGCTGCCTTAATGGCGAGATGAAAAAAGGATCATACACACAAAACTCCACTCCCTTTGTTGAGCAGATGGGATTTACACCTGCCTGTCTATACAGGGAGTACGCAGAAGAAGAGGAGGAGAAGATACATCACTGATGATAATATAATAAGTTATTTTCAGCCATGTGTCTGAACTCCAGGCTATGATAAACAAATCTTGCAACACCGTTTAAATGCTTCACTTCGTATAAAACCGATAATGGTCGCGCTACAAATTTCCGTAAATCGGTGTGCGACATATATTTTTGTCTTAATTCGTGTGTTGTTGTTCATCGAAACAGAAAACATATTTCATGTTCTGAACGACATTTACACACATGGCAAGATGAATCTGGATCGGCGTCGGATGAAAACACATAATATGTGTCTTGAAGTCAAAAATGACTAACCTAAACCAATGATGACATCACCAAGTTTTTTTGTTTTAATGCAGTCAAAATAAGATTCAGTAGCATGAATTGTTTTAAATGTTCTGAGTATTTAAGATATGCTACATTCTCTTTCATACCATCATTGTAGCCAGCGATCAGTCAAACATTTCTAACGTTCGGACAGAAAAACTGATCAACTTCCTGTATTCCTCGTTTCAGTTGAAGTTTTAATTTGAGTTTCATCGAGGTGTCACTGCATAAGGACGATTCCATGTACACTACATCACATCTGCAAAGATTTGAGACCACACTGCGTGCGTTTAAAGCTGATGGATAAATAAATGAATGACTAAGAGGAGATGACATGGGCATGTCTTTGTGCATGTGTGCGTGTGTATGTATGTGCGCACGTGTAAATGCGTGTGCGAGTGCTTGTATATATATAACACATCCCTGCATTTACCGTTTTCATTTGTTTTATTTTTCTTAATAATGCCATTTTTTAATATTCTTTTTCATTTTCTTTCTGTCTTTTCTCCCTTTCTTTCTTTCTATTTTTGTATAAAGGCGAGCTTTTTTCCCTTCCTTCATCACTCACGCACCATGCACGTCTGTATGTTGTGTTGCTACTAACGTGCATTTTCCTCCTGATTTTAATGTTTTGGGCGTTTGATACAGCGTGTCAGGGTTTATTGTTGTACTAATGTTAGGTGTAGTGACACTTTCACACCATACATAACAAAAAGATTAAAATAAAAAAAAAAGAAGAGAGAAAGGCCTGAACATTTCCCGAGAATCATCCTTGAAACGGAAGACGAAAATGAGAATGCAAAGACAGTACCAGAAGTGCGCGAAGAAGGACAGAAGGAAAGGGAGGAACAAAAACAACAACAACAACAACAACGACGACAACAACAAAAGGACAGAGAGAGAGAGAGAGAGAGAGAGAGAGAGAGAGAGAGAGAGACGCATAAAAGTAATGAAGGTTTACATTGTCGCGTACCGGTGCTTTCTTTTGCAGTTGAACAATTTAGTCAAGAACGATTTCGTTGTGGACCAACAGTTGTGACATGTCCTGTGCTGCCCTGAAGGTTGCCCCAGGCTCAGGCTCAATATCGCCACATGAAAGAAGAAACCCCAGCCCAGACCACAGTCATACAGAATGACACTGTGACTTTGGCCTTCCAAATGAGGATCCAAGGCAAGGGAAAAATAGAGTCCGTGTCGACTCACTGCGTCCAAAATTGACAGTTTTACAATGAACTTGACACAATGCAAGCATTTGAAACCACCACACAGTGTTGACATTGCAGCAGTTTTTCTCGTTCAGTACGCTAGTGGAAGAAGTGACCAGCGTCAGGTCCTTGGGAGCAACTCTGTCCGAAGATGGCACATGCACAGCAGAAATCCGAATCAGGATCAACTTCGCATCAGCAGCAATGGCCAGACTGAACAGAGTGTGGAAGAGCAACATCGAATTCCACACAAAATTCCAGCTCTACAAGTCACTAGTGGTCTCCATCCTGTTATATGGTTGCTAGACATGGACACTGACGGCTGAAACAGAAAGAAGAATCCAGGCGTTTGAGACCAGGGGTCTAGGAAACTACTCCACATCTCCTACAAAGAACACAAGACCAATGATTATGTGCCGAACTTGGTCACTAACCTAGTTGGGCCCCACGAACCACTTCTGGCAACCGTCAAATGATGGAAGATGGCATGGTTTGGCCACGTCATTTGTCACAACACCCTCTCCAAAACCATCCTTCAACGTACCGTTGAAGGAGGGCGCAGACGAGGACGGCAGAGAAAGAGCTGGTCCAAAAATATAAAAGATTGGACCAAAATGACCATGGCAGATCTCACGACAGCTCTCAACAGAAGAGCCTGGAGAGAAACGGCGGTTGCCTCATCACGTCCCCCCAACGACCCCAGTGGTCAGGGGAATGACTGACTGACGCTAATATTCCAGATGTAGAACTCTCAGACTTTAACTAAACACAGAGTCAGTACTAAAAAGAAGAAGCAGAGCAGTGCGAGCCAAGCCACGGGCCAGCTCACTCTGTAGTGCACGGGTCCACATCTTCATATCGAGCACAATCCTTTTTGAGCAGAAACAATGAATGTTGAATTAAAGTTTTCACCGTCAACTCTGCAGGTTAAATTGAATACTGTCATAATCAGTAAAAAAAAACACGAGAATGATTTGTAATCAAAATTCTTCCAGGTTTGATTTTGAAATAGACTTAATTAGTGAGATCGATTGAACATGTGGCAGGACCCACTTCTCCCTGCAGTGACAACTTCTCAGAGAGAGAGAGAGAGAGAGAGAGAGAGAGAGAGAGAGAGAGAGAGAGAGAGAGAGAGAGAGAGAGAGAGAGAGAGAGAGAAGAAATACTGAAAAAGAGTGAAGAAAGAGAGGCAGGGGGAAGGTTGGAGAAGGAAGAAGAAGCGGAACCTCTCTTTCCTCCTGAAAGAAGAAATGGACAAACGATATGGGCAATGTAGGAGTGTGAACACGTTTGAATCTTCAGGAAAACAATGCCTGAAAGACAAAGGCGATGATGGTAGTAGAGATTTGAACTTGGTTCCGTGCTTTTGCTCATTGAACTAAGAGATGAATCAGATGATTTCACAATCGTCTCAAAACGTTTCCAAGCATAGTAATCCCAAGTTTCTTAGTCGAGCATCAGTGAGCAGCATACGGCAAGATTATCTCCCTTGACGAAAGATCGTCCAAATTTCAATTAGAATCAATATAAGGTTGGTCAGAACTCAGCGATTGCGGCAAAAACAGGTCATGGTTGCGCACTTGCATACATACATACACATACACACATACGTACGTGCATATGTTTGCATGTATGTACCACCTGAAGGAGGCAATTAAAGCCGAAAATTGGAACATTTTAAACTTTTTTTTTGGGATTTTTTATCTACTTTTGAATTTTATATATATATATATATATATATATATATATATGTATATGTATGTGTATATATATATATATTATATATATATATATATATATATATATATATAAAAGGACTAAATTACAATAAACTACAAAATTTCAAAGACAAGTAACCGAGCACCATCCCAGCAATTTACAGAGCAGCTTCGAAATACCGGTATCTGACCAGGAGTTATATGTTAGTGGGTCGCTGAAGGCTCATTTTGAGAATCATTTATTATTCCCCATTCACCCTCTGAAGCACATACTGTTAGTTAGGCAGAAATATCTACCACTTCAGATATGAATGCTTATTTCCCCTATTTCTTCAATCTAAGACATAAGAGCAAGCTTTGTTTATAATTGAATATTTCTTGCAGTCATTTCAACACCAAGCTGCTCTGCAAGTTGCTGGAATGGTGCTTGGTTACTTATCCTTGGAATTTAGTAGTTTATTGTAATTTAGTCCCTTGCGGATTGATTCCAAGAACTGGCCCTTACCACTTGTGTCTTAAGAGGTTATCTTTTTATATTTTCTACTTTTCACAAGAAAATGTAGCTTGTTTTGCTCTTTCATGATTTTCTCTGCTTCTTAGGTGGCACCTTTGGTTTTTTTTTTTGTTGAAAACTCGACAAACATACTACGGTATTGCACACCAGCCTTTTTCTGGGATAGCATTCTTCTTAAAACCGAAAAGGCAGAAGAGTCAAGTTACCACTTTCCACGGTCACTGAGGAAAAACAATCAGGTTTCGAAATACCGGTATCTGACCAGGAGTTAAATGTTAGTGACTTTCCACCCCATTGGAGACCATAAGCTCGCTGAAGACTCATTTTGAGAAGCACTTATTATTCCCCATCACCCCCTCTCAAGCACATACTGTTAATTAGGCAGAAATATGTACCACTGCAGATAGGAATGCTCATCTCCCACTGTTTCTTCAATCTAAGACACAAGAGCAAGCTTTGTTTATAATTGAATATATATATATATATATATATATATATATATATATATATATATAAAAATATGTGCAGAGCTCCCACTGAAAAGGTCGTAGATTTGAACCCGAAGCACCCAGTTTCAAACGTGGTGTTTGCCATGCCCATCTGAATTGTGGTTCTAGTGTGTAGTGTTAGATACATCCCCTTCGCTCACTCGCCAGGGATATATGTCCCTTATCTATATACATCAGAAGTGGGTGTGAAATTCAAATCTGAATTATCTGCCAGTCGGCTTTCGAAATCCTAGCGAATATTTGTCTTTGAAACACGTCAGAACTATGAATTGATTCATTGTATACTGGACATTCGAATAAAAAAGGCGAAAGTGCATTAAATGTCGTGTATCATGCCAGTGCCACAGAAGGGACGATTTCCGGTGCCAGCCATGTTGGTGATGCCGATTCGGCATCATCCACAGAGAGGACATGAACTGAAATGAGTCTTTGTACAGACACAGATTTGAGTCAGTAGCCGTGGACAACTATGAAAAATCATTGTAATATACAATGGAGTGATTATTGATCATGTCGACGCGGTGAATCCTTTATCTGTGTCGCTTTGATGAGCACTTTTGGTTAGCACCAACTATATATTAAAGTTTATAGAACATGATGAATTTCTTACACACACACACACACACACACACACACACACACACACACACAGAGAGAGAGAGAGAGAGAGAGAGAGAGAGAGAGAGAGAGAGAGAGAGAGAGAAAACAAAGACAACATCTATGTAGCCTTTTCACAGATTCAGCGTCTCAATCCACCTAATCCCAAATTTACTCAAGATAGATTATATTTCTTAGAGCCAGAGATCAGATAGATCGAAAAAATCAGTTACGTAACACTTCTGTTTTCTCGAATGCTTTATTAATAGCAGCTCTGTCTGATTGTTCTCATTCTGCACGTCATTCAGGGGAGATTACACACGAGCGGAACGTCATCTGCAGGAAGCAGCCGAGGTGTACGCTAGGTGTACGCCAAGCCATGACGTCAGAGCCAAGGTAGCGCTGTGTCTCGCACATCTGTACGTTACAGAGCGTCTGCGTGACGTCGTCACGAAGATTCGACAGTATCTTAAAGAGGTATGTACTTGAGTAAGTGTCGTGTACACATTTGTGGTGAGAACTGATTAGTCAGGTTAGGTCCTTGTCACTGTTACTGTCAAGTCTTCAGTCTCAAGTCATGAGGCCCAGTGGAAAGAGAGTTCTCAGTTTATGGATCCAAAAGTACTCTCCAAGAAGATATGATTGCTTAGTCTACTGCGTTAGTCTTCTGCTGTACTTTTTCTATGGGGAGACAATTCACTTCTTTCACTGTATGACCAGCAATGCATCTACATTTTTTCCCCGTTACCAGTGTCCCTGTATTTTGTTGAGTTGACTGAAATCCTGACAGAGAATTGAATGGAGCATATTCTTTTTCTTTCTGTTTGTATGAATTCCTCATTTGTCACACCACATGAAGCAGATGACTGGTAGTTTCACAAGATGGCTTACGTCACAGTCTGGTGTGCTGGTGTTCACCATCACCTGCACCTGAGAGTGCCTCTTCTCTGTCTTCAGGGTCTTTGTCTTGTTTGTAATGAAAATAAATGTCAACAAGCTCACAGGGCTCTGGCTACACCATCTTCTCCACCATGGGATGCCAGGGGCACGATCAGTAAAAACTGCTTCTCCACCTTCTGGACGTTCTGTGCAAGTAACTTCCTCGTTTATTTCACTCTCTTTAACTCCCTTTGTGGTGGTCGTCGTTACTGCTGTGTACTGTTTTTCTGTCTCTGTGGCCACTCTCCTTTGTTCTGGAAATTCTTTTACGCTGATATTAGTTACAGCTACAAGTTGCCAGCTTATTTTGAATTAAAGGGTAATCACTAGGTAGTGAGACTTGCATACACTGCATTAGATGGACACTGGCTGTCCATTCTGCAGTGTGTGTGTTGCCCATAGAGCTTTGTAGGTGATTTTTTGTTGTTGATCTATATGTGTTTTCATTAATGTTATTTTACGGTTGTCAAACTGGGTTTGAGAAGTGAAGCGCAAAGGCTAGTACACTGAGCACGGTTTAGTCTCCTCCTCCTTTAGGATCTCGGCAATTTAGCTACTGTGTCGTGAAACATCATTGTTGTGTGTTTCTGGTTCAGAAGGTAATCTTTTACACGATCAACCTTTTCAGGATGTGACCTTGTTTTTCCCACCATGTGAGTTTTGACAGCCATGGAAAGACCCGAGTGGTCGTCTGGGACTGTAATGAAAAAAGCTATGGATCTCTTCACCCTTTCACCCTATTTCTCCTGTCACACTCTCCGGACTCCCCACCTCTTCCCATACACACATCCAGAGCATGACCTGACCACTACAGCTTTCTTCTGTTGCAAACGGGATCACTTGTTCACGCCAGCACCCATTTTTTCTCCTACCATCCCCTACCCTTGTCACTCTAGTGGTCCCTCCGAGTTGCATGGTATGGTAGTGTATAACATCACATCATGTTGTTTAATAATTATGATTAAGAGTACTGGTATGGTAGTGTATAACATCACATCAAGTTGTTTAATAATTATGATAAGAGTACTGATATAGTGCCTATCCTTGGTTAGAGACGAAGCTCTAAGTGCGCTACAAGCCATGCTCCTTTTGTCTCAACAGGCTGCCTACCTGGGTAGAGCCGACTGACTGAAGAGCTGCCTGCTGACGGTTCATTAGTCCTTTCTCATGTCATCCAGTCATTATCAGCCACTCGATAAAGCACATTATATATATATTGTCTCCTGCTTTGGAGACTATAAGCTTGCAGAAGGTTTATTTTGAGAAGCATTTATTATTCCCCATTCACCCACTCAAGCACATACTGTCAGTTAGGCAGAATCATCTACCACTGCAGATATGAAGGCTTATCACCCCCCCTATTTTTAAAATCTAAGATATAAGAGCAAGCTTTGTTTATAATTCAATATTTCTTGCAGTCATTGCAACACCTAGCTGCTCTGTAAGTTGCTGGAATGGTGCTCAGTACTTATCCTTGGAATTTATTAGTTTACTGTAATTTAGTCCCTTGCGGATTTCATTCCAAGAACTGGCCCTCAGCACTTGTGTCTTAGAGGTTATCTTTTTATATTTTCTACTTTTCACAAGAAAATGTAGTGTGTTTTGCTCTTTCATGATTTTCTTTTGCTTCTTAGGTGGCACCTTCGGTTGGGTTTTTTGAAAACCTAACAAACATACTACGGTATTGCACACCAGCCTTTTTCTGGTATAGCATTCTTCTTAAAACCGAAAAGGCAGAGGAGTCAAATTATCACTTTCCGCGGTCACTGAGGAGAAACAATCAGGTTTCGAAATACCGGTATCTGACCAGGAGTTATATGTTAGTGAGCTTCCTCCCCATTGGAGATTGTCTCCTGCTTTGAGACTATAAGCTTGCAGAAGGTTTATTTTGAGAAGCATTTATTATTCCCCATTCACCCACTCAAGCACATACTGTCAGTTAGGCAGAATCATCTACCACTGCAGATATGAAGGCTTATCAACCCCCTATTTTTATAATCTAAGACATAAGAGCAAGCTGTGTTTATAATTATATATATATATATATATATATATATATATATATTACATTAGTATAAAACAGGTATGGTTTTATTATGGGAGGCATTTTATTGGTTAGCAATGTGATGTTTAACAGCGGATATTTTGGAATGTTACTCTGTGGCAGGTATGTGAACTGTCGGACAACATCGGCGATGATCTCAGTGACTCAGGTCTAGTGGTGCTGATGACGTCAGTTCAGCACAGAGTGATGGTGGCCGGTTGGGTCAAGGCCAAAGTCATGCCGCTGCTCTACAAAGCTCAACTGGTCAGCCCCAGTGAAATTGTCTCATATATGTTTGTGAATCTCCATACTTGATGCCTTGTCAGGTCAGATTTTTATTGTATATTTCTGTGAATCTCGTAAGTTTGATGTTTTTTCCTATATAGATCTAGTTGCAAAGTGAAACAACTGCAGGCGGAAATCTAAACAAATCTTAAATAAATGTCAGCGAACCGCCCAGAGAAACGTGGACAAACGAGTCACAAGACAAACCACAACGCGTTTCGACCTCTTAGGTCTTCTTCAGGTGCAACAAACATGAAACAAATAACGAAAATGCACTTAGCTTTGATTGCTTCTGTGTTCAGCGCAAGAAAGTTCAACGCCTTCTTTCTTGCGCTGAACACAGAAGCGATCAAAGCTAAGTGCATTTTCGTTATTTGTTTCATGTTTGTTGCACCTGAAGAAGACCTAAGAGGTCGAAACGCGTTGTGGTTTGTCTTGTGACTCGTTTGTCCACGTTTCTCTGGGCGCGTTCGCTGACATTTATTTAAGATTTGTTTTTTCCCTTTGTTTCTGCAAATCTCTAGGTTTGATACATTAGATGTTTCTTTGAATCTCCAGGTTTGATGCATCAGACATTTCTGTGAATCTCCTGGTTTGATGCATTCGAAGTTCCTTTGAATCTCCAGGTTTGATGCATCAGACGTTCCTGTGAATCTCCTGGTTTGATGCATTCAAAGTTTCTTTGAATCTCCAGGTTTGATGTATCAGATGTTTCTGTAAATCTCCGGGCTTGCTGCATCGGATGTTTCTATGATTCTACAGGTTTATGCTTTGTATGTTTTGTGAACTTGCATGTTTGATGTATTGTATGTTTCTGTGAATCAGAATGTTTGAAGCATCGTATACTTACGTAAATCCCCAGCTTTGACAATTCTTTGCAATGAATGTTCTGTGAATTCCCAGTTCTTATGCTTTCTATGTTTCTATGAATCTACAGGTTTGGTGCATTATGTGTTTTTGTGAATCTACAGGTTTGGTGCATTATGTGTTTTTGTGTGAATCTACAGGTTTGGTGCATTATGTGTTTCTGTGAATCTACAGGTTTGGTGCATAATGTGTTTCTGTGAATCTACAGGTTTGGTGCATATGTGTTTCTGTGAATCTACAGGTTTGGTGCATTATGTGTTTTTGTGAATCTACAGGTTTGGTGCATTATGTGTTTCTGTGAATCTACAGGTTTGGTGCATTATGTGTTTCTGTGAATCTACAGGTTTGGTACATTATGTGTTTTTGTGAATCTACAGGTTTGGTGCATTATGTTTTTGTGAATCTACAGGTTTGGTGCATTATGTGCTTTTGTGAATCTACAGGTTTGGTGCATTATGTGTTTTTGTGAATCTACAGATTTAATTGTATGTTACTGTGAATTTCCTGATTTGATTCCTCACATGTGTCTCTGAATCTTCAGACTGCATGTTTCAGTAAATATCCAAGTGTAATACTTCAATTTTTTCAGTGAGTCTCTAAAACATCAGAGAGTCACTTTATGCAAATTTGGTTTTCACCAAGAAAAATACATAATCTACCTCAATCATCTGAATACTTAGAAGTGAACTCAGTTCAAAGAACATGAAAACGATTGCTTTTTTTCCCACAATAGCTCAGTCACGTAGGCCAGGTCAACTTATGCAAATTTTTATTGTTTCCTTAAAGTACTTTTCGCTTGATGATCTCTTTTCTTTTTTAACACTCTGTCCTTCATTGCCTCGCTCAATCTCTTTTTGTTCACACATCTATTTCGTAGGGATATGCTGAAAGGTTTCCTGAAAAGAAAAGCAGATTTAAAACCCACCCTCCAGCCCACATTTAAAATAAAACTAAACACTACAGTTGATCTGTTCTTTACTTCTCTCTCTCATTTACTTCTCTTTTATTTTCTTTTGATCCAGGTAGGATAATTACATGTGCACCTGTAGATTCCTATCGCTTACGGGCAGCTTCTTTGCCTTGTACGCTACAGTTTGCACGGGCAGGGAGAGTGGCGTGCTAGACACCTACCTATGTAGACTACAGCAATATGAGATGGAGGACAATACCCAGGAGCCCAGCTCTGTCTTTAGGAGAAGAGAGTTAAAAAAGTACAGACCATGCCAGCCTTTGAATACTGTGAAATTTATCTGACCTAGAACCAACCAATGGTCGACTTCCATTGCAGACCACACAGACTTAATTATCTTCTTTTTGTTAAAAGAGGCCAAGGGGGAAATACGTCAAACGAAACCTCTGGTTGTCCCTGACTCTTTCTGATGCTATGTTTGTTTCTGTGATACATCCAAGCCTAATGCTGTGGGTGTTTTTCTGACTGTCCATATCGAATGCTGCATCCATCTTAATGACTTTTCACATCTAATGCTATGTATGTTTGTGTGACCCTTCAGGTCTACTGCTGTGAATGTTTGTCTGACCCTTCAGGTCTGATATGTTATGTATGTTTGTCTGACCCTTCAGGTCTGATGCTGTGTATGTTTTTGACCCTTCAGGTCTGATGCTGTGTATTTTTTTTTACCCTTCAGGTCTGATGCTGTGTATGTTTGTGACCCTTCATGTCTGACGCTGTGTATTTGTGTGACCCTTCAGGTCTGATGCTGTGTATGTTTGTGTGACCCTTCAGGTCTGATGCTGTGTATGTTTTTGACCTTCAGGTCTGATGCTGTGTATGTTTGTGTGTAACCCTTCAGGTCTGATGCTGCTGTGTATGTTTGTGTAACCCTTCAGGTCTGATGCTGTGTATGTTTGTGTAACCCTTCGGGTCTGACGCTGTGTATGTTTGTGTGACCCTTCAGGTCTGACGCTGTGTATGTTTGTGTAACCCTTCAGGTCTGATGCTGTGCATGTTTGTGTGACCCTTCAGGTCTGACGCTGTGTATGTTTGTGTAACCCTTCAGGTCTGATGCTGTGTATGTTTGTCTGACCCTGCAGGTCTGACGCTGTGTATGTTTGTGTGACCCTTCAGGTCTGATGCTGTGTATGTTTGTGTGACCCCTCAGGTCGGATGTGTTATGTATGTTTGTGTGACCCCTCAGGTCTGATGTGTTATGTATGTTTGTGTGACCTCTCGGGTCTGATGTTATGTATGTATGTGTGTGACCCCACAGGTCTGATGTGTTATGTATGTCTGTGTGACCCCTCAGGTCTGATGTGTTATGTATGTCTGTATGAGCCTTCAGGTCTGATCCTGTGTGTGGCTTTATGAGTCTTCAGATCTGATGTTATACATGGTTTTATGATTCCTGAGGTCTGATATTGTATGTTTTTCTGTGACTTTTTAGATCTGATTTTATACACATCTTGTAACTTTTTAGGTCTGATGTTTTTTTGTATGTTTTTGTGAGTCTTCAGGTCAAATGTTGTACATGTTTTTTTGTGAGACTCTGTTTGTAAAGCTTGTGAGTGTCCAAGTGTGCTGTTACAGAAAGTGTTCTTGATCATTCAAGTCTGATTCTACATTTGTTCATGTGACTGTCCAGCTTTGATGGTGTATATTTTTCAGCGGATCTCTAGGTTTGATGGCGACGCTCGGAGAAGCTGACAGAGCACCTGTCCATTATCAGTGACATGATCTCCATGCTGCAGACCGGGCTCAGCCAGGTTGGGAAAGAGGCGTTGAGGTCACGGGTGATTAATCAGTGCCAGATCTGTCGATACCTGTCCATCAACGAGGATATCCAATCACTGTGGAGAGAGATGGAGACCCGGCAGGCAGACCACATGGCGCTGGTGACCAGACTGCGGACATCCCGTGCCATCACAAATGTGCTGGACCTGTCCAGACAACATCAGCCTGGCGCAGCCTCCCTGCCAGAGCAGACGAGCCCGGAGCGTGCAGACACTACCTGAGCATCAGCATGTCCCACAAACGTCACCTTGTTCCGGAGTCATGGACAGTGAGCCAACCCACTACCAGGAGTCGCCCAGATGGTTCGTTTCCTCTGAAGGGAGGGTTGAACAAAAATGGGGACAGCCCTCACCAGTTACAGCAGGTGGTTAAATCGGGTCTTGAATCGGGATGCTGGAAGAGAACAAGACAAAGCGGGAGAAGCTCAAACCATAGATCCTTTACTGCAACATGACAGTGCCTGGCAAAGGTATGTGAACAGTACAAGAGCTGTAGAGATGATGTCAGGTTTGCAAACCCTCGTCATAAACAGAATGACCAAACTGGTGTGTCTCAAACAGAAAACCTTGATCAAACTCAGGCAGCGATGCTGACAAAGTGTGTGGTACATCAGACTGTAGGTGTTGCTACACAACAAGAACATCATGTCATGGACAGTCATTCCTCTTCTTGTTCGTTCACCAGCTCTGACCCCCCTCCACCTGCAGCAGTGAGGCCATGTCCATAAGCAGTCGGGGCTCGGCAGAGGATGGGAGCAGGCCTCAGTCAGAGAGAACTGCTTTCTGCCCAAGGATCTTAGAGGTCTTTCCTCAGCAGGAGACAGCTCGCGATCAAAGCAGTGATGCTTTAGACATGTTCTGCGGAGATCCTCAGAGATATGGGTTTGCAGATCAAAGCAGAGGTGATGGGAATGACCTTTCACGTTATACTCACTCACAGACGCAGTTGTTGTCTTCTAATCCTCATTCATCGAGCTCTGATGAATTAGCTTGTGATCCCCCACACTTGGCTACCACCCATACCTACTACTGCTGCCTCTCTTCCTCCAGTTCCCCCAGCACATGCCTCCTCACCTCCTGTCCCTCAGTCAGTGGCTGCTGCTAGAGCCACATTGGAAAGGGTGGCAACATGTGCACAGCAACTAGAAGCGATCCTGCCTTCCACGGCAACATTAGAGCAACGAACTGTGTTAGAACAATTGGCAGCGCTGGTCTCTCCGGAGTCTGGATCTTCCTCTTCAGAAAACAGGCCTCTGAACACAGAGACATCCCAACCTGCAAAAAGCCTGAGTACAGTACTTTCTATCCACCCTGGAACTGTCATCACTAGTCCACATGACCAATCTCAAGCAACACCAGGTAAACAACCCAGCTTTCAGAGAAGACCACTGTTGACCCAACTCACAGAATCTGCTTCAAATCTAACTGCAGCACAGGACCAGATAGACGCTTTTAGGAAAGTTGGTTTTGGAGCACATCAGCTCAAAGCAGCACAGAGCCAGCCACTGTTAACATCAGTCAGCAAGGAAACTGGAGGAGACAGTCAGCATGTCATGGGCCATCAAACATATGACTGTGGATCCAGTACCCAGCACCGCACTGGCCAAGGGGATGAGGGGGTCGTTAGTTCTTCAACAGGCGTTAGTCAAACAGTCCATCGTGAAAAAAGATCATCAGTCACATATATGAAATATTTGACAGAAAGGCCACAAAGTAAGTCCTACGCTCGATCATCACTTAGTAGTGCAGTTGTTCAGTCTACAACCAAATCTTCCACAGTTTTCAGAGAACCCAGACCTGTCCTGGCTGGAGCAGCTGGGACACTGGATAAAATGGAACAGTCTTCTCCCACCATGTTGGGATTCTCATCTACAAGTCAGTGTGAACCATCTATGATTGAAACTTTCACAGATTCCACAAGACCCGGAGCTCAAGGGCAGTCCATCCGTCCTTCCCAGTCAGCCCCGCAGTGTTAGCTTCCAGCACCTCCTTCCCCAGAATGTTGGGGGTGAGAGGTCAGCGGGAGCCCACAGAGTGTGAAGACACCACAGAGTTGCAGCCCCTGTCCCCAGACTGACCGACCACTGCCTCATGGGCAAGGGGCGTGGCCAACACGGCGGGAGGCCACAGAAAACGACGAACGATTGGACAATCCATGTCACGTGTGCACCAGTGAAGACTGCTGCTGTTCGCTGAGAGGAGACCTGTGATCCGTGACTCATGATGCAAGACTGAACTGCAGTCACCATGCAGCACACGCTGCCATGAGCAACTGGCAATAAGTGTGATAATCGGCAACTGTCGTGGACCCTAATTCTGTGCATGCGTCCTCCTGCACATACTCCATACCCCGACTCACCTCTCCCATGACGCCCCTCCCTTTCCTACTCCCACTACCCCCACACAGAGACATGCCAACACAACGCATTCCCACTACCCCCACACAGAGACATGCCAACACAACGCATTCCCACTACCCCCACACAGAGACATGCCAACACAACGCATTCCCACTACCCCCACACAGAGACATGCCAACACAACGCATTCCCACTACCCCCACACAGAGACATGCCAACACAACGCATTCCCACTACCCCCACACACAGACATGCCAACACAACGCATTCCCACTACCCCCACACAGAGACATGCCAACACAAACGCATTCCCACTACCCCACACACAGACATGCCAACACAACGCATTCCCACTACCCCCACACACAGACATGCCAACACAACGCATTCACATGCGCAAAAGCAGCTCAAGCTCCACAGGAACAATGAACGTTAATGGGGAAAGTATCTCTAAAGCAGTAGATCTATGCTTCCAATGGATATTTGAATTCTGATGGATTTAGAAGATTTGGCAAATTAGCAAGAGGAGAGAAAAGAGATTTGGGAGCAATGAAACCATCGCACCAATGGTTGTTTCTTCTTCTTATCTTTCTTCTTCTGCTTTGATAAGGTGATAGGACATTCAATGGTTTTTGACGATTAACTTGAGATGCATAAAAATCATCTAAATCATATTGCGTCTACCCACGACGAGTGAAAAGACATCTGATATTTTAAATGAACATGAAATTATGTATGCAATACCGTAGTTACTTTCTAGACCTGTGATGTGTAGATTGAAAAAAAAATGTTAATTTTTATTCTGCATGTGCAACTATTTGAACAGTGATGAATAAATGAATATACAGATATTGTTATCAATGTGCATGCTGAAGTACTAGATTAGTGATGAAAGAATGAGCATGGAGACAGTGTGATTGAATTCCACATGGCCAGTTACTAGACCCGTGATGGATGAATCTTAAATAACTGTTAGCAAACCGTCAAAAAAAAAAAAACGTGGACAAACAAATTACAAGACAAAACATGACGCGTTTCGACCTCTTAGGTCTTCTTCAGGCAAGATACAAAACAATTAGGACAATGAAAATGAACGAGCAATCACTTACCTTCAATCACTTCAGTGCTAGATAGGCGTTGAATGAAAACATTTTCATTTAGATTTCTGCCTGCCGTCGTCTCATTCGCAACTAGATGTAACCATGATGGATGAAGCACGCCCATCATCTTCATGTGGCATCCTGGTGTTCAGTTGGACCCGTGAGGTGTGCATGAAGCTGAGTGTCGTGGTTCTCATGCCTTCATGTCTGATCAGTAGACCCACGATGTAGGAATGAATGTCTATTTCCCGTTGTCACACCCTTCCACGGTCAGTCAGCAATCTCACAATTTGCAATCATCATTACAGCACCGTGAGCAAACTAGCAGAGCACTGATAAATAAATGAAAATGGGACCATCCGCTGTGGTGAAGTGGTTAGCGTTGCACTTTCCTGGCTGGGAGGACATGGGTTCGATTCACATCAGAGCCATGTGGTATTTTTTTCTGCCCTGACCAGCTCCTATCTAGAGTTGAGTTTGCTACGGGCTCAATTGGGAAGACTGGGATTACACAGTCGAGTTTCATGAAATCAATGGATGCGTCTCTGAGAGTGTTGCTCAAATTTCCTGACCAACACTGCAGATGTCTGCATCGCTCGGGCCTGGTTCAAGCCGGGTATATTATGAAAGGAAGCGCGTAGAGTACAGCCCTGTCATGCAGTCTCAGATCGGAATGGAAATCCGTAGCATTATCTTCATTATCCTCATTCTTATCGATCAGCATAAAAGTCTCAAATTCTGTGACCCTACATGTCCTGCTCTCATGGTGATCCCATTTTCGATGTGTCCTCTCCACGTCTGTGGCCTTGGTTTGATTCCATGGGGGTCATAAGTATGGAGAGTCCATGGGAGCTGTCATTGGATGGACGTGGTGTAGCCTTCTGGAGGAAGAACTCACTCATGCTGGCTCCGCAACAAAACAATTATTGTCTTCGGTAGGGGGCTTAGCAAGTGGTGTCTTGCATATGTTGGATCAGAATAGGCATACCACCGAAGTGACTTGGCGGCAGCGCAGTGTCTCCTCCGGTGGGCTGCCTCTTGACATTGATTTCTACCTATGGATTGCCGGTGCCAGGGCTGCAGCGGGCTGGGCCAGGCTATGTTTGTAGATGGGGTGTTGGATTGAGCGGCTCAGGTACAAATGCCACTGGGGTGGCACAGAAGATGGGACAAAAAAAAAAATGAAAATGCGACAGTCTCACATGCTCATATCCATAGACCTATATGAAACCGGATATTGTTGTGCACTCAGGTTAATCAATTCAAAGATTCTGATCAAACTCTCTGCGCCATACAAAAGCAGAATGGAGAAGGACACATCTACAAGACTGGGAAGTATGCCAGTATAGCTAGCAGCTTGAGGGAACCTGGCTTCCAGGCCCAAGTGCTTGTCATAGAGGTAAGAGAGAAGCGGGGTTGTAGGTTCATCAGCCTATGATCTCATGAAACAGCTCGGGATTTCAGGTGAGAAAAGGACTAGAACCCTGAAGGAATGGCAGAGGCAGCTGAAAAAAGTTCCAGCTGGATCTGGTCGAGGAGGAACAACAAAAATGAACTTCTTGGGATTAGATTTCCCGTCTTAGGACAGGTGTCCGTTAGCGACTTGGATAAGATTTCTGTCTAAGAAGGAGCGCCTTCAGAGGCCCATCCCGTCCTAGGGCTGCTGGTGTGAATCCTGGCAGCGCCGGGAAAAAAGGTGGGAGGATGGAGCTGTCAGTAGAAGGGCAGCTGGGAGTTGTAACCTGGATGCCGCC
Organism: Conus betulinus; assembly: GCA_016801955.1. Taxonomy (NCBI): domain Eukaryota; kingdom Metazoa; phylum Mollusca; class Gastropoda; order Neogastropoda; family Conidae; genus Conus; species Conus betulinus. The sequence goes on along the minus strand of JADBJO010000705.1, from coordinate 561,653 downwards.
CAGTGCTCCTAGGGGGTAAGGAGTTCAGGGCCGAAATACTCATCTCGGGGGAGTAGGGGGAATGGGTAGAGGATGAGGGGTATTTTCTGCTGTCAAGCTGTCCCTAGTGTTTCTTCTTGTGCTGGCAAAGTCGCTGTGGTGGGCAACAGCGCTGTTGCTGTGCGTGATTATCACGACCTTTCACTGAATGCAGAGGATGAAGCTTGGCCAGGCATGTCCAGGCTCTTAACTATCCACGTACATGCTGGATATTTCTGGAGTTCCCCAAACCCACTGACAAGGATCACAGGACCCGTAACTTGCGTATGTGATGCTTTGTACGTACAAAGGCTCTCGGGCTGCATCTGTTCTGCAACCTGACCAGCAATGAAAAAATACCTAGAAGGTGTGAGCCACATGATGACCATTTAAGTTGTGACTTGGAGTCCAGAACATTCAGGAATGTTAGGTCGCCTGCTGGTCTGTGGACACGGTGACCGAGAAGAACGTAGGAGGTTGAAACCATCAGGATCAGCTTTTCGTATCCGACCTGCCCGATGGAAGGCCCGTTCCAGCTTATTGAAGAGGTGATTCTTTCTTGAAGGCAAAGTGGGATGTTAGAGAGAAGCCCTCTTTGATAGTTCAACCCTGTGCCAAAGACAAACAAGGGAGATTCGGTTTCTTCTGTGATATCATACAGTGTGCCTTGGCTTGAAATCAGTGTATGTAGATAGCCTTTAATGTTATTCCAGGGCACATACATACTCTTCGATTAATCACGCGATTTCCGTTTTCACAATGTCACAATGACATTTTGTGCAGTTATTCACTGCACAAATTGTCACAATTTGCACAAATTTCCACAAAATGTCACAATTGTGACAATTTGTGCACTGTATGCCTTTTTTGAAATCACTGGTGCACAAATCGTCACATCTCTCTTATCTGTGTGGATGTGTATGTGTTGGTGGGTGGATGGATGGGTGGATATAGTCGATGATATCCACATATTTTTTTTTTTTGCGTTTTTCAATTTGGCTTGCATTGTAATTTATAATTTTCAATTCTATATGTAATATATACTTTTAGTCTGTATTCACTGCACATGTTTACGAGGTGACAGCCCACACAAGATGGCCCATGTTGGTTGATGAGGCTACTAGAAACAACACGATTGTCTTGATTCGCATGCTCATCTCTTTTGCACTTTTTTAGTCTTGAGCAGTTGTCTCATATACATCCATACTATGCATAGTATGTATGTAATTTCCACATGTGTTTGTAATTGTCCATTTTTTCTTATTCAAGTTTTAGGTACATTTTGCTGTTTTCTGCATTTACAGAGCACGGAATTTTCTCTGTTCTTATGGCAGGGGAGCAGGTCCTTCTTTTCTTCTTCGTCTTCTCTTCCTCTTTTTTTAAAATTCTTCACACACACACACACACACACACACTGTCTTAAGTGGTTAAGAGACATTGCCAAAGATGTCCGTTTTGGCTGACGTGGGTCACACACACACACACACACGCACGCACGCAAAACCATCAACAATGAAAAAAAAAAACCAGACAAGAATGAACTTAAGTCTGCTCGCTTTCTTGAAAGTGGCTTATGTGCACAATTGTCATAACTGCGAATTGTGACATTTTGTGCAGTCATTCACGGCACAAAAATGTCACAACTGGCACAAATGTCACGTACGGTACGGTAACAGCTCCCTTTCAACGTGAAATAAAAAACAAGTTTTCTCATACACACTACAATCATGCCCAAGTGTCGATGGTTGTGTTTACATGGTTTTATGTCATTATTTCTACTTTAGGGGAATGACTGGGTTTGGGAGTTGGACCTTGAATATTAACTTGTACATAGCTCATGTTTTCACTTGCTTTCAGTCTTCATAGGGGCCGGCTGGACAATGATATATAATTGTGTAGCAGTGGACCACTATACAATGGCAGGCTAAAAGACCTCAGAGCTTATATTCTTTATGTTTGTTTCCACGTAACAGAGGGCATGTGCGACAGAAAGCACGATTGTCCTCATTTGCCAGTCTTGCTCCAGGCCACTACATCCGAGGGGAGTTACAGCCTCTGTCAAAACTCGCATCAAGTGTTTCTTTTACAGTATGAAAAGTTTTACACATTTGTATACACGTTGTAGCATGTTAAAGGAAGTCACATATATTTCCTGCTGGTCTAATCACACACACACACGCACACACATACATACACACATGCACACACATACACGCACACACACACAGCTCGTTAAGCTGTTGTAGGCCCGTGCCTAAACCCGTCTGTTCCGGACATGGTACTTTAGCACTGTATCCCGAACGAATAACACCCGCCATCCAGCCTCCTCTTTTAGATTCATTACTATGGACAAAAAAAAACACCTCAATGTACCCTCACTCTCCTCCACCTCACCTGCTCCTAGAGAGACAAGATGATCTTCCCTTTTCAGTGAGAAAATGTCGAACAAAGCTCTTTACAACTTCTTGTTTGTCATCTGAAAGGAGACGGACATTTTCTAACATGTGCAGAGTGAAATAAAGCAGCTCGAATCAGAAACAATAATCTCTCAGATGTTGGTAGTCTTTGGCCTGTATGTTTATACAAGTCTGCCATGTAACCCACACTAGTGGGATATACAAAGTAGCGAAAACATCTGACCAGTTCAAGGAATGCACATATTAATCTGATAAGATGGAGCCAACAGCACCACAGCATCCTTACCCATGAAGCAAGACAGAACATGGAAGGATAGGGTGCTGACGGCCAGCTCTTCTGTGTTGTTGAAGTTATCTAAAACATTGGCATCAGCGTGGTGCTGTATTGCCATGTTGGAACACAGTCAGCCAGATGGAGGGAAGGGAGTGAGAGGCAGAAGCCATTGAGGGGGTGAAGCTTGGCGTTGTAAAATATGTAAGTTGGAAACCCTTAGGAATGTGGGTAAGAGTAACAGCGAGGATGAAGGGGTGGATGGTAATGGCTGTCAGCGTCATGTCATAGCCACATCCTGTGTATGAATAAGACCAGACATCCACAATCTGCTGTAAAATGGGCCCTTCAGGGAAAAGATGGAGAGGCAAGCCTGTGGGCACCAGGAGAAGAGCAGTGGAGGAGAATCTGAAAACTGTGGACAACACCTGGAATGAAGTCAGCTGGGTCGCTCAGGGCTGAGATGGATGGAGAAGTCTTTTCTTTCATGATGAATTCTGTTGAGACAGTTCCCATCGCCTTTCTCTTCCCTGTACAGTTCATGAATTTTGGACATTCCCTTTTTCCTGATGTTCTCTCGTTTCTTTTCTGAATGATTTTTCTCTTTACGTCATGTGCGATGTGCATGTTGGTACACAGACCTATTACTTTTTTCTTTTTTCTCTCTCTGTGCTTACCCCTCCATTACAAGTGTCAGAATAGTCAGCCTGTTGATTGAGCACACTATATGGATGAAGATAATTGCCAAGCAGTGTGTTTTGCTGCATTTGGAACACTCGGATTGATTTTGTTCCTTCGAGCTACTAAACCGTTATTGAGGGTTATGGACCATAGTTGAAGGTGATGAAGTATTAGGTACCACAATTGAGGGTATTGATCATAGTTGAGGTTATGGACCATAGTTGAATGTTTATGGACTTGAGGGTTATGGACCAGCATTAAAGGTTATGAAGTTTTATGGACCATAGCTGAGGATTATGGACCCATAGTCAATGGTGATGGGTGACTATAAAAGGTTTTGAATGTAAATAGGTCATAGTTGAGAGTGTGGACATAGTTGAAGACTGTCAATGTTTATGGACCATAGTTGAGGGTTATGGACCACAGTTAAAGATTGTCCATGTTTATGGACTTAGTTGAGGGTTATGGACCATAGTTGACGATTGTCAATGTTTATGGACCATAGTTGACGATTGTCAATGTTTATGGACCATAGTTGAGGGTTATGGACCATAGTTGACGATTGTCAATGTTTATGGACCATAGTTGAGGGTTATGGACCATAGTTAAAGATTGTCAATGTTTATGGACCATAGTTGAGGGTTATGGACCATAGTTAAAGATTGTCAATGTTTATGGACCATAGTTGAGGGTTATGGACCATAGTTAAAGATTGTCAATGTTTATGGACCATAGTTGAGGGTTATGGACCATAGTTAAAGATTGTCAATGTTCATGGACCATAGTTGAGGGGTATGGACCATAGCTGAAAATGGAGTGCAACTAACGATGCTGCCTACTGCTGAATTCCTGACAGTGACAGGTACTCCCAGCTAGTGCTTGTTGTCATCTTTGCTGAGAGTCCATCCCTGTTACTGGTTCACCAATGCATGCCAGGTCATTTCCACAGACTCATGATGTCACAGTGATATTTGAAGCAGTTCCTGTATTTTGCCTCATGCACGTTACATGGCGACATTGCATGCTAGCAAATGCTGGTCCCGTTTTGCTGGCTTGGTGGTAGGATTTACAGAAATAGTACTTACACTACACATGTCATCCCTGTCCTAAAGAATTCCAATGGTTAATGTGGTGGCAACTGCCGTATCAGTGGTGATTCTGTTGATGTCTATTGTTCATGTTCCTATGCCCCCTAAAACACGCATGCACACACACACACACACACACACACACACCACCACCACCACCACCACCACCACCACCACCAAAAAGAGAGGGAGAGGGACAGAGGGAAGAGGGTGCAGGAGAGCCGGATACAGATAAAAATTGGTGGAGGCAGGTATGAAGAAAAAATGAGCATGGGTACATTCATACTCTTTCGTCACTGTCATGTAAGTAGTACTCTTTCTGTGACTTTAATGGTTTTCTTTTTCATGAGTTACATACATTGTGTTCAGTACAATGCAGAAATACACAGCCCATCAAAAGCAAATAAGCATGATTTAAAACACAATCTTTTTAAAAGACTAGAGTATGATTATATGTATAAAGGACTAGAGCATATGTACTGACATAAAACCACCAACCATCTTAAATCATGTCATAATCATCAATGATAAAGAGACCATGGACTTGATGACGCAGCAGCCAGATAATCTTTTCATATGTGAAATGTGAAATGTAATAATGAAATAAGCCGGAGCCACACAATTTTACATTACTTCTCGTGAACTCTTTTCAAATGTAAGAAATAAAACATAATTACACCTAAACCAGTTTCAGCCTGCTATGGTATCTTATGTTTGTTTGTTTTTTAATGGAATGACACAAAGTCAAGTTAAACAGAAATCAAAGAGAATTAATCATGCAAAATTAAACTACCCACCACCAAAGAAAAGAAGACCAAAATCTGAGGTATTCTTAGACCTACTAAGCCTGCTTTCCATTGCAATGTGGTACACAGAAGTTCCACATCTTGGACATCAGCTTTTTTTTGTACCAAAGATTTTGCCGTCCGTGTTCTGTACTCATCACCATACTCACTGTACAAGTACAAACAATTCACCCAGGAGCCATACAATGCAGCCCAGAAGACACCCACAAGTGGAGGTCCAGCACTGCTGGCTGAGAAGTGAAAAAAATGGTTAGGCGTAGATGCAGCATACTGAAGGAAAAACTTCAGACCGAAATCTTCATTTCACATATCTTTTCTTTTTGTGATATGGGGCAACAAAAAAAGGCCTTAATCCACCATGTTTGCATCATTACCCACAAAACTGTACTTCAATTACCGATATTGACTTGGATGGTCCACTGGGCAACAAGGAAAAATGACGACTTGACTGGCTTCAACCTGGGCAGCGGGGGGGGCAACAAAAATGAAGCATGGCTGTACACAAGATTTCAGCCTCCAAGCAACTACTGAACTGCAAAACTTAAAAATGAATAGTTGCTTGATTTAAACCCTAGGTGATGATAATGGACAACAAGTAAATACTCCTGAACACTTTTGAAATATCATAGAGGGACACACACACACACACACACACACACACACACACACACACACACAGAGGCAGTTTTTTCTGTTATTGTGTTAAACATATTTGTCCTCAAGTGTAAGTGGGAAAGAGAACTAGGGGAAAGAAAAAGAATAATCCCTTCAGAGTCACAGGATGAGGTCTGTTGAATTCTGTCACGCATTTTTCTCTGGTCACAATTCATATTGTGCCAGCTTTTATGCTGTCACCTGGTGACTAGGTACAGAGACTGTCCACAGTGGACACACTAGCTATTTACTTTGCAGTGTGTGCATGTATGGCTTTTTAACATTTTTTTTTTTGCATTTAAATGTTTTCATTCCTTTTTTAATTGCTTCTTCTAAACTATGGTAAGGGGAAGGTGGTGGGGGTGGGGTGGGAAAGGAGGCAGAAATGGAAGCAGACCGGCTGGCACCCCCACAACACAGACTGGTTTTCTCCACCTGAAGGATGTCAGAAGCAGGTTCCATGTCTTCAGTTGATGCATGCAGATATTCTCTTGTTACATGTTTGTCATTGAGGATGGGGCATTTTTTTCTCCATGGGTGGTAACAGTAGTCGGGATGGCCGACTAGGCTAGGCTTAATGACAAACTAAATGCACATGGTTCTGTGATCTGAAAGGCTCGGCTGACTGTAATTTCCTTTCGACTTGGAAATTTTCAGCTGCCAGCAGTGAACACTGAACTGACTGCCTTGTTGACTCAAATGATTGATTTATGTGTCTGGTCTAACATGAGTAAATGCATTTGCAATAAATCAATCCTTTTTAATATGCACAATAATTTCTTCTTCTTCTTTTTTTTTTAACTATTCTTACAAGAACATCATAGAAACATACAAAAAGATCTATACAAAAAAAAAATAGTTAATTGTTAGAATGTCTCAAAAAGCAACAACACAAGCAATGAATAACTACTTACATAGATGCATTAAACTCATGACATAGCAGCTAATCCACTGACATCCTGAAGGCTGATAAAGCAATGCCCTGTAGAGGGCTCAAGGGATTTCCCTTTGTATCCATCCCCAGTGTCAAGTCAGAAAATAAGAAAGAAAAACGGTTGTATGGGAAAAAAAATGTCCAGTGCAGAATGGGCAGTCAGTCTTGTCTTGCCACGTCTAGTCACAAGCTGCATTTCAGCCACTTCAGAAAGCATTGAAAGCATGTTAGTTTCATAACATACAAATTAGCCTCCCAAGCATCATTACTGTCACTTCATTCATTAAATGTACATGTAATTACTCAGTTGTATTTATATGATATCTGTACTGTTTTACTGGTTTTGAATGTATGTTTTAGATGGGCTCTGTTTTAATGCATTTTGCACTGCTTATGCATTGATGTATCATTTTATCTCGGCTTGTTAATGGTGTGTGTGTGTGTGTGTGTGTGTGTGTGTGTGTGTGTGTGTGAGTGTGTGTAATTTATATAATATCATTATTATCATCATATCATCATCATCATCATCATACCAGTCAGTGTGTACAGTTTCACTGCCTGTTGACCAGATTACAACAAGAAAAGCTAGCTCCTTCAAGAGCAAAACATGCAAGGAGTTTCTACAACAAAGATGGATGAATGGGTTACAAGGACAGAAAGTCAGTGGACGGCAGTGAAGCCAAAAACAAAACAAAACAAACAAACAAAAAAAAAAAAAACAACAAAAAACAAAAAGAGAGAGAGAGGCAGAAAAGCAAGCAGGAATTATCAGATGAAAAAAAAAAAGGCAGACTGGTATAATAACGAGTGACATAAAAGAGGAAATTGCCAGCACAGGATTTCCAGGAGACATGGATACAACCTATACTAAATGAGCCTCGCGCATCCCCATGGGTACAAGAACATACAGGAAATGTGACAATAGTCACTTGTGCACAACACACACACACTCTCTCTCTCTCTCTCTCTCACGAACATGCACAATAGTCACTTGTACACAACACACACACACTCTTTCTCTCTCTCACAAACATGCACATGCACAATTGTCACTCGTGCACAACACACACTCTCTTTCTCTCATCCCTTCCTCTCTCTGTCACTCAACCATGCACTTGCACAGACATATGCATACGCCTATACACGGCCATACCCCCCAAAACATCCTTTACCCTCTGTTATCATCAAATAGACATAACAACAGAATGGACACTCACTCACAAAATGACTGTTTAACGCCCAGCGCTGAACTGCTATGAATTCAGTCAGTTTGTTTTTTTTGTTTTGTTTTGTTTTGTTTTGTTTGGGGGTGGAGGGGGGGGGGAGGTTGTTGGTCAGTTGTTTTAGGTGGGAGCAGGACTTGGGTAGGAGAGGTGGGTGGAACAGGCAGACTGGATAAAAAGACAGGGACCAGGAGGGAGGGGGGGGGGGGGGGGGGGAGTGGGAGTGGGGGGAGGTGGGTGGAACACAGGCAGACTGGATAAAAAGGCAGGGACCAGGAGGGAGGGAGTGGGAGGAGGGGGGGGGAGGTGGGTGGAACGGGCAGACTGGATAAAAAGGCAGGGACTGGGGGGGGGGGGGGGGGGGGGGGGGGGGGGGGGGGGGGGGGGGGGAGGGGGGGGAATAGGCAGACTGGATAAAAAGGCAAGGACTAGGAGGGAGGGGGGGGGGAGTGGGAGTGGGGGGAGGGGGGTGGTACAGGCAGAGACTGGATAAAAAGGCAGGGACCAGGGAGGGGGGGGGGGGGGGAGTGGGGGGGGGGGTGGGGGTGGAACAGGAAGACTGGATAAAAAGGCAGGGACAAGGGGGGGGGGGGGGGGGGGGGGGGAGTGGGAGTGGGGGGGAGGTGGGTGGAATAGGCAGACTGGATAAAAAGGCAGGGACCAGGAGGGAGGGAGGGGGGGGGGGGGGGGGGGGGGGAGTGGGGGGTGGGGGGGAGGTGGGTGGAACAGGCAGACTGGATAAAAAGGCAGGGACCAGGAGGGAGGGGGGGGGGGGGGGAGTGGGAGTGGGGGGAGGTGGGTGGAATAGGCAGACTGGATAAAAAGACAGGGACCAGGAGGGGGGGGGGGGGGGGGGGAGTGGGAGTGGGGGAGGTGGGTGGAAACAGGCAGACTGGATAAAAAGACAGGGACCAGGTGAGGGGGGGGGGGGGGGGGGGGGGAGTGGGAGTGGGAGTGGGGGAGGTGGGGGGGATTAGGCAGACTGGATAAAAAGGCAGGGACCAGGTGAGGGGGGGGGGGGGGGGGAGTGGGAGGGGGGGGGGGGGGGGGGTGGAGTAGGCAGACTGGATAAAAAGGCAGGGACCAGAAGGGAGGGGGTGGGGGGGGTGGGAGTGGGGGGGTGGGGGGGGAATAGGAAGACTGGATAAAATGGCAGGGACCAGGAGGGAGGGGGGGGGGGAGTGGGAGTAGGGGTGGGGTGGGGTGGAATAGGCAGACTGGATACTGGGGGGGGGGGGGCAGGGACTGGGGGGGGATAAAAAGGGGGGGGGGGGGGGGGGGGGGGGGAGTGGGTGTGTGTGTGGAATAGGCAGACTGGATAAAAAGGCAGGGACCGGGGGGGGGGGGGGGGGGGGGGGGGGGGAGTGGGGGTGGGGGTGGTGGAATAGGCAGACTGTATAAAAAGGCAGGGAACGGGGGGGGGGGGGGGGGGGGGGGGGGTGGGAGTGGGGGGGGGGAATAGGCAGACTGGATAAAAAGGCAGGGACCGGGGTGGGGGTGGGGGGGTGGGGGGGGGGGGGGAGGTAGGTGGAATAGGCAGACTGGATAAAAAGGCAGGGACCAGAAGGGAGGGGGGGGGGGGGAGTGGGAGTGGGGGGGGGGGGGGGGGGGGTGAGGTGGATGGAATAGGCAGACTGGATAAAAAGGCAGGGACCAGAAGGGAGGGGGGTGTGGGGTGGGGGTGGGGGGAGGGGGGTCAGGCATAACTGAATAGACAGTCTGAGGGATTTTAATGGGCAATTAAGGGAAAGGCAGCAAGTTCATGTGTTTTTTCCCCCCCCTAAGATCATACTGATAAATAGAATTTCAAGGAGATGAACACACACATAGACATGACCACATACATATGTTCATACGCTAGACAACCTACAACTGCTACCCACTTCTTCGACCTAAAAAAATAAAGCACTACACGCATATCACATAATCACCATCAGCGTCATTGTCATCTTCAAGCTTCTCTTCCACCTCCACCCCACCCCCATCCCCTCTCAATTTGGGGTGATACACGCACCCCCTCCCTTGCTCCCTCCTTCTGTCCCAGTTCCCTGACTGCAGACAAGAACTGCCGAGTCATTCGACATATTAAAGACTGAAGCATTTTTCGTACAATGGAATGGGAAACCTTTCAGCTCTCAGTAATTTTCTTCCCTTCAGCGCTGAAGGTTTGCGGACTCAAGATTTCCATTCCAGCACTTTTCCAATAAACTATGTGTTCTGAACTTGGTTCTACCCTCCTGTTTGGGGCAAGGGTGACCTCTGACCTGTCTCAAAACCACACTGTCAGAGAAAGAAAAATAACAAAGAACGCCACCGTTTTTGATCTACATGACAGAGCAGCACACAGTTCAATGGTCAAGCGAATGACTGGGAAGTGACCCTTGAATTGAAACTCGTATGAACATAAAATGGGTCTGCGTCTGGTTATGTGATACCTGGTTATGTGATACCTACAGCAAGTCACAGTGTGTAGACAGGGCCCTGAAGTGTTATGCAATACCTACAGCAGGTCACAGTGTGTAGACAGGGCCCTGATGTGTTATGCAATACCTACAGCAGGTCACAGTGTGTAGACAGGGCCCTGAAGTTTAACCTTCAGCTCAACAAAACTGTGTTAAGACTAACCCACCACAAGCCTCAACAGAAACAAAAGAAAAGAAACTGAAATTCAATGCTCTCTTCTGCTGAGCAAAGCACCAAACTTAAACAAATTAAATGAAGTGGCATAACAAGAACAAAAATAGTAATACAAGTGCGGATGTGACAAGGCAAAATTCAAAGTAATGTTCTTCTACTGACTAGAATGCAGAGCAACAACAAAAAAATTGTGTTGCAAATTGTAAAATGTAGTTAAAAAGTAGCAAATTTTTTTTTACAAAAAATGTAATAAAACTGCAAGCTGAGACACCAGATATCTCAGAGGTCCATGACTGTTCTTTGTTTCATTTTTTTCCCTTTTCATCAATGCCACATTGAAGAAGCACATGAGAAAGCATCTCAATCGCAAAAAAGCCTTAAATACTGAAAAACGCAGGTGACGCATTGAACAAAGCATAGCATCAACATGGTACAAAACATCAATATGATGGAAAAAAAAAACACAGTATGACTCATCTAACACTGTAGCAAAAAAAAAACAAAAAAAACCTCAGGTATGTATAAGGTCAAATACTGCGAAAACCAAATCACTGATATGTGAGGCTTTGGGGTTTGTGTGTGTGAGGAGTATTTTGTGTTTCAATTCACCCAACAGATATGATTAGAATGCATCACAATGCCCGTAATACGTTCTGTTCTCAATCTAAAAAGCGTCACATTTTCCCTCATCCATTTTGGTTCAAATCTGAAAGACTCTGTCTAAAACACAATCCATAACAAATTTTCTTTTGAATCTGAAAGACAAATCCATCACATATTCCACAATAAAATTTGTTTTGAACCTGAAAACTTGCCTACTACACATTCTGTAGCCATTTTTTCTTCAGTCTTAAAGGCTATATGTCATACTCTTCCCTCAAAAATAGTTTGACCCAGGAAAAGTATAGTGTCACACTTTTACACACCACAGATCACTTTTGCTTTAATTCTAAACGACTCTCTATCACACATCTTTACTCAAATTTATTTAAAGATTCATGCTTAATACACCATACCTTTCTTATAAAATAACGTATTAAATCTGATGCAAAAGCATGTCATGTAACACATGTACATAACATTTTTCCTTAAGATATTAATGACCTGAATCTGTAAACCAAACCATTTTAATAAACAACAAGCAAGAAGGGTAACTCTTGCTCTCACCAGAAAGCAAATACAGGCCATAACTCCAAAGGAATGCTGCTTACGACACCGAATCGCCTAGCAGATATGACAATATGACAGCACAGAGCACACAGAACAAACCAGGACATATCCCAGATGGGAGCAAGAGTTACCCCACTTATCAGTTATTTAACCCTACTTATTGGTTATTCATTGTTTAGTGTTCCCTGCCTGATTTCATATTCACTTCCAAACCATTTTAATATCACCACCTTTGGTGTTCATCAAAGTAACCGCACATAATGCTCAAGTTCATGTTCAAACAATGATCAAGGTTTAATTCCAATTACATATAAATCATCTGTGAATTTCACATTGTGAATATTTGTCTCCAGTTTTTCTGTTTTGTTCCAAGGCACTTTCACCACAACCTCCTGATAAAAGGCTGATGCTAAGATTGTAACTAGAATATAGATACCTCACAAACATCTTTCAAATATTCATGGAAAAAAATCTTGAACTTCTGATTAGAACACTCAAAGATCATAGTAAAAGCACTTACAAAGTACATTGTAACACACATGTTACATGATAATATATACATAAAAAAAGTGTAGTACATTAAATAAACTATTCCACTAAAGTGGAAATTTCATAAACACATACAATGCGACATGAATGACAGAACAATTGTGAACATCGAATTCGAGTATTGCAACTGACTTGACGTCCTAAATTCAGACAGAGGCACTAAGAGGGAGAGAGGATGATGAGAGAGTAAAGAAGAAGGCAACAAAACAAGGAAAAAATCATTTAACAATACAGCATTTTAAAGTTTTCACTGATCTGTGTGTCACATTCATTGCCAAGAACATACTTGAATGTTATATCAGTTGCCTTGATCATTGTCCTTAAACAGAACTTTCTTTTCTATTTTTATAACAATCTTGGCTTACCTCCCTTGGACAGCATGCCACTGACAATTTGTGTACAAAGAAACTAGGAATGGCCTTTTCTGTCAGCCTCTGAGGTTTTGCATTCGTAATATGCAAACAAAACAACTGAAAAACACGAGAAAAAAAAAAAGTATTCAAACATTTTGATTAGTTTTGATTTTTACAGCTATTTGGAGTTTGGCATAATTCACCCAACAGTCATTTTGCTGAAAACTGTATCTAAAATTTTCTACTTTTGGAAAAGATCAAGTATCCCAACAAGACTTTTCTCAGACAAGCTGTCCGCTTTCAAGAATCCAAATTCAGGAGCCCAAGATGGAGGCAGGTCTGGCTTTGGAATGAAAGCACTTTGAATTTTGACTTCCTACTGCTCCAGCTTTTCAGTGCAGGGCAAAACAACAACAACATGTCTCTTCCCCTGCATGTACACTGAACCACTTGAGATATGTACCAATGAGAATAACAAAAAAGTATTGAAAAAAAACCCAAAGTATTCAAGCAACTGGATTGTACTGAACAGATTTCTCCTCAACTCATTGCCATACTGGCTGTTGACCATCAGCACATGAAAGAGTATGTCTGCTGCCATCCAAAAACAAAATGCTTCAACACTAATGCCACGGCCACCTGGATGCTGACCAACTTCTTGAAAAAGTAGCTGACAATGATGTTGAGTTAGGACAGGACCCCACTAAAGGATAATATACCTGTTTGATCTATCCCTGCTTCCTGCAGTCAGCGTTTTTCGCTATCCACACAGACTGGATCACATCTACTGACAAGCTGTCTTGCTGTTGGGAGAAATTGTTTCAAAGACAAAGGTAGGGGAAAGGAGGGTAAATAGTACCTGCGGCTAAATCGTACCGCACCCAGATTTCATATATCGAAACACCGCCCACGACGATGCATCCTGACAAAAGGGACACAACCACGTTGCCTCTTCAACCCAGTTGTTATCATGGCAGCAGCGCGGGACAAACCGAAGCAGTGAGTATTTGTTTATTTTGACAATGTTTGATGTTATTTCTGTCCATGCTGTATGCAATTCTTGTTCACTAAACAACAATCAAATCAAGATCAACTCGCTATCACAACATGTACAACCCAATGCTCTCTGAAACAATAACTTTAGTTGGGGCCATCGATGTTGGTTTGCATGCTAGGCTCTTGTTCGCTAGCGTGGGCATGGTCGGGCAAATAGTACCGGTGACCAGAGTGCAATTAGTACCAGTGGTACTTATTGCCCGACTGCAGGTACTTTTTACCCGAACACAGTTTGCAGGTACTGGGACGGGTAATCTGGCATTCCAGATCTGTGAAATCAGGTACTGGGACGGGTAAAACCACCGTCTAATTGTCTGTCTATCACTTTCACTTTAATGACCCGTTGTAACCAGATCCTCTTAATAAACTAGTCCGCCTTAAGGGAGACTCAAGGAAGGGTTGAGTTTGAGTTTAATGACTCCATCGACAGCTAGGGTCGTATATAGAAGACCAACTTAAGGAAGTGGCGTGGCAGGGGTGGGTGGGTGAGGGGGGGGGGGGGGGGGGGTGGGATATATAGACTGTGTAGCATCCTTAAATAATTTACGATTCGACTCTACTTACAGTGTTAGAGTCGAGTACAATTCACAACGGCAAACTTTTTCTTTTTTTTGAATGCTGGCCTTATGTTTAATCCTTTCTTAAAACATGGACTCTTTTCCATTAAGCTACATTTCTAAGCATAGGCTATATGCATTTGGATTTCAAAATGTCAGCACTGTAATGATTTTATTTGTATATGTGCTTGAACAAAATGAGGGCACGCTGAGTTTTCACATTGATTTTCTTTGTTTCCCTAGGGGCAGGGCCGCAACATGGTCTCAAGATGATCTACACCGAGCGCTTGAAGACTTAAGAAAACACCGTGGCCTGAATGAAGTCTCAAGACTGTATGGTATTTCAAAACCAACATTGAAGAGGCATCAGAACGATCTCATTAAGTTGCTAAAGGAGACTTGATGATGAGAGGGAGAATGACTGTCCTGTCCAAAGAGATTGAAGAAGAACTCGTGCAGCACATTCTTCAGATGGAGAGCATGCTCTTTGGGATGACACGGAACGATATTCGGCGCCTGGCATTCCAGATCTGTGAAATCAATGGACTTCCTCACATATTCAACAAGGAGGAGGGAATGGCGGGCAAAGACTGGTTTACAGCCTTTATGAAACGGCACAAATTAAGCTTGAGACAGCCAGAGGCCACATCCATTGCCCGTGGCTCTGGATTTAATAAAGCTTCAGTCAGCTGTTTCTTTGACAAGTTGGAGAGCATCATTAAAGACAAGAAGCTTGATGCCCTTTGGATCTACAACTGCGATGAGACAGGTCTGTCCACAGTGCAAAAAAAAAAAAACAACAAAAAGTCGTGAGCCTTTCAGGAAGACATCAAGTGGGAAAAGTAACAAGTGCTGAAAAAGGCATCAACACCACAGCAATATTTTTTGCCAATGCTGCAGGGAACCAAATCCCCCCTATGCTCGTCTACAAGAGGAAACGCATGAAGGATGAGTTACTTGATGGTGCACCTCCAGGAACAATTGCGGTATGCAGTGAAAGTGGTTGGATGACGCATGAGAGTTTTGCAAAGTGGCTGGACTTTTTTCATTCAGAATGTGAAACCAACGAAAGAGAGCCCCGTCCTGCTGATCTTAGATGGACACACGACCCCATAGCAAAAACTTGAAAGCAACCTTAGCGGCAAGAGACGCTGGTGTGATCAGCTGAACCTGCCTCCACACACCACCCATAAACTTCAACCACTGGATGTTTCATTTTTCAGGCCTCTTCAGGCATACTATGTCCAAGAATCCGACAAGTGGCTTCTGAATCATCCTGGCAGAGGACTAACTGTGTTCCAAGTTGCAGACATTTTAG
Source organism: Conus betulinus (assembly GCA_016801955.1). NCBI lineage: Eukaryota > Metazoa > Mollusca > Gastropoda > Neogastropoda > Conidae > Conus > Conus betulinus. The sequence continues at coordinate 545,921 of JADBJO010000705.1, read as the reverse complement.
GGTAGGGCATTTCCAAGAGCTGCATCAGTTGCGACCATTGCAAGTGGCTTCAACAAATGTGGCATCTGGCCGTGCAATAGACATGTTTTCAATGAAAGTGACTTTGTAACCTCCAGTCGTGCAATCATCAACATCCCTGTGTCGACTGGCCCTGTCCCAAATGCATCAAAACCTCAGCATGGGGAGTTCCCCATACAAAAGGAAACCCAAACTGCAACAACAGCTGCTGTGTCCGAGCATGGAGAATCACCTTGTTCTTCTGCTGATCTCCCTTCAACACCAACCTCACATGTTACACAATCTGAATCTGTGTGTTTTGCACAGCCTACATACCAAAAAACGTCAGATGGTTCAACATCCATGCCAAGTGTTCCTGTTCCAGACCCCAAAACTGCAGATGCCCAACCTCAGAACGAAGAATCAGCATCTCCCGTTTGTGATCCAGTTTCCACGTCAAATTCAGAGGCTGTCCGTGATCACTTAACAGTCCCTACATCTATTTCAGACTACAAGACCATTCAGGCAGCACCGGATGGACGGTGCTTTTTTCGAAGCGTGGCAATAGCAATGGACCAAGCACTTCAACATGCAGAAAGAAACACTGATGGTGTGCCTGAAAGTCTACCAGTTAAGATACAAGAAAAGACTGCAGCAGACTCCCTTAGGGCCCAAGTTGTGCACTCGATGTGTCAGAATGCCACTGCATACACTGACCTAGATGCAACAACATTATGTGCTGATATGCCACATTCAACTATTCTACCATTTTTGACAGATTAGATATGTCTAACCCCAACACGATGGTTGGTGAATTGGAAATTGTCTCCACAGCAAGAGATATAAAAAGACCTATTGTTATCATGAACGCCACAGATGATTCTGTGCTGAAATATGGTATCCATGATTTCCCATCTTCTTCCCCAGTTGTCATTGCATTTAGATCCCTTGGAGAAGATGTTGGTCGTTATGACTGTCTTGTTCCAAAACAGAAGACAAAATCAAATTATGTGCCTGTGAGCGTCATCTCCCCAATCCCAGTGAAAGAAAAATCAGTCTCAAAACGAAAGAAGAAAACAGAGCAGTCTGAAATTTTGACATCAACTCCTCACAAGCAAAGACTCGTTGAGTCTGAAAGCATTAAGAAGTCCAAACCAAAAGCCAAAAAACTAGATTTTGTCGCCAAAACTAAAAAAACAAAGTTGGCAGAGAAAACAAAGAGTAGGGGCACTAAATCCAAGGTGTGTGTCAGAGGCTGTTGAGACAAACGGATTGGCAAAGTCGGTTAGAACACAACCTATAAAGATTCCAAAGGTCAAAGCTGGTATTGCTTTATTTGCGACGAAGATCTAATAGAAGACATGATTCAATGCACCATTTGTAGCTCATGGGTTCATGTTGCTTGTGCAGGCTGTGAGCCTAATGGTAGCTACACCTGCGAGCTTTGCTCGTGATAATTTTCTCTACACATTTTTTTTTTTATTATCCTTTGGTACTTATTAGCCTCCTTACTGGTACCATTTGGACTCATGGGTGGGTAAAAAGTACCACTTGACCAAATTTGTAAAATAATTATTTTTCACTCCCCATTGATGGCACAATCCTTATGTTTTCTTCATTTGTTACCCATGTTTTTTAACGTTATGCAAAAAAAAAAGTTCGGTGAACTTACAGATCATTTTCTATTAATTTTTTTTCTTAGGGGGTACTATTTATCCCCCTTTCCCCTACCTCATATAGACATCCTGACAAGGATTAACGACATCTTGCTGACAGAGCCATCCTCACAGTGGCCTGTTTGCTGATACTGTTGTCGTAATGGCCCAGTGGGGCTGTGATGATAGCAATGTTTTCTAGCAGCTTCCCAAAAATGGCATACCACCAGCCTGCAGCTCCTGAGCATTTCATCTCAGCTTGAACAGAAGGGATTAAGTGCAAAAGCCTTCCACACAGTATCACTATTCCTATAGTTGTTGACAATGTTTGACTTGTGCTCCAAGAAAGCTGTGGAACTCATTCTGGTCTTCTCATGTGCTGTTACAAATTCTGGAAGCGACTATTATAAATCTGCATTCACGTAACATGCGTGCTGAGTTCTCCTAAGTCAGTTAACTCTCTTGACAAGCGTGCGCCCGCTAGCGCCCCGACCGGAAATCACACAGCCAAAAGGCTGAGCGCCTGCCAGCGCCCGGTAAAACACGTGGCAACAATGGGCACCGCCATGTTTCTCGTAGAAAAGGATGTCTTGCAAGAACATGACTTGATTCTTCCTGTAGCCATTTACTTCCGTTGCAAAAAAACCATGAGTTGATGTGTGCCGCGGTTCTCGAGTTACGAATTTTTTTTTTTTTTGAGGTCGAAATGCTGTTTTCACCATGGCTAACCTCGATTTCTGCTGTTATATAATGAGATTTAGTGATGGAGATAATGTGTTTTTAGGATTTACGGCATAAGACTTAGTGAAAGTGCTGGGTAATGAAGCTTAGAGTGACCTAGATTTCAACTGGGATGAGGTTCCAGGTATGATGAACAATGATTCGGAAGAAAGTTCTGAAGAAGATTTTTTTTTTCCCCGAGTAAATGGCTCATGTGATATTCTTCAAACTTACAATGTAGCAACATATATATTCATAGGAATTTTAAAAATTATTTTCAATTCATTGTTTCCTTTCCTCTCTTTTAAATTATTTTTTTAATTGGGTAACCATGTGTTCAAATTACGGAATTACTTATCTTGTCGATGGTTTTCAGCGTAACTAAGCTCAGATAAGTGCATACTGAAGAGGGTTAATATGCAGATCGCTTTTGGTCAGTTCTTCAGCTTCCCAAAGAGCAGTACTGAGGAAAAAAATGATAATACAAACAAACAACATTTGCTAAAAAAAATCACAAAGCACTTTTTACTCTTATTTCCATTTCTAGATTTCTCAAAAGAACAAGAAAAAAAAAAGATGAAGCCAAGAACTTTTGTCTGCATCCTGTTCTGGTCTGAAATCAGTCTCTGTTGTTCTACCTTCATTCATCAGTTGAACACAACTGGTAGCTACGTAAGTGGAAGTGCTGATCACGTTCGGACCTGAAACTTTCCAGCGCGCGTCAAGTACTTGACCCCCTTGAATGGTTTGTATTTCTGTTGGGAGAAAAGTGAACAATCATAAGAGTAAGTGCAGTCACACCCATATACACACAAGCAAGCATGCATACCAATATGTATACACCCTTCCACACACACAAAACACACACACACATAAACACACACACACACACACACACACACACACACACACATGCACACACGTGCACACACATGCACATGCATGCATCCACACACACACACACACACACACACACACACACACACACATACACAGGCGCACACCAATGTGTGTGTATATCCTTTCTAGGACATCCCTTCCAATTTATCATTTTCTTCTAGAAAAAAAAAGAAAAAAAAAAAAAAAGAAAGAAACCAAAAAAGTATCAGTTACCTTTCCCACATCTCCATACATGTCCAGGCGATTCACTTTCAGACCTGACACTGCCATCTGACTGATGGTAAACATCACCTGTAACACACACACAGGACAACACCACACCTGTGAGGACACTGCCATCTGACTGATGGTAAACATCACCTGTAACACACACACAGGACAACACCACACCTGTGAGGACACTGCCATCTGACTGATGGTAAACATCACCTGTAACACACACACAGGACAACACCACACCTGTGAGGACACTGCCATCTGACTGATGGTAAACATCACCTGTAACACACACACACAGACAACACCACACCTGTGAGGACACTGCCATCTGACTGATGGTAAACATCACCTGTGTAACAACAGGATAACGTCACACCTGTAAGGACACTGTCACCTGACTAATGGTAAACATTACCTGCACTATAGAGGATAACAACACACCTATGACAACTCTGCCACCTGATTCAGGGTAAACATCATCAGCCATATACAGGATAACATCAAACCTATGAGAAGATTGCTACCTGATGGTGATTAATACCTGTAACACATACAATATCAAACTTGTTAGAATATGTCTAGCCTCTCACACACACGTGCAGGCTCCATGTAAACACAAAGGCATGCAAATGTAGAAAGCACAGATCCATAATGCGCGCATGCTTACACACACGCAAACATACACAAATGTGCACACACACACACACACACACACACACACACACACGCACACACGCACATGCACACACAAATGCACACACATGCATGCATACATACACTTGCACAAACACACACACATTCACACACACACACACACACACACACACACACACACACACACACACACACACACACACACTGAGTGACAACAGGTTGATACTGTGCTAACTTATATTGTGCTGACTTTAACAGAGATTAACCATGAACAAATATTTTAAGTCACAAAGAGCATCGATTCCAAAAGACATTAAAATGTAAAACATTTCGAGCTAATTATGACCCTTTTACAAAATAAACAGAGCACATACACGAGCAAATGCAATCACACACATATAAGCATACAACAACAAACATACTCTCGCACTCTCTCTCTCCCTTAATACACTAGGGAACGAATAAAAAGAAAATGCCAATTCATAATGGAATGTCACTGCTTGCAAACTATCCCATATTATTATTATGCAGCACCAACACCTATAAGGTCATGAGTAAAAAAAAAAAAAAAGAAAAAGAGAGAAGAAAGGAAAGAAACAAAACAAACAAAAAAAAAAAAAATAAATAAAAGAATGAGATGGAGAATAATCCTGCACAGAAAAAACAAAGCAACAAGGACACGTAAGAAAAAGACAGTCAAAAAAAGAAGAAAAAAGTAAGAAAGAAGGAAAAATGCAAAGAATACTCCTTCACAAAGAAAAAGAATGAAAAAAATATCTTCCTGCACAAGAAAATGAGAAACAAACAAGAAAAACAGAGACAAGGAGGAAAATTCCTGTAAGAGACAATAAAATGAATAAAGAAATAAGCAAGAAAATGAAAAAAAGACAGGACAAGATAGAATACTCCTGCAGGAAAAGAAAGAGCGAAAGAAAGACAAAATACAATACTTCTGCAAAAGTTATGAAACAAAGAGAAGAAAACAGTAAAGAAAAGAAAGAACAGAACACTCTGGTACAGAAAAGGCAGGAGAAAAAGAAAATTAAATAAACATGAGTAGTACTCACAGTAATGGTGGGATTGGACTCGGGTAAAGCTGCCCCAGTCTGCAAACTTATCTGAAACCAATAGATAAGGCACATCATGCCATCCCAGCTGACCTCTACGCCTCAAGGCCACATCACGCCATCCCAGCTGACCTCTACGCCTCAAGGCCACATGACGCCATCCCAGCTGACCTCTATGCTTCAAGGCCACATCACGCCATCCCAGCTGACCTCTACACCTCAAGGCCACATAACGCCATCCCACGTTACCTGTATGCCTTGAGACCAAACTGGGCATACCTTAAACTGGTATCTTTTCAAGGTTTTATTCAAATGAAGAAACATTTCATTTCCACCTGAAATGAAGAAACTTAAAAAAGCAGAAATTTCTTGAGGAAGAACATCTTTGGAGAATTGATAACATCACAATTATCATCTCAGCAGAGAAGATCTTGAAGATGCCGTGATATGTCTTCTTTTCATTCATCTTATGAGACCTTTGATCACCTGCTTCTCTTGCCACTCACTTCAGCTCTCCCATCAACAGTCCGATGCAGGACCACCCTATGACAGACACAGCAATGCACAGGGGGCAATCAGATCGTGGTCATCATGAGACAACTCACCACAGCAGACACTGTGCTGCAGCTAAGTCATTTGGGTGGTGTTCAAATGGGCCTGTTCTGACCCAGTTTGGGTGGGGTTCAACCCAGGGGGTGGTGTTCTGACCCTGTTCTGACCCAGTTTGGGTGGTGTTCAGCGGGGCCTGTTCTGACCCAGTTTGGGTGGTTTGGGGGCCTGTTCTGACCCAGTTTGGGTTTCAGCGGGGCCTGTTCTGATCCAGTTTGGGTGGTGTTCAAAGGGGCCTGTTCTGACCCAGATTGGGTGGTGTTCAGCGGGGCCTGTTCTGATCCAGTTTGGGTGGGGTTCATCCAGTTTGGGGTGTGTTCAAAGGGGCCTGTTCTGATCCAGTTTGGGTGGTGTTCAAAGGGGCCTGTTCTGATCCAGTTTGGGTGGTGTTCAAAGGGGCCTGTTCTGATCCAGTTTGGGTGGTGTGTTCACCCAGTGGGGCCTATATATATACACCACACGACCAGCCAAGCCCCCTTACAGGATGAAAAAAGAATGATGTCTCTGCGACTCCTCGGTGCATGCAGTGAAAAGTCCAGCACACTGTGGTGTTAGTCAGTGGACAGTTTCACAAGCTATAACTCTGGAAGCTTGAGTCATGGGGTGCAGTCTACAATGTTCTGACAGGCAACTGTCCAAGAAAAACAGTCTCCTTTCACTCTACCCTCATTTCCACCTCCCACTCCCCACTTTCAAAGAAGCTGAATGGTTGCATCAGCTGAAAAAATCATCACAGAATATGAAAATATATAAGCTTTGATTGATGCCAGAGTAAAGAACCCCCATGGGATTTTAAAAGATTAAGGAGGGGAATAATCAAAATTGACCTTTGTTTGCGCCTTATGTGTATGGAGTGGATGCAGTTGTGTGCGGAGGAAAGACGTCAGGTTCGTGTGTGTATGTGCGTGCATGCATGGATATCGTACGTCTGACAGTGGTGACCCCGACTTGGAACTTTGTTTTTGTTTCGTACCCCTCCCCTTGGTTGTGATGTTCCCCACCCCATTTTGAATTGGAAAAAAAAAAATGATTTGCTTTTTAAGGTATTTGTGAATGTTGTGTGGGAACAGTTGATTATTACATATAATTACCTTTTCTATTGGATATACCCCCCCCCCCCCCCCCCTAATTTTCTTTAGATTGTAAAAATTTCATTTTAAACCCTCCCCATATTTCCTTTCTTGATTTATTATTATTCAGCAATTTGAACAGAATTTGCTGTGAAATCCCACCTCCTTTTGTATTCCCACGTTTTTTTTTCTACTGAGTATTTCAAGGATTTTCATGTAACCCCCCCCCCCCCCCCCCCCCCATTCATTATACCCTCCCCAGTACTTTATCAATTTTTTTTTTTGGTAATTTTCTTGTTAAACCCCTTCTTGTACTTATTATTAATTGCATAAATTTGATTCCTTTCATTATTTTGAATCAGTTTCTTTATATATATTGTATCCATTTCCTGATTTTTTATTTCAAATTTTGAAATAATTTGTTTTGTAACCCTCTTTTATTTTTATTGCAACTTTGATTTATACCTACCCCTTTGTTTTTTTTTTTTTTTTTTTTTTTTTTTCTGAGTGGCAAAATAATTTGTTTTCTTCCTCAAACCTCACTTAAGACTTAGTGTTCACTTTTCATTGTACCCCTCCCCCCTCTTCAAAAGTGTCCCTATGTAACTTTTGTGTGTGTGTTTTTTTTTTTTTTTCCTATTCTAGTATTTTGTGCTAGTCCCGTCTCCATTTATATGGGTGGGCTGTGCCAGTAGGGTAGTCCAGAGGGCTTTTTCTAATTTCTAATCTTACCTTTTCTTACTGTCTTGGTGATTTCCACTCTGTCTACTTTTGCTGTTTTCTGACTTCATTCTCTCTCTATTTCGGCTTTATCAATAGGCACCTATCTAGTTTGAAAATTGTCTCATTCTCATTTCTTAGGTAGGGTTTCTGATAGTGATTGTGTATTATCCCCTTTTTAGGTGTTTGTGTCTTTTCATTGTTTTAATTAATGTTGTTTTAAGATTTTTTTTGGTGTATGTGTATGTGAAAGGATTGTTGAGTGAGTGCCTCTTTTTCTATTTCTACCTCTGTTTTGTTAGGGCATTGTTGTTCCATAGGCTGGTGAGCTTCCACCTTCTCTTGCGGGTAGCAAGGGGGCATGGCGATGGGAGACGCTTAGCCTTACGTATAGTTCTTTTTTTTCGTTTCACAACCTTTTTCTTTCCTATTATTTGAATTCGATTTTTCTCCTTCCCCCCTGGCCACTGATTTGATCCAAAAGGGTGATCATTTTGGAGGCCTGTCCAAATAAACAATTTTTTTTTCTTGGAAATTTCTTGGTTTTGCTGTTTGAAAACATTTTTTTTCTTTATTAGTGTGTATAGGAGTGATTGGATTTTGGTGTGAGTGGAAGGAAATTTTGCACTGAAACTTTAAATTCATTTTTCTTTTCTTTTTCAAATTTAAAGTAAATTTTCATTGTTCTTTTCTTTTTCATAAAATTTCATTTTTTTTTTATTATCTTACAAAAAAAAAAAAAAAATTTCATTTAAAATGTCGGCCTTTGAGACCTACCTGTCTCAGGGTAAGACGTTAGGCCTTGATGGGCCGGATTTGATTCAATATGTCAAACAGTGTGAGGATCGCGCTGAGCGCAAAAGAGAGGAAAGAAAAGGATAAAGAGAGGGAAGAAAAGGATAAAGAGAGGGAAGAAAAAAGATAAAGAAAGACAGAGAGAGAAAGAGAGAGAAGAAGAAAAGGATAAAGAAAGGGAAAAAAAGGATAAAGAAAGGGAAGAAAAGGATAGGAGACAGAGAGAGAAGGAGAGGGAGCAGCATGAAAAAGATTTAAAAGCCATGGAGTTAGAGTTAGAGAGTAAGAAGCTTCAGCTTGAAATGGAGAAATTAAAAGCTTTTGGTGTTACAGACAATGGTTCTGCACAGGGTTCTGGTGATGCGAAACCTATTCTGGTCGTTCTCCTTATATCCCCAAGATGCCTGTCTTTGATGAAAACAAAGATGAGATTGATGCATTTTTGTTTAGATTTGAGAGTCATGCTACTTCTTGCGAGTGTGGCCCAAAGATAAGTGGGTATTGTATATTGCGTCTCTCTTTTCAGGGCAGTGCGTGACGCTGTATCATTCTTTGGCAGCGAAGGATACTTTAACATGGGATGAACTTAAGGATGAATTACTTAAGCGTTACCGGTGTACCGCCGAAGGATTTCGCGAGAAATTCCGTACCGTGCGTCCGGAGAAAGGCGAGACATTTCCTGCGTATTTGATTCGGTCTGCGCATTTTCTTGATCGGTGGATTGACTTGTCCAAAACTAAAAAGGATTATGCGGAACTTCGTGATCTGTTTTTGCGTGAGCAGATTTTGAACAGCGTTTCAAAGGACTTGGCTGTTTTTCTAAAGGAAAGGTCGGTCGCGAGCGCTGAAGAAATGTGCGAGCTTGCGGAACAGTACAGGACTGCGCATCCTGATCGGACGTTTGCCCGCAAGGGAACGGACACGGTTTTTGATGTAAATGTCGCTTCCTTCGCACATCACCAAAACAGTGTTGGTTCAGACCGTGGATTTGGCTCTTGGCGTTCAAATCAGAACCGTAATCGCTACCGTGGAGGTCAAAATTCCCGCAGTGGTCAAAATTCTCGTAGCGGACGGGATCATGGCAGCCGGTTTGAACAGTCTGCTACCGGTGGTGGTCAGCAGTCTGGTCATTTAGGTGCAAATACCGGTACACCTAGAGGTGGTCAAACAGCGTCTAACTCTCGGTATCCGCGTAACCGTGGCCGACAGCGCGGACAGGCTCATAATACCTCAGGTACACCCGCAGGTTGTTACAATTGTGGTTGCTGGTTTCATAAAGCTCGGGATTGTCCATCTGTAGAGCAGTCAGCAGCAGTGAATGTCGCGGGTATGTCAGACAATGTTTCCGATCCATCTACTGTAGCCCATTCGATGGTGTCACATGTTAACACTGACGGCTTACTGGTTGAGTCAGGAACTGTCAATGGGTTTCACTGTTCTGTGTTGAGGGACACAGTTGCACTACTGCGGGAGTGCGCCGTTCTTTTGTTCTTCCGCACCAGTTCACTGGTGAAGAACAACATTGTCGTTCTTTTGGAGGTAAGATTGAGGTTTTCCCTCTTGCTGTGGTCTCAGTTAGTACACCTACTTTGAGGGTGAGGTGCTTGCCTGTGTTATTGAGAACCCAGTAACGGATCTCATTCTTGGTAATCTTCCAGGTGTTACTTCAGCATGTTCAAATGCTGGTGGATCTTTTGTCCCATGTAATGTGACTACTCGTTTACAGGCAGACAAGGAGAAACAGTTGCCTGTACCGTTGTCAGTGCCTGATTTGTCTGTGCTGGATGTACAACCTAAGGAATTTGCTGCTATGCAGAAGCGTGATGCCTCTTTGAGCCATTTGTTCTCTTCAGTTGTAACTGAGGTACCTTCCCCTTTGACTAAGCCTGTTTTGTTTTTTTTTAATGATGTTCTATGTCGCTTGGTCAAGGACAAAGGTGAAGTTAAGCGTCAGGTGGTAGTTCCTCAGGAGTTACGTAACGTTGTGCTTCATACTGCGCATGACAGCATTTTTTCTGGTCATTGTGGGATCAGACGTACTCTACAGCGAGTTCTTGCATCGTTCTTTTGGCCAGGAGTGTCTCAGTCAGTCAAGGAGTATTGTCGTTCATGTGATACTTGTCAGAAGACTGTGTCTCGTAACCGCGTCCCTTGTGCGCCGTTGCACAAGATGCCGTTGGTTTCAGTACCTTTTGAGAAGGTAGCGATGGATTTGGTTGGTCCTTTGGAGGTGTCTTCTTCTGGCTTTCGGTACGTTCTGACGTTGGTGGATACAGCTACTCGGTTTCCAGAGGCTGTCCACTCAAACGTATCGATACAGTGTGGCGGAGGCTCTTCTTTCTATTTTTTCAAGGTATGGTTTGCCTTCCGAAATTCTTACTGATTGTGGTACTCAGTTTGTTTCGGACCTGATGAAGGAAGTGTACCGTCTGTTGTCTATTTCTTCTGTTACCACTACTCTATACCACCCTCAGTCTAACGGGATGGTGGAAAGGTTTAATGGCACCTTGAAATCCATGCTGAAGAAGGTTTGTCGTGACTGTCCCAAGCAGTGGGATCGGTACATTCCAGCTGTTCTGTTTGCATATCGGGAGTTGCCGAATATGACTTTAGGGTTTTCTCCTTTTGAGTTACTTTTCGGTCATTCACCCCGTGGTCCTATCGCTTTGTTAGCTGATATGTGGACTGGCACACAGATGACTGACGATGACAAAAACGTTTACCAATATGTACATGACTTGCACAATCGGATACTGGACAGTTGTGCTCATGCACAACAGACTGCTGACAGTCAGACCGACAAGTATAAGGTGTACGCAGACAGAAAGAGCTCTCCTCGTTCATTGAAAGTGGGTGATCAGGTTCTTGTTTTGCTCTCTGATGAACAGAATAAGTTGAAGGTTTCCTGGAAAGGTCCTTTTCTTGTGAAGGAAAAGTGTTCACCTGTCAACTATCGTATTGACATGCATGGAAAGTCCAAGGTTTTTCCACATCAATATGTTGAAAGAGTATGTGGTTCGGACGAATGTTGCTGTGTCAATTTCAATGTTGCTCTTTGTGTTCCTCAGGGATTAGACTCTGCGTCTGCATTGTCTAATGAGTTACCTGTGGATTGTGTTGTTTCCACTGTAGTCTTTTCCACGCTCAATATCATATACATACAAAAAATTAAAAATGAAGTCTTTATACAGAAATTGAGAAATCAGAAAAAGAAAACTTTCAATCTGCTTTCCAGACCAGTATCTGACATGAATTTCCAGCTGCATCTGTTTCAAGTCCTTGTTCAATGATTCATCAAAAAGCATGACATATTCATTAATTCTCTACTGGCAGCTGCAGCCGAGGCCTCCTCTCTAGCACATTTCAGGAGGGAGCTCAGCAAACTTTACTTTTAAAATACAGCCACTGTATGTGCTGTCGTGTGGAAATGTGTGTGAATGGTTGGCGGGCCTGGACTAACCTAACGCTTGTTCTGGGCAGGATAGGGAGCAGGGTAATCCCTTTTGAAAAGGCGAATGTGGGTAGCCTTCCTGCAGCTCCACACTTAACCGTTTTTTTTTTTTTCCATTCAAAATGGAGTGACTGATGGGCGGAGAATGAAGCAAAATGTAAAGAGAGGGGGTTAGTTACCGCCAAGACATTGACAAACAAAGCACAGGAAAGACACAATGCAATTCGACCTCTTGGGTCTTCTTCAGGGAAAAAAAAAAAAAAAAAAAATCACATTTAACATTTAGACAGTACAAACAAAGAACGAAGACTGACTTATCTGTCCATGTGGTACTGGTAGGAAGAATGACCGCCAGACGGAAACGACAGAGGGGATTATGGGAGAGGAAAAGGAGGGGGGGGTAATGATGGGGTTGTGTAGCTGGTTTAGTGGGGTGGTGTGATATATTTGTGATGGTTGTGGTTAAGGTGGATTGACAATAATGCTAAGTAAGGGGGGGGGGGGGGGGGGGGGGGGGGGGGATTATATATTATATATCCTTTTTATATATATTATATATATAGAGGGATAGTAATGATAATGATAGTGGTAGTAATAGTAAATAACTAGATGAATAAAATGAAAGTAAAGTACTATAATAACAAAAAAAAATAAGTGAATAAAATAGATAAATGATTTTTTTGTTTAGTTTTGTTGTGTGTGTGTGTGTGTGTGTGTGTGTGTGTGTGTGTGTGTGTGTGTGTGTAGGCTAGCTGGTTACGTAAGTTAGGGGGGAGGGGTGTGGTATGAACGCTGTCTTTTTGAACAAGAAAGTAGGATTTTTTTTTTTCTTTTCTTTTAACAAATGCGCACTTAAATGAGTCACTTAAAGTCTATGGAGACGACGTGACGATTGATTTGAAGATTCAGTCTGTGATTTCACTCTTTTTTTTTTTTTTCAGTTCTGACAGAAAAAAAGGAGCAATGCCAAAAATTGCAAGACATACTTTTGGTTTCCCCACACCGATAGTTCGTCGCAATCGAGTGGAAGCATTGCTGCAAACAGTTTCGCGTTGTCTTAAGCAGATCGGAAACTGTAATGATTGTTGATGGCATGAATCGTCCACAACACTTCAGCTTTCAACACATCTGTCCCACTTGCTGTTATTGTGGAGTGGCTGACGATTCTTACTGAGGAAAGGGTCTGACCCGATTTGATGAATTTGATGATTGCCGAACGAAGTCCGTAAGACTACTGACCGGCCTACTCGCTTTATCCAATTCCACGTATTTTTTTCTCTTTCCGTGATTTGCAACCGCCAATTCGCCCATTGTCCGAACATCAACGGTCTTTTTGCACACTTTACAGAAAAAAAACGCATGTTTGTTGTCTCTGCATTCAGTGATCCAGCTTCAATATTCTTCCTTCTGTAGCCACAACGGATCAAATGCGTAATTTCCCGTTGGCATGATGAAGACGCAACAGTATCGGACTTCACCGAAGATGAGGGAGCATGGCGCCTTTTGTCGGAAGTCGAACTGCGCATGCGCAAACGATAAACCGACTATTGAATTGCTTCCCTTTGCTTGAAAAGCAGACGACACGCAACACGATTCGAGAGGCGAAAAAAATCGATGTCCGAAGTCTCGTTCACATTTGTTCTCCGATTCGTCTTCAAATCTTACGGTCAGCTTTGGTCCGAAAACGATTTTTAAGGGGATTTCAAGGGATGGTAGGGATATCTGCAGTTTTCAAGGGCCTTTTTGACCCAGTTGAAATTTAAAGGGTTTTCAAGAGGCTGTACAGGTAGATCCACACTGTATTAATCTGACTACTGATGTTCCTGTTAGGGTCAAGTCTTACCCTTTGCCTTTTGCAAAGAGGGAGATCATTCAGAGAGAGGTTCAGGTTATGTTGGATCTTGGAGTGATTGAAACCGTCTGTATCACCGTACAGTTCTCCAGTCGTTCTGTGGGTAAGCCTGATGGCTCAATTCGATTCTGTATCAATTATCGGGCTCTCAATAAGGTCACTGTGTTCGACTCTGAACCGATTCCAGATGTTGAGGATATTTTTCTGTCGTTTGTCTAAAGGTCGGTATTTTGTCAAAGTAGACCTTGCGAAGGGATACTGGCAGATACCTATGTTGCCTCAGGATAAGGAAAAGACTGCGTGCGTTTCAAACTCCTTTGGGTTGTTTCAGTGGACAAGAATGCCTTTCGGGTTGCAGAACGCACCAGCTACGTTCGCAAGAATGATGCGGAAGCTGCAGTTGTATCAGTTTTCAGCTGTAAGTTTTTTTGATGACATTCTTCTTGCAGCTCGTCTTTGGCAGCAGTTGTTGGACTACTTACGCATGCTTTTGACCCGTCTCAGGTTGTTTGGGTTGACAGCTCGTCCGTCAAAAGTGCTGGCTGGTTTTCAGGAGTTGGAGTTTTTGGGACATGATTTCCGTTGGTCATGTTCGTCCGGAAGTCAAAAAAGTGCAAAAGATTTTGTCTGTGGGTAAGCCAACTACGAAGAAGCATGTTCGCTCTTTGTTGGGTCTTTTGTACTACTATCGCAGATATGTTCCTCATTTTGCTAGTCTTACTGCACCTTTGACTGAACTGACTAAGGGAGATAAGAAGCGTCAGATTCAGTGGTCTGATGAGTGTCAGAAAAGTTTGGAGAAGGTTCAAGCTGTACTCAATTCATTTCCTGTGTTACTTCTTCCTAACTTGGATGAAGACTTTGTCTTACGTACAGATGCTAGCAGTAAGGGCATGGGTGCATGTTTGCTACAGGAAAAGTCAGGACTTTTACATCCAGTGCAATACGCTAGAAAAAAGTTTTCTGCGGTGCAAGAGAGATACTCGACTATTGAATGGGAGTGTCTTGCTTTGGTCTGGGGACTGGACAAGTTTGCTAGGTTTTTATCAGGGAGACCTTTTGTTTTGCAAACTGACCACAGACCGTTGACATTTTTGAAAGCGTCAAAATCAAAAAATAATCGCCTGTTAAGATGGGCATTAAGCATTCAAGAGTACTGTTTCACTGTTGAGCCTATCTCTGGGACATCTAATATTTTCGCAGATTTGTTGTCCAGGGAGTAGTAGTGCTATACCATGTGTTTTATGGTCTGCTGATGCTGTATTTTGTATTTGTGATTGATCATTGCTTATTCATTCCTGTCTTGTAAGCTACAGTTAGCTACAAGTTTGAGTGAGTATGGTCTACACAAGATACAAGTCTAAGAATTGTGTATATACATTATTGCTGTATCATTTTGTGGTCAAATTGTCTGTATTTCTCTTACTTGTGTTCATGGGTGAAAATGATTTGGTGTAGTAGTGTCATTGTAAATGACCATTGCAGATTGGCTGCTGTGGATGTTCATGGTCATGTAGATAATTTTGAACCATGATTGGTGATTTTAACGTGTGTCTCATGCTATGATACACGATGGATTTCTTGAGGTTGTCTTTTAAAGATCACTGCATATTTTGATATCTTTGTGTGGGTGCTTACTGTTTCATCTATGCATATAGTGCAGTTCTTAATGGTTTCATCTTGCATATTCTGTTGGGTTCGGCAGGAACTGTATGGATCATGCAAGTGTTGTGCGTAAGATGTGGATTATGTAATTTGGAGATATTGAGGTGATCCATGGATAAAAAGTGTTGATTCCTTTGATGAATATATTTTGTGCATTTGATATGTATATATAGTACTTCTGGTTTTGGGTTCCTCTGTAGGGTATCCTTTTGCAAGATTTCTCCGGTGGAAAAATCTTACCCCGGGAAGGGGGGTGTCATGTAATGTGGAGCGATATTTCGTATGCTACGCGATTACATGAGACAGTACAGATTTACAAAAAGATTATTGATCGTGCGTTACACTATAGGTTACTCGTGTGACACAAGGGAGCGTATTGACTGAACGAACGTGGCCCAGAGTTTGAGTGAAATTTTTAACACTGTTCACGCGATTTGAATATAAACAGGCATTGACCTGTATCGGTGCGCACTCTGAGAATGGAACAGACGATTTAGATGAAGAGGCTGACTGTGCCCATTAATAAAGGCAGAGGCCTAACACATACAGAAGTATGTGAATTGTAGTTGAATGACCGGTACTCAAGCCGTAAGTATCTAATTTTATATTGTGAGAATCTGGATGATTCTCCATTTTGTTTTCGGCGGTTTATTGTCGGAACCGAAACTATGTTTGAAAAATTGAAGAGTTCAAAAATGTTAAAGTGTAATATGACTGCTAACTGGCTGGCAGTGTTTTGAACTCGTGTTTATCCGGTTTGTTATAGCTGGGCCGACTCCCCATGCGGTAGAGGAAAGAAGAGACTGGAGATCGGGCACACTAAGGTGGATGGCCGGGGGCTGCGCGCGCGTTCCCGGGCCAAGCTCCGATCCGCAGGAAGATCCAGGTTGGGCAAGAGTTTGTCGCCGACCAGTAGTTGTGATGTGTATGGGATCCCCGCACAGAGGAAGCCAGTTCCGGACACCACAGAGAGTGTGTGTGGACACTTGCAGTGAGTAAACCTGCAATAGTGACTTTCAAAGAAGCTGAATGGTTGCATCAGCTGAAAGAATCACAGAATATGAAAATATATAAGCTTTGATTGATGCCAGAGTAAAGAACCCCCATGGGATTTTAAAAGATTAAGGAGGGGAATAATTACAATTGACCTTTGTTTGCGCCTTATGTGTATGGAGTGGATGCAGTTGTGTGCGGAGGAACCAACCACCTGAAATCCCACTGTCTCTGCGTCCTCTGCCCACTGTCATGTCTCAACCTCCATTTGATACGTACACTGCCCTTGATGTTGGGAACCTTAGTACTGTCGATCTTGCCAATGTCCCAGGTCATCACCTTGGTGACAGGGTCAAAGGAGTATTTTCCTTGGTTGGGGGTCAAGGTGACACTCAGCACAACCTTGGGGAAGGGCACTTCAACCACCACGTTTTTCACCTGGCCACAGAAAAGAGTACATCTTTTGACAGTTTTTCAAGTTCCGTTTCGTCAAAATAGGTGGCCAGCCTATGGGGTAACTGACAGTCTCGTACGTGTGTGTGTGTGTGTGTGTGTGTGTGTGTGTGTGTGTGTGTGTGTGTGTGTGTGTGTGTGTGTGAGAGAGAGAGAGAGAGAGAGAGAGAGAGAGAGAGAGAGAGAGAAAAGAATGTGTATGTGTATGTACATGCATGTGCTTGTGGATGTGCGTGCGTGCATGCATGCGTGCGTGCGTGCCTGCCTGCCTGCCTGCCTGCGTGTGTGTGTGTGTGTGTGTGAGAGAGAGAAACAGAGAGAAAAAGAATGTGTATGTACATGTGTGTGTGTGTGTGTGTGTGTGTGTGTGTGTGTGTGTGTGTGTGTGTGTGTGTGTGTGCATGTGTACATGCATGCATGTGTGCATACATGCACGATTGTCTCCGTCTGAACATGTGTGTGTGCGTGCGCGCGCAGCATACATGCATGTCACTTTGTGCACATGTCCATGCATGTCTGTGTGGATATGAAATGACATCTTAGGTATGGTCCAATACAGAAGAATGATGAAAAAATCCACAACAACCCAAATTTATCATCTAAGACTTACTACTCATTAACGACCTGAGAAAGGGCCAGACCACAGATCTGAGGAGACTGCATGGTCCATCAAGAGTTCACCTGCACTTCTACCCTGTACTTCCAAAAGCAAAAGAAACAAAAAAACTGAAAACACATTAATTTGTTCATGACAGCCCAAATGACCACAATGGGCCTCTTCAGACCTTTCCCCACATAACAAAAAAAACAACAAGTCACTGTCATCACTGGGAATATCCAGATGTACTGATGAGACAGTTCAGACGAATTTGTCGTAAGCCTCCAACTTGATGTTCACAACACAAACGCTTGAAATTTACAACTTTGTTATTATCATATTCCAGCATCAACTGTAAATTTTCAAATCTCTGTCAAATGAAATCATCCACTATTTTTGCTGTCAGAATTATTGATATAGACTGGAAAAAGATAGCTAGCTGACCCTTACAATCATCCATAGAAACACACTTAAGTAATGAGAAAAATAGTGGATGCGTAAGTACAAAGTCTGGATCAAATGCACAAAAAAATCTAGAGAAAATTATAATTGGACTATCAAAAGCCAACTCAAAGAATTCATCAGGGGTGGGACCATTTAACTGTTGGCCTGCCAGTGTATGGTGGTACAAAAAAAAGAGTCTAAAATGAAAATCATGGTGGTCAGTCTGTCATCATAAAGGAAAGGATTGAATTTTCATATTTTCTAGGTCATCTACTGCTCCTGCTCATTTGTTCAGCTCAGTGTCACATTTCAACCCCCCCCCCTTCTCCACATCCTCACCCCCACCTTCATCTCACCTCTTCATGGTTTCTGTATGTACTGTATTACCATTTCCTCACAGACGCTTGCATTGCCTCTTTTCTTTCTTTCTTTATTCTTTGTTTTTTTCCTGTCCTATCTTCATGCCACTTCAGAGGCATTACATCCACTCCATTCACTCCCAAGCCCCCACCCCTCCCTTTTTACCCCATCCACAGCCACAGCCTGGCCTGTCTACCATAGTTCCAGCAACAGCAATTCACAAACAGAAACAACGTAAAGTCGACAAGAAGCAACCCACCAAAGGAGACAGGGCACTACTGCTGAGTCACTTCAGTGGTGTTAGTGGTGCCTGTTCTGATCCAACATATGTAGCTCACCACCTATTAAGCCCCCTACTAGTTGCAGAGCCAGTATGAATATACTCTCCCTCAGAAGGGTGCCATCACATCTGTCCAGTGACAATCCCTACGACTTTGTTGATACCGGTGACCTGGACAGAACCACAATCCCTACGACTTTGTTGAAACCGGTGACCTGGACAGAACCACATCAAATGGATGGATGTGGAGAGGTAATTGAAACTGAGGGCACCATGAGAGCATGGCATGAAGGGCCACAGAACTGGTGACATTTTGTGTTATGCTGATGATGAGGATGAGGATGATGATGCTGCAGATTTCCATTCTGCTCTGAATTACATGACAGGGTTGTATTCTATGCTTACTTTCAAAATATATCCTGGCCTAAACCAGGCCCAAGAGGTACACAAACCTGCAGTGTTGATGAAGAAATCTGAGCAACACACTCATATACAGAACCAACAGGTGGATGGAACTCGACTGTGTGGTGCCAGTTTTCCCAACTAAGCCGCAGCATACTCAACTCTGGAGAGAAGTTGATCAGGCCACAGAGAAATGGCTCTGATGGGAATTGAACCCATCACCTCTGAGTTTGCCATCAGTCAGGCCCTGAGAGAACGAAAAGAAGAGGAAAAAGTCTGGATTAATCTTTACTCTTTCGTGTTCACTGATTTTTGCCCTTCAATCTTACCCTGAGACAGATGCAAAAAGGCAAAAGAGTAGAAAAAAGAACAAAGGAGAGAGAGAGAGAGAGAGAGAGAGAGACAGAGAGAGAGAGAGAGAGAGAGAGAGAGAGAGAGAGACAGACAGAGACAGAGAGAGAGAGAGAGAGAGAGAGAGAGGGGGAAAAGAGAGAGAAGGGACTGACCGGTTTTCCCATGGTGTTTTTAGGGGACACTGTGACGTCAAACCGACCAGAGCTACCCTCTCGGAAGCTGATGCTATGCCTCAGACACAATGGGATGGCTGTCATGCTGTGAGAGTGAGACTCCTGTCTTTATAACACACACCACTCACACAAACATGTCATTCAGTGTCATTACACCACACACCACTCACACAAACATGTCATTCAGTGTCATTACACCACACACCACTCACACAAACATGTCACTCAGTGTCATTACACCACACACACAAACATGTCATTCAGTGTCATTACACCACACACCACTCACACAAACATGTCACTCAGTGTCATTACCACACACACACTCACACAAACATGCCATTCAGTGTCATTACACCACACACCACTCACACAAACATGTCACTCAGTGTCATTACACCACACACCACTCACACAAACATGCCATTCAGTGTCATTACACCACACCACTCACACAAACATGTCACTCAGTGTCATTACAACATCACTTAAACATGCCATTCAGTGTCATCATACCACACACCACTCACACAAACATGTCACTCATTGTCTTTATAACACACATCACTGACACAAACATGTCACTCAGTGTCATTACACCACACACCACTCACACAAACATGCCATTCAGTGTCATTACACCACACACCACTCACACAAAACATGTCATTCAGTGTCATTATACTACACACCACTCACACAAAAAACATGTCATTCTGTGTCATTATACCACACACCACTCACATAAACATGTCATTCAGTGTCATTATACCACACACCACTCACACAAACACATATCATTCTGTGTGATTACACCACACACCACTCACACAAAAACACATGTCATTCAGTGTAATTACACCACACACCACTCACACAAATACATGTCATTCAGTGTAATTACATCACACCATTCACACAAATACATGTCATTCAGTGTAATTACACCACACACCATTCACACAAACTAATGTGATTCAATGTCATTATGCACACACCACTCACACAAACATGTCATTCAGTGTCATTATACCACACACCACTCACACAAACATGTCAATCTGTGTCATTATACCACACACCACTCACACAAACATGTCATTCTGTGTCATTACACCACACACACACACTCACAAAACATGTCATTCAGTGTCATTATACCACACACCACTCACACAAAAACACATGTGATTCAGTGTCATTACCACACACCACACACACACACACACATATCATTTAGTGTAATAATTACACCACACACCACTCACACAAACACAGGTGATTCAATGTCATTATGCCACACACCACTCACACAAACACATGTCATTGAGTGTAATTACACCACACACCACTCACACAAAAACATGCTGAACCTCCTGATCTTACACTTTCACACAACCCATCTCCCCAACACACGCACAAGCACACACATACCCATGCAAGCTCACACACACACACACACACACACACACACACACACACACACACACACCGCACGCACGCACGCACATACACACACCACGCACACACATATACACACTCACACACACCATGCATGCGCAAACACTCACACACAAGCAGACACCCACACAAACAGACTCACACGTCTGCATTTGGACATGTACACCCCCACACCCACACGCACACCAAGAAGCAGCTCCTCCCACTTGTCTGACAAGAACCAAAGCCCTGTTCTACAACACTGACACATCCCTCCCTGTGGACTCACTTGTTGTCTGACAAGAAGGACCAAAGCCCTGTTCCACAACACTGACACATGGTGACCATCTCTGTGGACTCACTTGTTGTCTGACAAGAAGGACCAAAGCCCTATTCCACAACACTGACACATGGTGACCATCCCTGTGGACTCACTTGTTGCCTCCAACATAATAGGACATCAGACGGAAGTGGCCATCCGGGGGCACGAAGGACAGGATCTTTTCCGACTGCACAACAATCATATTGATAATATATGTCATGGGTCAAACGTAGTAACAGTTGGGAAAGAGGGATACAGCTAGCGTGGACTGAGTCCCTGTATTCCTACAGGGTCATCTGCACAGGGAGAATATACATAATCAGGGAGAATAGTCATAACCAGGGAGAATATACATAACCAGGGAGAGTGTACATAACCGGGGAGAGTATACATAACCAGGCAGAATATACATAACAAGGAAAGATAAACATAACCAGGAAGAATATCATTACCATAACCAGGAAGAATATCATTACCATAACCAGGGAGAATATTATTATCATAACCAGAGAGAATATCATTATCATAACCAGAGAGAATATCATTATCATAACCAGGGAGAATATATGCATACTGACCTCCCACCGCTTGAAGCGCACGCAGGGATGGAAACTGACATCATCCAGAATGCCAGGATTGACAAAAGTCAAGGTCAAATCAGGCATACCACTCAACTTGATCAAACAGTCAACCTGAGCACAAACACACACACACATGACGTTCCACAACAAAAGCTTCAAACCAAGAAAGCAGTTTTTCTACAGATCTTGAATTTTGAGGGTAACTTTCATCCCCTGTCAAAAAAAACTGAGAGATTTTGTGGTTTAAATTGCAGTGAAACTATTAACTTAACGGTAAAAAAAAAGACAAACCAAGCTCTTTTCCATTGACAATATTCTGTACCTTTTCAGATCCTGTGTAAGAGAGAGAGAGACAGGGAGAGAGAGACAGAGACAATGAGAGAGACAGACAGAGAGACAAAGAGAGAGAGACAGACAGACAGAGTGACAGAGAGAGAGCGAGCGAGAGAGAGAGAGAGAGAGAGAGAGAGAGAGAGAGAGAGAGAAGAGAGATTAATGTATATGTGTCGTGTTAGTACCCTGTTCTCATTCCAACATGTCCAAACAAATGTATTTCATTCTACTCAGCACAAACTGCTCCCCTGTTGAAAAGATCACTCAACCAAACAATCATGAGAGAGCACTAAACTGCTACAGATCTAAGAAGGAATGCTGTTGAGGCCAACCTGATCATAATCCAAACTTCCTAGGACTAACAATCTGAGACATGATGCCTTACAAATTTCACAACTCTCTCCACTCTAGGTTTTGGAAGAGAAACTAAACTGATGTCTGACCTGAACTGCACATACTAGTTGACAAAAAGCTGGCAGGTGTTCTTTTCCAATTTCTCACAACTGACCAAGAATTCAAGTGATGCTAAGGTCTTCTGTAAATCAGAAAGACCTTGAGCCGAGATACAACAATCCAGGTGCTTCTGAAGGAAGCCATCTAAGTAATCTGATCTCAGAGAAGGTTTGGAGACTCACCACAGTCACTACCAAATCTTTAACTCTTGTGAGAACTCAAGGGCTGAGGATGAAGACAAACAGCAGGACTCTCAAAGTGAAGACCTTCTCTAGAAAGGCAAAACGATGATTTTTCCGGGACGCTTAATGGATCAGGATGGGGAAACAGGCAAGACCAGACTGACTGCAAAATGCCCATGGAGAATTGAACAGCTGGACCTCCTGATGGTTTTCATGAAGAATTTCTGAACCAAAATGACACTAAGATGACTCAGATTAAGCTACTTGTCTCATCTTCCCATTCTTCAGAGTGACAAGGAAAAGAATGGGCAAAAAAGCCCCAGAGAAAAAGGATACAGGACCTCAATGGCTGCACCCTGACCTAAAATTCACTTCTTCCCATGGAATCCAATGCATGACAAGATCAGTGAACCTGCATCCAAACAGGGTTTCAGGACAGGGAGGAGGAGAGGAGAACGTATTCCTCAGACTTCACTAAGAGCTGACAGGACTCACTCGTCTATTGTGAGTCTCTTCCAATGGTGTAAAAAAGGCGAAGATGCTACCTCCCATAGGAAGCATCTCTGGAGACATCAAGATATACACAGCTGAGGTCCTCCACTATGGGAGTTGCCCTATCTGCTGGAGCAGCCACAGCCCCTCGTAGAAGAAACTTGTGGTCTGAACTGGGTGTAAAAAG
>JADBJO010000705.1:485000-517500 GCA_016801955.1 Conus betulinus | reverse complement strand
AAATGTTTCATAAGCAGAAGTTTTAAGGATAAATTTCACAGCTGAAACTTTTCTTTGTTCATTGAGTGGTAGAATACCTGCTTCTCTGGAAGTTCCTAAAATTGATGCGGGTATTGGTACACCCAGAGCAAGTTTGTAAGCTTTGGAATCTATGGTCTGCAGTTTCTTTAACAAGTGCGCTGGAGCACTGAAAAAAACCTCCTTGCCATATGTACAAGGGAGGTAACAAGAGATATTAGTGCCTTTGTGTCCGGTCCCCAGTGCTGTCTGCTCACTACCTTCAAAAAGTTGAGACTTCTTCTAGCTTTGTTTGTTATGGTAGTCGATGTGGTAGTTCCATGAAAGTTTTGAAGTAAGGTAGACGCCAAGAAATTTGACAATTTGTGTATATTTTATGATTGCACCATTAATCGTGAATTCAGGTCATTTATTAGGATCATAGCCTGAACTAAACAGCATGATTTTTGTTTTTTTTTCCAATGATAATGTTAGTCCATTTTCTATCAAAAAGTTGTTGATTTTATCAAGTTCAAGTTGATACACTTTCTTTGTATAGTTCAAAGTTTGTATAGTTGATACACTTTCTTTGTGTGTGTGTGTGTGTGTGTGTGTGTGTGTGTGTGTGTGTGTGTGTGTGTGTGTGTGTGTGTGTGTGTGTGTGTGTGTGTGTGTGTGTGTGTGTGTGTGTGTGTGTGTGTGTGTGTGTGTGTTTGTATGCATGTGTGTATGTGTGTGTAGATGGGGAGGATAGCTGTTACTGGGCAGAACCAAGGGAAGGGGAAATGTATGAGCACTTCTTCTGTGCACATCCAGTCTGTACATGTGTAAGTGCTTGCAAAAGTATCAACACATGTCTGTGTCTGAAATGATTGTTCAGTAGCAAATTTATATGGTTTAATGAAGAGATAATAAACAAAACAAAGCAAAACAAAAATACACATTCCTCAATACTTTGCAAAGGGAATTTCACTTTGTGATGATGTGAGCGAAATATAACATCATGAGCTCTTCAAAATAAAATAGAAACACAGGTCACACACACAGCATCACAAATCCCCCAACTTATGAACACCTACAAGAAACATGCCAGACCTCTAAAAACAAGCAGTACAATTCAAGTTTACCTTCTTTCTTCTGTTTAAATACTTAATCAGTTATTTTCAGATTACATAGTTATACTTTTGTTAAGGTTGTTAAGGTTCTGACTATAGTGTCCTATATTCGGTAGTGCCCTCTACACATGGTTAAATTAGAGTTGACTTTTTAGTTTGCTGGCCGACCTGTGTATATTAGCCTCAGCTGAACTTTTTTATTGATTCTGAAAAACCCAGTTTCATATGTTTTTCCATCCTTTTGGCACTTGGCCGCATCACATGATCTTGGGGTCCAATCATAGACTGGGTAATCTATTCTGACGACTCTTGTTAATTTTCAGTAGAGAAAAGTCCTCAAATGGATGTAGTTCATTGATTCAGAACATTCTAAAACAACAAGGAAAGATACCTTCTTAACAAATTTGAGTGTGGCAAATCGGATGAAAGTAGTTCTGCATGACATGATGCTCAGAGTTGTAATGTGTACAGGAGAAAATCAATGCATCATAATAAATTTTGGCATGTTTTAGTGACACAATGAACCAAATTCCATTATGTCAGATGGGAATTTTATATGCCAGAGACGCACATTTATGTGTAAGCATCATCACAGTTTGAGTTAGTTTTTTTGCCTTGAAATGCCCTCAGTAGCCATGATATGAACTCAAACATGTGAATTTTTTGCCCTACTATGGCTTATTCTGCCATGATCCAACACAAATGTGAGAGGAGAAGGCTGTGTGCATGGAGTGGGGGCTTACCTGGTGGACTTGCCAGTGACGGTGTCGGTGATGGTACGCAGCAGGTTGGGGGGCTTGATCAGCTCCTTCAGGACGTTCACCTCCATGGCCAGTGGGAAACCATTGTCCAACATCTCATCCAGCAACTGTCCGACAGGTCAGCGGTTCAAAAGGTCAGATGAATAGATCAACCTTTAGTGATGTAAAACTGGAGTTATTACAATGAAGGATTGCTCATAGAACTATGGTCTGATCTGTTAAATGCACAGGGTTTCTGTTTACTACAAAGCGCACTTTTGCAACAATGGAAGGATTCAAAATAAGAGAGAGAGAGAGTGTGTGTGTGTGTAAGAGAGAGAGAGAGAGAGAGAGAGAGAGAGAGAGAGAGAGAGAGAGAGAGAGAGAGAGTGTGTGTGTGTGTGTGTGTGTGTGTGTGTGTGTGTGTGTGTGTGTGTGCGCGCGCGCGCGTGCATGTGTATGTGTGTACTTGCACACTAGTGTATTTTTGTGTAGTGCACATGTGTATGTGTGTGTAGTGTGCAGGTGTGTGTGTGTGTGTGTGTGTGTGTGTGTGTGTGTGTGTGTGTGTGTGTGTGTGTGTGTGTGTGTGCGCGCGTGTGTGCATGTGTATGTGTGTACTTGCACACTAGTGTATTTTTGTGTAGTGCACATGTGTATGTGTGTGTAGTGTGCAGGTGTGTGTGTGTGTGTGTGTGTGTGTGTGTGTGTGTGTGTGTGTGTACTATATGCTCATCACATTAAAACTTGTAACATACAACAGAATACATGTGTGCATGTGCATGTATGTGAATGTGTGCCCATACGTGTGAGAGCATATGAATGTGCTATACCTATGCACATACAACTGAGAGGTCATTATATGTCTATTTCTGTGGCTGACACAAGATCAGGGGCTGCAGTGCAGTCTGCAAGGTGTGCTATGCACAGATGTAAAGTACACACTGTGCATGCCCCCAGGAACATACACACTGTACACACCCGCAGGGACTTACACATTGTGCATGCACCCAGGAACATACACACTGTACACGACCATGGGGACATACACACTGTGCATGCCCCCAGGAACATACACACTGTACACGTCCGCAGGGGACATACACACTGTGCTTGCCCACAGGAACATACACACTGTGCATGCCCCCAGGGACATACACACTGTACACGCCCGCAGGGACATACACACTGTGCATGCCCGCAGGGACATACACACTGTGCATGCCCCCAGGAACATACACACTGTACATGCCTGCAGGAACATACACACTGTGCATGCCCGCAGGAACATACACACTGTGCATGCCCACAGGAACACACACACTGTACACGCCCGCAGGAACATACACACTGTGCACGCCCCCAGGAACATACACACTGTGCATGCCCGCAGGAACATATACACTGTGCACGCCCCCGGGAACATACACACTGTGCATGCCCGTGGGAACATATACACTGTGCATGCCCACAGGAAACATACACACTGTGAACGCCCGCAGGAACATACACACTGTGCATGCCTGCAGGAACATACACACTGTGCATGCCTGCAGGAACATGCACACTCTGCATGCCTGCAGGAACATACACACTTTGCACGCCCCCAGGAACATACACACTGGGCACGCCCCCAGGAACACACACACTGTGCATGCCCGCAGGAACATACACACTGTGCACACCTGCAGGAACACACACACTGTGCATGCCTGCAGGAACATACACACTGTGCATGCTCGCGGGAACATACACACTGTGCATGCCCCCAGGATCATACACACTGTGCATGCCCTCAGGAACATACACACTGTGCATGCCCACAGGAACACACACACTGTACACGCCCGCAGGAACATACACACTGTGCACGCCCCCAGGAACATACACACTGTGCATGCCCGCAGGAACATACACACTGTGCACGCCCCCGGGAACATACACACTGTGCATGCCCGTGGGAACATACACACTGTGCATGCCTGCAGGAACATACACACTGTGCATGCCTGCAGGAAAACATGCACACTCTGCATGCCTGCAGGAACATACACACTTTGCACGCCCCCAGGAACATACACACTGGGCACGCCCCCAGGAACACACACACTGTGCATGCCCGCAGGAACATACATACTGTGCACACCTGCAGGAACACACACACTGTGCATGCCTGCAGGAACATACACACTGTGCATGCTCGCGGGAACATACACACTGTGCATGCCCCCAGGATCATACACACTGTGCATGCCTGCAGGAACATACACACTGTGCATGCCTGCAGGAACATACACACTGTGCATGCCTGCAGGAATATACACACTGTGCATGCCCGCAGGAACACACACACTGTGCACACCCCCAGGAGCATACAGACTGTGCATGTCCGTGGGAACATATACACTGTGCATGCGCGCGCGGGAAATACACACTGTGCATGCCTGCAGGAACATACACACTGTGCACGCCCCCAGGAATATACCATCTACACCTGTCAAGAACTGGGGAGTATTAGGTCAAATGAAGGAACAGAAGGCAGCATGATACTATTAGTTGAAAAATGAAACAAGTTATCGGCCACATATTCGACTTTGCTGTTTGTTTGAACACATTTCTGCCTAACATACCCTGTAAGTTGCTAAAAAAGAAAAAAAAAAAAGGTGAAGATTGTTTTGAAAGTACAACTGCATGCTGTATGTTGTCACTGACTAGTAAGGATGAGAATTCATCTGCAGGTTTTTGATGGTGTGTGTGTGTGTGTGTGTGTGTGTGTGTGTGTGTGTGTGTGTGTGTGTGTGTGTGTGTGTGTTTCAAATTAAAATCAAGTTGGTCTGATGAAGAGTAAACAACAGGCATTAACAACTTATCAACTTACAGATTGCTATCATACACAACTTACTAACAGTATGCTATCATACATGTGTGTGTATGCATGCATGCATGCACACACACACACACACACACACACACACACACACACACACACACACACACACACACTCATTCTGAATATCTAAAAAAATTTTTTATCAAATGACTACAACAACAAAAAAGCACCTTGGTTCAGGTGCAGGAGGGTGCGGTGGGGTGGAGGAAGGGAGGTGTTCCAATTTCTGCTTAGAAATCTACAGTGACCAAAAACTTGTTGAGGGCATGACAGAGTGGGTTTTTGGGTGTCAGAGGCGAGTAGAGTGTGTGGCAGCACTTCTGTGTGGATCACTTTCACTTACCAAAAATTAATGAGAAGGGGGAGGGTGTAACGAAGTGCAAGGTGAAGAAGGAGGGGGTATGGTCTGTTTGACATACTAGTGTCAAGGTGTAGGGGGTAAGGTCTGTTTGACATACTAGTGTCAAGGTGTAGGGGGTAAGGTCTGTTTGACATACTAGTGTCAAGGTGTAGGGGGTAAGGTCTGTTTGACATACTAGTGTCAAGGTGAAGGAGGGGGGTAAGGTCTGTTTGACATACTAGTGTCAAGGTGAAGAAGAGGGGGTAAGGTCTGTTTGACATACTAGGGTCAAGGTGTAGGAGGAGGTATGGTCTGTTTGACATACTAGTGTCAAGGTGAAGGAGGGGGTATGGTCTGTTTGACATACTAGTGTAGGGTCAAGGTGTGTTTGACATACTAGAGTCAGTGAGGAGGAGGTGGGTCTGTTTTGACATACTAGAGTCAAGGTGAAGGAGGAGGTATGGTCTGTTTGACATACTAGTGTCAAGGTGTAGGAGGAGGAGGTATGGTCTGTTTGACATACTAGTGTCAAGGTGAAGGAGGAGGTATGGTCTGTTTGACATGGTCTGTATGATCTGTTTGACATACTAGTGTCAAGGTGAAGGAGGAGGAGGTATGGTCTGTTTGACATACTAGTGTCAAGGTGAAGGAGGAGGAGGTATGGTCTGTTTTGACATACTAGTGTCAAGGTGAAGGAGGAGGAGGAGGATGGTCTGTTTGACATACTAGAGTCAAGGTGAAGGAGGGTAGGGTCTGTTTGACATACTAGTGTCAAGGTGTAGGAGGAGGGTATGGTCTGTTTGACATACTAGTGTCAAGGTGGAGGAGGGGGTATAGAGTCTGGTTTTTGACATACTACTAGTGTCAAGGTGTAGGAGGAGGGTATGGTCTGTTTGACATACTAGAGTCAAGGTGTAGGAGGGGGTAAGGTCTGTTTGACATACTAGTGTCAAGGTGTAGGAGGAGGAGGAGGTATGTCAAGGTGTAGGAGGAGGTCTGTTTGACATACTAGTGTCAAGGTGTAGGGGAGGAGGTATGGTCTGTTTGACATACTAGTGTCAAGGTGTCTGTTTGACATAGGAGGTGTAGGAGGAGGGTATGTTGTTTGACATACTAGTGTCAAGGTGTAGGAGGAGGAGGTATGGTCTGTTTGACATACTAGTGTCAAGGTGAAGGATGGTCTGGTACTAGGGTCTGTTTGACATACTAGTGTCAAGGTGTAGGAGGAGGAGGTATGGTCTGTTTGACATACTAGTGTCAAGGTGTAGGAGGAGGTATGGTCTGTTTGACATACTAGTGTCAAGGTGGAGGAGGAGGTATGACATACTGTTTGACATACTAGTGTCAAGGTGTAGGAGGAGGAGGAGGTATGGTCTGTTTGACATACTAGTGTCAAGGTGTAGGAGGAGGAGGTATGGTCTGTTTGATGGTCTGTTTGACATACTAGTGTCAAGGTGTAGGAGGAGGAGGTATTTGTCTGTTTGACATACTAGTGTCAAGGTGTCAGGAGGAGGAGGAGGTATGGTCTGTTTGACATACTAGTGTCAAGGTGTAGGAGGAGGTATGGTCTGTTTGACATACTAGTGTCAAGGTGTAGGAGGAGGTATGGTCTGTTTGACATACTAGTGTCAAGGTGACAGGTACTAGTCTGTCATACTAGGTCAAGGTGTAGGAGGAGGTATGGTCTGTTTGACATACTAGTGTCAAGGTGTAGGAGGAGGTATGGTCTGTTTGACATACTAGTGTCAAGGTGTAGGAGGAGGAGTATGGTCTGTTTGACATACTAGTGTCAAGGTGTAGGAGGTAGGGAGGTATGGTCTGTTTGACATACTAGTGTCAAGGTGTAGGAGGAGGTATATGGTCTGTTTGACATACTAGTGTCAAGGTGTAGGAGGAGGAGGTATGGTCTGTTTGACATACTAGTGTCAAGGTGTAGGGAGGAGGTATGGTCTGTTTGACATACTAGTGTCAGGGTTTGGAGGAGGAGGTATGGTCTGTTTGACATACTAGTGTCAAGGTGTGAAGGAGGAGGGGGTATGGTCTGTTTGACATACTAGTGTCAAGGTGTGGGAGGTATGGTCTGTTTGACATACTAGTGTCAAGGTAGGAGGAGGTAGGTGGTCTGACATACTAGTTTGACATACTACTAGTGTCAAGGTGTAGGAGGAGGTCTGTTTGATGGTCTGTTTGACATACTAGTGTCAAGGTGTAGGAGGAGGAGGTATGGTCTGTTTGACATACTAGTGTCAAGGTAGGAGGAGGAGGTATGGTCTGTTTGACATACTAGTGTCAAGGTGTAGGAGGAGGTATGGTCTGTTTGACATACTAGTGTCAAGGTGGAGGAGGAGGACATACTAGAGGGTAGGTATGGTCTGTTTGACATACTAGTGTCAAGGGTCTGTTTGACATACTAGTGTCAAGGTGTAGGAGGAGGTATGGTCTGTTTGACATACTAGTGTCAAGGTGTAGGAGGAGGTATGGTCTGTTTGACATACTAGTGTCAAGGTGTAGGAGGAGGTAGGTCTGTTTGACATACTAGTGTCAAGGTGTAGGAGGAGGTATGGTCTGTTTGACATACTAGTGTCAAGGTGGAGGAGGTAGGGGGTACTATGGGTGTCTCTGTTTGACATACTAGTGTCAAGGTGTAGGAGGAGGACATACTAGTATGGTCTGTTATGACTGTTTGACATACTAGTGTCAAGGTGTAGGAGGAGGAGGTATGGTCTGTGTTTGACATACTAGTGTCAAGTGTAGGAGGAGGAGGTATGGTCTGTTTGACATACTAGTGTCAAGGTGTAGGAGGAGGTATGGTCTGTTTGACATACTAGTGTCAAGGTGTAGGAGGAGGAGGAGGTATGGTCTGTTTGACATACTAGTGTCAGGTGTAGGAGGAGGAGGTATGGTCTGTTTGACATACTAGTGTCAAGGTGTAGGAGGAGGAGGTATGGTCTGTTTGACATACTAGTGTCAAGGTGTAGGAGGAGGAGGTATGGTCTGTTTGACATACTAGTGTCAAGGTGTAGGAGGGGTATGGTCTGTTTGACATACTAGTGTCAAGGTGTAGGAGGAGGAGGTATGTCTGTTTGACATACTAGTGTCAAGTGTAGGAGGGAGGAGGTATGGTCTGTTTGACATACTAGTGTCAAGGTGTAGGAGGGGTATGGTCTGTTTGACATACTAGTGTCAAGGTGTTATGGTCTGTTTGACATACTAGTGTCAGGTGTAGGAGGGGTAGGTCTGTTTTTGACATACTAGTGTCAAGGTGTAGGAGGAGGTATGGTCTGTTTGACATACTAGTGTCAAGGTGTAGGAGGGGGTATGGTCTGTTTGACATACTAGTGTCAAGGTGTAGGAGGGGTATGGTCTGTTTGACATACTAGTGTCAAGGTGTAGGAGGAGGTAGGTCTGTTTGACATACTAGTGTCAAGGTGTAGGAGGGGTCATGGTTTTGACATACTTTGACATACTGTGTCAAGGTGTAGGAGGGGGTAAGGTCTGTTTGACATACTAGTGTCAGGTGTAGGGTCTGTTTGACATACTAGTGTCAAGGTGTAGGAGGGGTAATGTTTGACATACTAGTGTCAAGGTGTAGGAGGGGTAATGGTCTGTTTGACATACTAGTGTCAAGGTGTAGGGGGGGTATGGTCTGTTTGACATACTAGTGTCAAGGTGTAGGGGGTAAGGTCTGTTTGACATACTAGTTTGTCAGGTGTAGGAGGGGGTATGGTCTGTTTGACATACTAGTGTCAAGGTAGGAGGGGGTATGGTCTGTTTGACATACTAGTGTCAAGGTGTCAAGGTCTGTTTGACATACTAGTGTCAAGGTGTAGGAGGGGGTATGGTCTGTTTGACATACTAGTGTCAAGGTGTAGGTGTAGGGGTCAAGGTGTAGGGGGTAAGGTCTGTTTGACATACTAGTGTCAAGGTGTAGGGGGTAGGTCTGTTTGACATACTAGTGTCAAGGTGTAGGGGGTATGGTCTGTTTGACATACTAGTGTCAAGGTGTAGGGGGGTAGGTCTGTTTGACATACTAGTGTCAAGGTGTAGGGGGGTAAGGTCTGTTTGACATACTAGTGTCAAGGTGTAGGAGGGGGTATGGTCTGTTTGACATACTAGTGTCAAGGTGTAGGGGGTAAGGTCTGTTTGACATACTAGTGTCAAGGTGTAGGGGGGTAAGGTCTGTTTGACATACTAGTGTAAGGTAGGGGGTAAGGTCTGTTTGACATACTAGTGTCAAGGTGTAGGAGGGGTAGGAGGTATGGTCTGTCTGTTTGACATACTAGTGTCAAGGTGTAGGGGGGGTAAGGTCTGTTTGACATACTAGTGTCAAGGTGAAGGAGGGGGTAGGTGTCAAGGTAGGGGGTAAGGTCTGTTTGACATACTAGTGTCAAGTGAAGGAGGGGGTAAGGTCTGTTTGACATACTAGTGTCAAGTGTAGGGGGTAAGGTCTGTTTGACATACTAGTGTCAAGGTGAAGGAGGGGGTATGGTCTGTTTGACATACTAGTGTCAAGGGGGGTAGGTCTGGTAAGGTCTGGGGGTATGGTCTGTTTGACATACTAGTGTCAAGGTGTAGGGGGTAAGGTCTGTTTGACATACTAGTGTCAAGGTGTGTTCTGTTTGACATACTAGTGTCAAGGTGTAGGGGGTAAGGTCTGTTTGACATACTAGTGTCAAGACAGACTGCTTACCTACACTGTCTGAAACGGTGCACAAATGCTGTGTTTTTTCTGACACCGTCATTATGTCATCTTTGGATTAAATCAATAAGCTTGCCTCAAAACCAGCCTTCAATATGATTTTACAGATAAGCTCTAATTGAACATCCAGTCAGAAATTATGACACATGTACCAGCATCCATGTTTGGTCACATGACAAAACAAAGACCATGACTGCCAAAGGGGAACAAGCACCTGAAAATCAACTCAGGGGCAAAACAGTTTTACTGTTTGGTCTCTTTTGATCACAATCCAATAGGCATGTAACATCTTTGGAAGTGAAAATCATATTTCTGATGTAAAAAGTGCACTGAAAAGACAACTGTTAAATAAACTCAACACAGAAAAATTTACTTTTAGATACTTTTTTTTTTTTTTTTAGATAATTCCTCTTCCACAAAGATAATTTTCATGCATCCCTGAATAAACAGGGCAACACCCAGAAAACAAAGCATGATAAAAGCATGCTGACAATCACGACCAGTGGACAAGCAGACAGAGATTCATCACTCAACAAGACAAACATTCTCCAGAACAAGTATAGCAGTAACTCACTTCAAATACAATCACATAGTGCTCTTTCAGCGTGGACTCACTGCAGTCCTTGAAATAGTCCTCAAAGATGTCACAGACCCGATGCAGGAACTCCACCCACAAACAAAGGGGGTACTGCACACAACGCGCAAAAAATCATGATCATCCATCTGATGACTTTCAGGTCATAGGTGTACTGTGATGCCCACTTGAACAGCAGAGTTGCTGCCCAGTGTATATAACGAAACCATTTCAGTGAGAAATATGTTGATAACTGAGAAGCCCATCCCCTATCTAAGAATCGTGCAGGATGTTCCATATTTTCATGTTCCCATCACTCTGCCACAATGCAAACAGGCTTGGTGGAGTACAGGCTCTTTAAGCACTCGCATGTTTAGTCTTCTGGGTGCAGTCACACAAGAAAGAGGTTCAGCAATTCTCGCAGCCACCAGCCAATGCCAGGTCGATGAATGTATTAAAAGAAAGGTGAAAGATTGCATGCATGGCCCAACTTTTCCCATCTGTGCATCTGCACTATAGCTCTAGTGGTCTATTTGGATTCTCTACAGAAGAATGATGAAAACTGTAAAGACAGGAGAGTCGTGTGGCTGCATTACCAAGTCAAGGAAGCACCTAAAATCAATCAACAGATCAAATCTGAAGACTGACCAAGCACTGGAACTCCCCTCTGTTAATAACCAGAGCAGCCGTCTCCCCAGTCCTCCTGCCTGCTTACCCCCTTCCCAGTCTCACAACAGAAAAAAGCGCACTCACTAAACTGAAACAGTCAAATACGCTATCATGAGACCCAAGTCTAAAAACACCAAACAGGTGATCGTCAATCCAAAGTAGAAGAAAAAAAAAAAAAAAAACTTTCTGTACTGATACTGTCAGCAGCACCTAATGTCACAAACGTACACACTACTCAATGCACCTCAGAAGGTAACAGATACATGTCTAAGTTTCAGTCTTATGCTTGTTTCATTATAACCCAGCAACTCTACAGGGCACTTTCAGGGCTGTCTCCCAGTTAAATAAAAGAGAGAAAGAAGTCGCTTCCCTACAAAACACAACATCTGTAGACATCAATATCCACATTTCACACTTCATACCGTAGTAATTCAAACACTGGTATCCCTAAGCAAATAACGCACGGCCATGTTCAAAGTTCCAGTCATTCCACAGTATTTTTAACAATCTATTTTTTTTATGCAGAAACAATCATTCAAAGACATTTCAATGTAATTAGAAACACATGAAAAGATATAGCAGAATGCACAGCTGATGCCCATCGCAGTGGTCACTGCAGCATGCACAGCTGATGCCCATCACAGTGGTCACTGCAGAATGCACAGCTGATGCCCATCGCAGTGGTCACTGCAGCATGCACAGCTGATGCCCATCACAGTGGTCACTGCAGAATGCACAGCTGATGCCCATCACAGTGGTCAAACTCTCACTACCTCCTCTGCAGATTATAACAGTAAACTGATCATGTCATAAACTGAAAAAAGTATGGAAGAACAAAACTGAATAACAGTTGGGAAAGGGCCCAAAAGTCAGTTAAACTGTGGATGTCCAAAAGTCAGTTAGGACAGTGGACATCAGTACAGAAGGAGAAAAGAAAAAGGCAGAGTTGAGGACAGTGGACATCAGTACAGAAGGAGAAAAGAAAAAACGCAGAGTTGAGGACAGTGGACATCAGTACAGAAGGAGAAAAGAAAAAGGCAGAGTTGAGGACAGTGGATATCAGTACAGAAGGAGAATGAAAAAGGCAGAGTTGAGGACAGTGGACATCAGTACAGAAGGAGAAAAGAAAAACGCAGAGTCGAGGACAGTGGACGTCAGTACAGAAGAAGAATGAAAAAGGCAGAGTCGAGGACAGTGGCAAAGAAGACGAAATCACTAGCTTAGAATTTCCAGAGGCCAAGGATGATCTGTAACATAATCACTGCATGATGCTTGAATGATGAAATTCTGTGGCAGATAAGACCGAAACTGTTGAATGATTTGCAGTCAACTAATTTGCCTTTTCACATTGTTCCTCAGCCCATGCACATTATATCTCATTTCTTCACCATTCACATCATTTTGAGGACTGCTTGGAAAAGGAAGAGCGTATGCAGTACACATGCAGACAGATTCCTCACTGCCACTCACCTTCAGTGGTTGCCACGGCAATGAAGTGGAGGCTGCTGCGGTAGATGTTGATGAGGTAGTGGTGTGGGGTGGCTATGATGGGGCTGATGTCTTCATGATTGGAAACCTGCAAAACAACGTCTTTGTATCAGATTTTTTTGTTTCTTGGAGTGGGGCACAAGGGGCAGGGGGCAGGGCTGACAGTTCTTAAAGAAAAAAAAACATCTTAGCTATGGCACACATATAAAACATTCACATCTAAACATGCGGGACTGTACACACATACACACACACACACACAATATATACAGGACGTGCACACACACACACACACACACACACACACACACACACACACACACACACACACACACATGAAAAGATAGACAGAGATCTTTCTCTGCCTTTTAATTCATCATTTTTTTTTCAACACAGCACAGCTCAATGGAACAAATTACATGTCATCATAATGTTCAAAACTACTTGGCCAACACTCACATTTTCTATCTCTCCCTTATCTGTGTTATTTTGCAACCTTTGCCACCCTATGATCTAAGGATTGTTGGAGAAGCAAACTGTTAGTTTTATTAGATAGTTACCCTATCCAAGACACAGCACCATGGAAGACAGTGCCCACCCTTCTCCTTCCACCACCTTCAACCTTCCCTGACCTGCACCTCTTTACTGCCCGGTACACAGACAGGATTTTCAAGCAATAAAAATCCAGCCCCACAACAGGTTCAAACTTATGACTGTAAGCTGTGTAAACAAATGCTCAACTCATTTGACGACTGTAAGCTGTGTAAACAAATGCTCAACTCATTTGACTTCAGGCCACTCTCTTCAACCTTTAACCCTTATCCTCCACACTTACTTCACCATCCCTGGGATTTCAAAACAAAGGACAACTTCTCTTGTTTGATGTATAATGAGTGTTACAGATGTCTGGTTTAATATCTTATTTTGTTGCTGTTGTCCTGAGGACCTCAGTGGCACGGTTCCCATGTGACGCTCTGCCTCTCCCCATACACAGCCACACCAGATGTGTCTTGTCCCAGCACACGGTCTACAGAAAGCAAGCACTATCACGCTGGCAAAAAAATAACCAGGAGACAACGCCCTGCCACCAAGTCACTTTAGCACTGCTCAGTTCTGCAAGCTCTGATCCAGTACATGCCAACACAGCATTTGCTATGCCACCTGCTAAGAACAATGACTGCTGAGTCACTGAGCTGCCATGAATGAGCGTTCATCTCTGCAGGAGTGCTGCCATATCCACCAGCAACAGTCCCCGTGAACTTGCTGGCACAGATCTACAACTCTGACATACAATTCTCCACAGGCATGATCAAGGGCAGGAAATCAAAGTCAGGTCACGAAAAGAACTGTGGCCATGAACTTGATGAAGGGTCAGAGAATTTCACACTTTTTTCTCCTCTGATTGATTGTTTAATGGCGATCTGTGAAGATATGGCTGATTAGGATGATTCTATGTCGTTTCATTCTGGTCCAAGATTACATGGCATGGGCGCACTCTATGCTTCTTGGGTCAGGAAATCTGAGTGACTATCTCAGAGAACAATCCATTCAGTGGATGACACTGGACTGTTCGACACTCTTCCCATTCAAAGCAGTTTGTATCCATGGGTTGTTAGTGCTCTCTTGTGCAGCTCATTCGGACTTGGCTTTGGTACTCCCTGCCTCCTACTGGACTTTCCCCACCCCACTCAACCCTTAATCCATTTATCCTTTCACACACACACACACACACACACACACACACACACACACACACACACCCCCTGAGTTTATAACTAACAGAATGCATAATTCTTATACTATTATAGCACTGCAGTGCATATTTGTAGCTACTTACTTAGCCATCCCATTTCTACTATAAGTATAAATTAGTAAAAACTGAAAAAGACAGGTATAAAGACCAGATAGGGTAATGATGGGCTGGTGAACTGGTATTATGCTGTGCAGGTCAATGTTAGCAGACTGTAAATAGGTGAATGCACAGATCAGTCAGACAGTCACAACAGGAAGGTAAAGGGAGATAGCATTAGTCTATTAGCATCATCCAGATGCCCTCATATGGTCTTTTGCCCCATCACCACAATTAGGAAAAGAAACAAAACAAAAACAAAACAAAATAAAACATGCTTTCCGAAAATCTACAACACCAGAACGAATAGGTATCATCATAGCAGATCAAACGAAGTTCTGTTGAAAACACCAGGCATTCCCACTAATTTTTCATCCAAAGTTTGTTTTCTTTGTTTGTTTGTTTTTCTTTTTATTGTAAATGAAAAATATTGAAAACAACTAAAACCAAGCAAAGCCATACTGGCACAAAAAAGCAGAATGCACAGCTAGAATGCAGCCTGGACAGTGTGTACTATCTCTACTGGTTGAATGTGTGAATGTGTGTGTGTGTGTGTGTGTGTGTGTGTGTGTGTGTGTGTGTGTGTGTGTGTGTGTGTGTGTGGTGTGTGTGTGTGTTTTACGAGGGGGGTGGGATTACCATTTTTCACAACCACCAGACATAATAAAGGACAGAAAATTAATGGGAAAAAAAACAAAGAAAGAAAAAAAAAAAAAATGTTATCTATGAAAAAAAAAAGAAGCAAAAAGCATCAATATTCCAGCAGCACACATCTCTGACCTTCAGTAACAGCTGCCTGCGAAAGATCCTCCACACCCACTGGCCAGACACAATCAGCAACAAAGAACTGTGGGAAAGAACTAAACCAACTGCCAGTAGAGCAAGACATCCCTAAAAGAAGATGGCGGTAGACAGGACTACCCTCCGAACAATGCCACCAGAAAAGCTCTGACCTGGAATCCTCAAGGCAAATGGAAACAAGGAAGACCAAGAAACACCTGGATGTGGGACCTGGAGGCGAACACCAGGCAGATGGGTTACAGCTGGTGTGAAATAGAAAAGATTGCCCTGCACCCTGGTCGTTGGCAGGCAGTTGTTGATGGCCTATGCTCTGGCAAAAGCAATGGGCCTAAGTAAAACATATATTTGCTAATCTGCAAGTGTAAATTTTATATTTATATAAAAAGATGAGAGCAGATCTGCAGGTGAGATGTGAAGCACACCCAGATTTAAAAGCAACAAACTTGTAGAGGTCAAGGATGGAGAAATGCCACATAATGGCTAACCACTTAACTATCCTGCTCTGCTCTACATGCCCCCACCTCCTAGTCACCCCCTCCCCACAGTCTTCAACCTTTCTCCCCCTTCCTCTCCGCACTGCAATCCTTCACTTTCCATTTTCTCCCTCCCCCCTCCCCCCCACCTTTCTTCCTCTCCTCACCTCGTTCTTTTATGCCCTCATCCCTGTAAAAAAAAACAAAAAACAAAAGATTCTCAAGCTGTCTAGCGTATAAGCACAACAAGAGACTTTATGACCTGGATCACCATCAAAGTTCTGACATACCTTGCCCTGAGCCTCAAAGAAGTAGTCTAGAATGGATTTGTTGACAACACTTCGCCAGTGCTTTTCCATGAAGACATCTCTGCAACAAGCAGGACAAAATGGCAGATCATGACATTTAATGCCACCGACAGGATCATGTCACTCAATTCAGTATGGGCATGCATGTGGGAAAATGTAAAAGTTTCATCTCTTTCTATTCAGCAACATACTGCTTACAATCTGCCTCCAAATATGAAAGAAAAAAAGAGGGTGGAGGGCAGGGAAGGAAGGAATGAGAGAGAAATGGGGGTGGTGAGAGACAGACAGACAGACAGAGACACAGAGAGAGAGAGAGAGAGAGAGAGAGAGAGAGAGAGAGAAATTTTGCACATAAGTATCAAGTGCTTCATTAACACTACCAGCATTTATTTTCAGCAAGCCAATTATACTGTAGCAGGTCATTTTATCGACCTCAAAATTTTGCACTTTTTGCCATATTTCAACTAATTATCACTTTGTAACTGAAGTTTTGTAGTTAATTTGTATTTGAAAACCAAAGGTTATGAAAATATTTCATTTTCACTAAGTCGATGAGTGTGTGTGTGTGTGTGTGTGTGTGTGTGTGTGTGTACTTGTGTGTGTGTGTGTGTGTGTGTGTGTGTGTGTGTGTGTGTGTGTGTGTGTGTGTGTGTGTGTGTGTGTGTGTGTGTGTGTTGTGTGTGCGCGCGTGTGTGTGTGGTGTGGTGTGTGTGTGTGTGTGTGTGTGTGTGTGTGTGTGTGTGTGTGTGTGTGTGTATGTGTATGTGAATGGCTTGAAGTCACTTCAGACTTCAGACTTATTCAAATGGTGTAACCCCTCCAAAAGAATTACGGACACTTAACAAAAGCAATGAAATAAGCAAGAAGTCAATAAAAAATTAAGCAAGTGTACGACTAAAGTACAAAAAACATGACACATATTTACTGCACATTTTCAAACATTATATTTGGCTACTTCTGATCAAAATAGTTTGACTCAGATATAGATTGGATACTGAACATACTCTATTAATGGTTGCATCAACTCTCTTCAGTTCTTTCCCTTGAATTTTGATCACCGGTGATTGACAGTTTTCTTTCTGGAATTATGGTATTTAAACAACATTTTTGTTATCTGAAGCAATGTATTGTCTAAAAACCCGAAATAGACATATTCATCACAAAAATATTATCATTTTAGAAATAATGCGCAGAATGTTACAAAAAATTACGAAAAATTCATGTAAAATGCAAAAATCTCAAAAACTGTGTGTGTATGTGTGTGTGTGCTTGTGTATGTGTGTGTGTGTGTGTGTGTGTGTGTGTGTGCCTGCATGCATGCATGCATGTGTAAGTGTGTGTGCACATGTGTGTGTGCACTGCTTGCGTGTCTGCATGCATGTATATGTGTGTGTTTGTCTGTGATGTACTGTAAGATGTAATGTCATATTTCATGAGCATTCTTGAAACACTTCTTCTTCTTCTTCTGAATACTGATATAGGGTTCGATGAACATTAGTATCCAATGAATGGGTGATGGTTTAGAGATGGTTCCCTATTTAGGGGTTTTAGTGGTGACCCATTCGCTCTAAGAGTTCAGAAACTATATGTTAAAACTATGTACAATGCTGCCTTGGTGGATTATGGCAGAAGACCTAGGCTTGTAGAACAGCCTAGGCCTTGCTTGAATCTCTCCAGTGAAGAAAAGTCAGTGACGCTGGCAGGAAGGTTGTTCCATTCCCTAATTGTCCATGGGAAAAAACTGGCATGAAGCACAGGGTGTCTAGTGTGTTCCTGGTAAAGTCTCTTCACACCCCGGGTTCTAGAATCTGAACTTCTGAAGTATTTAGATGGCTCTATTCTACAAGGATGTTCACAATGCAATAGAGCATGAGCAGGCGGTTGTTAGCTCTGCGTTGTTGTAGTGGTTCCCATTTCAAAGCGTCCAACATGCTTGTCACACATCCTGGGGTCCGGTTGGTGTAGTTGTTGTGGACAAAGCGAGCTGCTCTGCATTGCACTTGCTCCAGCGCTGCTATGTGTCCTTGGCCGGTTGGGTCCCAGACTGTGGATGCATACTCTACGACGGGTCTGACCATGGTTTGGTAGGTGGCTGCTTTGACTGTGGGCATGCACTCTCTAAAGTTTCTCCTAAGGAAACCAACAGTTCTGTTTCCTTTGTTGACTGTGATCTTGATGTGGTCTGACCAGCATAAATCATCATTAAGTTTGATGCCTAAGTACATGCTATTTGATGTAGCTTCCCAAACTTGATCATGGAGTTTGTAGTTGGTTTCCAAAATTTTTTTTTTTTATTTGGAGAAATGTGGATGACGTTGCACTTTCTAGGATTAAAACTCATCTGCCATGTTGATTCCCACTGTTCAAGAGAGGAGAGATCTTGTTTGAAGCAGGTTGCTGTCAGAAGTGTTAGATATTTTGCGAAAGAGGAGGCAGTCATCAGCAAAGAGTTTTGTGGAGCTGGAGCTGATACAGTCAGGAAGGTCTTTGATGAAAGTGAGAAACAGAAGCAGCCCTAACACAGTACCTTGAGGGACTCCAGAAACCACATCTACTTCCGATGACAAGATGCCCTGTTGTTTGCGCTGGCTGAGGAAGGACGAGATCTACTTGAGGGTGTTGTTTCATACTCCATAGTATGCCAGTTTCTCGAGGAGGCAAGCGTGGGGCACTTTATCAAAGGCTTTAGAAAAGTCAAGGAGTATCACATCAACTTGTGATCTGCAGGATAGGTGCTGGGCTATTTCATGGTTGTCACAAGAAGTTGGGTCTCACACGAGCGGTTTTTTCCTGAATCCATGCTGAGTGTCCGAGAGAACCTTATAGTTGTCAAAGTGCTTCATAACAGAGCTGTGGACGATATGCTCTTGTACCTTGCAGACAATTGAGGTTAGAGAGACACAGGTCTGTAATTTGCTGCCAGGTGTCGTTCTCCCTTCTTGAAATTGGCACAACCCATGCGTATCTCCAGTCGGGGGGCACTTCACCTGTGTTGAGGGAGAGTTGGAATAGCCGAGTTAGAAAAGGTGCTAGTTCTTCAGCTGCCGTCTTCAGGATAAAGGCCGGGATGGAGTCAGCCCCTGTGGTTTTGTCTGTTTTAAGGTTGCGGAGCAGTTTCTTTACACCTTCTTCTCCAACATGAATCTCATCCATCGCTGGGAAAGGGCTGTCTCCCTTGCTTGGATGCGAGACAAGTCTTCAGCGGAACTGTTCATCGAGGATTTCTGCTTTCTGTTTGTTGCTGCTATGGAGGAAACCATCTTTATTTTTGAGAGGGGCGACACCAGCAGAGTCC
Source organism: Conus betulinus (assembly GCA_016801955.1). Classification (NCBI taxonomy): domain Eukaryota; kingdom Metazoa; phylum Mollusca; class Gastropoda; order Neogastropoda; family Conidae; genus Conus; species Conus betulinus. The sequence continues at coordinate 498,262 of JADBJO010000705.1, read as the reverse complement.
TGTCCAACTTTTGACATATGACCAGAACTTTTTGTTTTTTGTTTTGAAGTCGTCACTCACGATATCTTCTAAGTAATATCTGTGGGCCTCACGAATATGGAATTTCACTTCTTGTTGCAATTTCTTATACGGTCCATATCTTTCTTTTTCCTGGTTCTTTTGGCCTTTTTGTGAGCATGTTGTTTCCTTCTAATGGTTCTTTTTATTGTAGCATTGATCCAAGGGTGGGAATGACGATTTGCAGACATCTTGGTTGGTACTCTCTTCTCTATTACTTCTTTTATTTTTTCCTTTAAGGTGTCCCAAAGGCTGGATACAGTTGAGTTTTCAACAGGAAGAGAGTGACCAAATTCTGACAGGTCTTGTTTGATGCCTTCGATGTCAGCTTTTTTCCATAGGAGGATTTTTCTTCCAGTTGGCTTGGGTAGCACTGGACGTAGGGTGCAGTTGTACAGGACAATGTCGTGGACGCTGTTGCCAATGGATGGCATGGGTTTGCATCATTGTTTCAGTCTGGGATGTGTGGTCAGAATCAAGTCCAATGTGTTTTTTGCGTTTGTAGGGAAGTCTACCATCTGTTCTAGGCTGCAGTCTGCTACCACCTCTAAATACTTCTCATTCATCTTTTTACTGTATTGTGTTCCTTTCAGAGTGGTGTCTTCCCAGTTGATGTCAGGAAGGTTAAAAGTCACCGCCAATAATCAAAATGTTCCCTTTGGCTTTGTTTTTCAGATTTCTGATTTCTGAAGCTGCTTGGTCACTGTACTTGTCGTCGGTTCGTTTTGGAGGTTGGTAGAAACAGGCTACATGGATTTTTTTTTTATTCGTGTCAGGTTAATTGTTCCGCTACGAGTCAGGTTAATTGTTCCGCTAATCATTTCTACGCTTTTTGAACATTGGATGTTGCTAATTTGAAGGTCTTTCTTTGAGGCTATCAACATTCCGCCATATGGTTCTGTTTTTCTGTCTCTTCTGTTTATTTCATACCCTAAGAATGATGGGAGAATTTCTGACATTTTGATCTTGTCGTCAGCCATGTCTCACAGCCTAGGATGATGTCTGGGTCGCAGTCATCTATCACTGCTTCTAACAGTTTCCCTTTCTTGTGGAGGCTTTGGAAGTTGACAGAGAGGATTCTTACACAGTCTTTCTTTTGACTGGAATTGCTGGGTTTTGCTTTTGGCGATGATGTATGCTGAGGGACGTCGTTTTCATTGGGTGAGTGTATGGTTTCGCCAGTTGTTCACTGGGATGTTGACATACCAGCAACAGAACTTTCTAAGGAGGAGCTAAGAGCTGAAGAGTTTGCTTGTGTTGTCTGATTGCATGGGGTGTAGATGTGTGGACAACTTGTCGATGAATCCTTGGTGGCTGTACAGCTGACTGTATTGGTGCAGGGGTCTGACTAGAGAGCTGGTATGTAACTGACTTACTTGTGTTGTTGATGTCTGATGAGGCAAGGTGTATGACTTGATGAGACGTTGACAACGTTGCAGGAAGGACAAGTCCATGGATCACTGGAATCACCGAGTCTTGTAAAGAGTGTGGTAGACATCCCAGTGCATTCCCTGTGGAGCCACTGGCTACATTCATCACACGCAATCACTCCTGTCTTGCACGCGTATGCACAAACACAACAGGAGTACCTTGGGCGTCTAGGACTGGGGTTAGGATGAAGGCCACTAATAAGCAGCAGAGTCAATCAGTGGGCTCTTTGAGTAGAAGACAGGTGGACATGTTTCAAAAGTTTGTGGCGGGTACACTTCAGCCAGGCATAGAAGTATGATTAGTAGCAGGGCCAGTTGGAGTAGTCCTCCAGTAAGGGTGTTGATAACTTAGATACATTGTACAATGTATCACTATCAGGAATACTTGAATAGTCATGATGGTTGTTTGTTGTTGTTTCGAGAAAAGTTGTTGTAGAGTAGAAACTGGATGAGGAGGCAAAGATGAATGAGGGCCCTATAACACATGATTTGTTTTTCAGGTTCATTTTTGTCTTGAGAAAAGGAGTATTAGTTCCTCCATACGCACAATGAAGTCATAAGGATAAACACAATGATGAATGAACGATCGACAGATTGACAACAGGCTATAAGTTACTTATTAACACAGTGCAACCATCTTGAATTTTGTTTCAGGACACAAGTCACATCAACATCAACATAAATTTCAAAGTCCTATGGACACAAAAGGGTTTAAATTTTGCACAGTTCACTTCTTGCAGATGTTAGGCACAAGATATAACTGATTTAAAGAATGTCACTTACATAAACTTCTGAAAATTAACCAAAATTACAAAATTCACTGGCTTTCTGGGTCACCACACCCACCACTCAACTCAAGGGACATCACTCTCTTATTATCTCAAGAAAATTACTCAGACATTTTCGAAAGCTGTGTGAAAAGCATAATGATGCTTTGGACAAAAGTGCTGTTCAAGTGTTACTGCTTGTTCGTTTGTTTGACCTGTCATGGGCACTTTCATTTAAAATTTTGTGGATTGTTACATGCAAGCCATGTATCACACAAATCTAAAACGAAACAAAACACTTTTTTTTAAAGCAATAGCTTGCGATTTAAAGAGTTAGATCTGAAACTTTGAAGAACCTCATTCAGCATTCGAAAATGTCATTGAAAAACACATCCTTCTAATCTCTATTTCTATGTGTAAAATTCTTAAATAGCGAAAATTGCTCTTTCCATGTACTTCTTCGTCAGTTCTTTGCTGTTACTTGGTGTGGATCTATTGTTGGCATCAGTACATTTACTTAGCCTTTGTCCTTGCACTAATCAAAATGTGTTCTAGGGCTTTCCCATGTAGTGAATTTGTGAGTCACACTCATACAATGATACATGCAATAAAAAATTGCTATGTACATTTCAAAATTTCAGACTGAAGCTAAAGACACGTCACATGTCTGCCACTTACGCTACAATTACATCAATGTTGAGTATGTTTATTTTGACTAGCTAATGCGAGAGCTTGAAATTTGATCAAACATGGTAACATTCTGCTTGTAATGCATCTTTCTCAGTACAAACTGTTTCTTCGTCAGTTCTTTGCTGTTCATTGGGGTTGGTCTATTGCCTGACTGCATTTTGACAATTTTCCTTTGCACCTTCACTGGTATTGAACAAATATATTTCCATAGAATTCATTCTTCTCTCTCTCTCTCTGTCTCTCTCTGTCTCTCTCTCTCTCTCACACACACACACACACACACACACACACACACACACACACACACACACACATGTCGAGTAGGCATGTATGCAGTAACTGAAGACTCCATCTAGACTCCCTTAACCCGCTGACTGCGATGGGCCACGATCGTGGCTTTACCGCCCGACTGTGTTGGGCCACGATCATGGCTCAGATGAGAACCGTTATACCACCACTGCTAAACATCCGGGGTGATCAGTTCACGTGACTCGCTAGTATCCATTGTGCACCGGCAAGCCTTGTCACTCAGTTATCTTGAAGTTTTTTGTCGGTTTTGACTGAAATAATGAGTGAATCAGCGACTGAGTCGAGCAGGAGTTGCGTGGAAGTGGCACGAGTGAACAATCAGTTGCCGAAGGCAGTAGTAATGAAAGCGAAGCAGGTGAATGGATAAACTTTGATTATTTCATTTGTCGAGAGTGATGGAATACTTGCTGCGTGCAGTCGTTGGTTATTTTACATTTATTGGTCCACCACATGAATGAAAGGGGGGAGGGGGGATGGAAGGGGGCAGGGTACATGGTTACTTACACAGGAGTGATAGGCTTTGGCCTGATCAAACTAGAAGATCGTTTCTGGGTGATCGCAGGTGTTTTGAAAGCACTTTAGAGATGAATAAAAGTGGTGATTTGAAGAGAACAATTTATAACTTTTATTTGTTTATTTTTTTAGTTTGGAAACAGTGTGGGCGTGTCACAAGTGGGCGTGTCTCCAATGAAAGCTATAGCCCTGCCCCTTCCTTATATGTTAGTGATTCAGATTTTATTCTTATTTATGATTTTATGCATGACTTCATTTTTCAAAGAATGAATAAGTAATGCTGGTCATATTTTTTTTATTTCTGAAAATCAGACTAATTAGTGGAAACTGAGTCAAGCACTCTGTAACAACTCTTGCACTATTATGAAACAATGAAATGAACAGAAGACTTAGGATATATGTTTTCTTGTGTGATCCAGAATCTGGAAGCACTACTGCAGAGGAGAGAGATGCTGAGACTGTCAGAGTGAAGGAGTGAAGAAAGAGGAACTGTGCTGCTGGCCATCCTACTCATGTGCGCTCTGGCTGGGAATGTTCTGGATGTGATGTGGGACTCTGCTCCAAGTGCTTTTCAGCCTTCCACGGAAGACCAAGGCCCTAACTTTGTCCTGTGTCTTCCAAGGACATGTTCTTCTTGTATTCTCTCAAGTTTCAAGTGTTTTGACATTCAAGAAGGAAAACTGTTGTGTTTCAAACAATGTGACTGACGTTTTGGATTACCTTTTTACCATTGTTCTGGATTACACTGTGAAGAATATCTTCATCTGCCATCAGAGTACTGTCTTGTAATTATTTTTTCAGATTCCTCATTATCTCTAGTTTACCAAAACATACAGTGTTACCTATCTAGCTTGAAGACAAGCTGCACAAACCCATTTCCTTGTATAGTGAAATTTGATTGTCCGGATGCTGAATTAAAGGTAAATCATTTGAGGCACAATTCATTATACATAGCTCAAGTCAAGAGAATTATCATCTTTCCCATGTTTCCAGCACATATTTGTCTTCATTTTATCCCCAGTCTGAAGTGTTTAGGTAGTACAGAAGAAAAACTGTGTCTCTCCTAACATTTGACATACTTTTCAAATAACTTTTCAGAAATTTTGTCTGCTTATATTTTGAGGTCAGTCTCCAAGTAGGTACCACCTACAGTATTTTCAGTTATTTCACTACATTCTACAACATCTCTAGTTTCTAAAAATGTATAGGTTTGCATATCAAGTGCAAATAATATGTATGCAGAAGCCAAATTCTCAAGTGTGGTGTGTGATGAGTTTCCCGTCTTTGATTTTAACTAAATTTCTTTAAAGTATAATTGATATACAGAGCACTGTGAGGGTTAAGCGTAGGTGCTACGGGTTTTTCATCAGTGATGTAAGCACATCCACTCAGTGGACTGGAGAGCATCCTTAAAGAGAGTTGACTCCAACCACCGGCTACACAACGATGTTATAATTTTGACGAGTGTCGTAAGAAGTGGGCCCTAAAATCGCAGGCTTGTAGATAGCACTATACCTACTCTCTGTAAACCAGCTTAACACACGGTTAATACATTACCAACAGAAACGTACCCTGTGTTGTTCACGATGAAAAGACTGTGGATCATCTTAAAGACAAATCTTGATCTTAGATTCTCCAGACGCAGACGATAATTTGTAAACCGGAACTACGTTTTCATGTGATGGTAAGGGAAGGCATTCTGCAAGCAATGTCAAATCACCCAAACTGACTGTAAAGGCAAACAAATAAACAAAATCAGAATATTAAACAATAATATCAGTCAAATGCGAATTTCTTTTTTTTTTTTTTTTTTCATCGACGAAAGTTGTAAACGTCTGTTTCAATACATCTGCTGAGTCAGAACATGTGATAAGTAGGCCTCCGTCGGTCGTATATCCGATGCTGTCTGGGCTGTCTGCTCGACTAGAGCAGCATCGCCTGTGGCTGGGGAGACCGATGCGGGAGTGGCTGTCTCTGTAGCAGCGGTCACATTTGCATGTTGGCACTGGTTTGTTGGCTGTCATCCTCTTCTGCGGGCTCTTTTTCTGCTGCAGCAGTTGTCAGTTTGTCTTCACAAATCTGCAGCTGTTTCTTGAGAGTGCTTCTTCAGCTGTTGCGGTCTGCTGCGAGGTCCTCCCAGGACTCAGTGTTGATCTCAAGCGCCTTCATGTCTCTTTTGTAAACACCTTTGTATCTCAGCTCTGGGTGGCCAATGTTTCTCTACCCGGCGGCAAACTACCACTACCCCATAGAGGACGTCTTTTGGGATGTTACCATCCCCATGCGGCGAACGTGGCCCAGCCAACGCAGCCGACGCTGTCTCAGCATGGTAGTGAGGCCAGCGCGAGGCAGGACTTCGGTGTTGGTCACCCTGTCTTGTCAGGAGATGCCGAGTATACGCCGGGGGCTTCTGAGGTGGAAGGAATTGAACCTTTTCTCCTGGCGAGCATGCGTGGTCCATGTCTCACTGCCATACAACAAGGTGCTCAGATCGCAAGTGTTATACACAGCCATCTTTGTCTTTGTGGTCAGCTTGGGATTGGTCCACACTCTTTGTGTGAGCCGAGCAAGTGTTGTGGCTGCCTTCCCGACCCTCTTGTCGATCTCAGTGGCAAGGGAGAGGTTATCCTTGATGGTGGACCCATGGTAAGAGAATTGATGGATGGCATCAATCTCATGGTCATCAATGGTGATGGCTGATGATGTGACAGCGTGTCTTGACCCAGGACATTTGTCTTCTTTACGCTGATAGTCAGACCAAAGTCTTTGCAGGTCTGGGAGAAGCAGACCATCAGTGACTGCAATTCCCGCTGGGTGTGGGTCGCAACAGTGGCATCACTGGCGAACAGTATATCTCTGATGAGGGCTTCGTGAACCTTTGTCCTTGCTCTTAGGTGAGCGAGATTGAAAAGCCTGCCATCTGACCTGGTCCGCAAGTAGATCCCCTCTTGAGCTGCTCTGAATGCATGCCTCAGGAGGAGAGTAAAAAAAAAAAAAAAAAACAAAAAACAAAGAGGGTGAGGGCAAGGACAGCAACCTTGTTTGACTCCGCTGCATATGTCGAAGGGCTGGGAGACGTTGCCATTAAGCTGCACAGTCCCTTTCATGTTGGAGTGGAAGGACTCAATAAAAGACTAGGTCGAAGGCCTTGGTGAGGTCGATCAATGCGGCATACAGGGGTATCCACTGTTCTCTGCACTTCTCCTGGAGTTGGCGAAGGGAGAAGATCATGTCTACCGTGGACCTCTCTGCTCGAAAGCCACACTGTGATTCCGGATGGACACGTTCAGCCAGCTTCTGCAGGCGGATCAGGAGGACCCGAGGGTAGACTTTGCTGATGATGCTAAGAAGAGAGATGCCTCTGTAGTTATTGCAGTCGCTCTTCTCGCCATGTTTTTGTATATAGGGTGACAGTCTTGGCATCCCATGTGATAAGTATACACTTAAAAATTATCACAGAAGACAACAAATTATCAGTCCACGTATCCACGTTGCTGTTTCTTCACAAACCCAGTGTAGATGCATTTTAATTAATATAATCATCATCATCATCATCATCATCATCATCATCATCATCATCATCATCATCATATTACTAGTGCTGTTGCTATTGTTAGTGCTTTTGCTGTTGTTGTTTTGTCGTCGTCGTCGTCGTCGTCGTCGTCGTCGTCGTCGTCGTCGTCGTCGTCGTTTGTTGTGTTGTTGTTGTTATTGAATTTCACCCCCATCTAGATGATCGCAAGCACTCGTTCTTATACTTTTTTGGACGACCAACATGTACACACGAATACACACAAACACTTTATTCCAGACTGACTTTAGAGAGAGAGAGAGAGAGAGAGAGAGAGAGAGAGAGAGAGAGAGAGAGAGAGAGAGAGAGAGAGAGAGAGAGAGAGAGAGAGAGAGAGAGAGAGTTTCCCTCCATCTTTTCCGGGTTGCTATTCTGTACACTACATTTTATTCTTTTTTGTATTGCTCCATGTGTATCATGTGCTTCACGAGATTTGTTTTGTCTTGTTTTGTTAATTCATCTACGTGTCAATGTTGATGGAGAAACAACAACTCATCTATAATATCTTCTTATACTTTTGCAGAGATATGTGTCTTTTTTTTTTTTAAAGTGTTGTTAAGTTTTAGTTGCTACTTGTTGCTAGTCACGGTCATTTGGAATCCATCATATACTTCATAGGCAAAAGCAGCTGCATTTCCCCATGTACGTTTTTACAGTTCTGTAGCCTCCTTGATTGGGATGGAGGATCTGTCTACTTTCAAGGTCATTGTGAGATTTCTGGCCATGCTTCATTCCAGGAGCTTTCCTACTGCATTTTGCATTGGGAGTGTGCAGTAGCCATTTAGCCCATGATGATCTTTTCCTGGTTTTGGTAGCCCGTTCAGGGAACCGTGCGTCCGATACAAATGGTCTTTGGGCATGCTCAGAGGATTAAAAAATAGAAAAACAACAGCAACAACAACAACAACAACAATACAAAAAAAAAAATAAAAAACAGAACAAAAATTTTTCATCGTTTCGGTCATAGACCGCCTTCAGGACTTGTGACATAAAACAAAAAAACAAGTAAATAGTTACGCATAGGCAATGACGTATGAAAACATACACGTAAACGGATGAATACGTGCTTAAATGTGTGTGTGTGTGTGTGTGTGTGTGTGTGTGTGTGTGTGTGTGTGTGTGTGTGTGTGTGTGTGTGTGTGTGCGTGCGTGCGTGCGTGCGCGCGCGCGTGTGTGTGCGTAATGGGGAAAAGGAAAAAGAGAGGCAGACAGAGGGAAAAGGCAAACAGAAATAAAGACAGAGAAAACCAGAGAGTGGTAGAGGAGGAGTCTTATGCTTGGGAAGGGGGGGCTTGAGGGTGTGTTCGAGGAAAAAAAAAACCGCGGGGGAGTGGGAGTGTGTGGAGAGATGGGAAATTTCATGGAAACTCCTATTAAAAAAAAAGTATATAAACATACTCACAGTTTATCCTGAATACGCGTGATATATTCCATAAAGAGGAAAAAAACCCTCTTGGGGCTTGTGTAACCGTTAGTAATGGCTATTCTGGTAAACATCAGCCATCATCTGTGACCTATAATGAACATACTTACAAATTTTAAGAAAGATCGGCCAAGAACTTTCTGAGATTTTCCATCAAGACGAAAACCATTATGGGACATTAGTAAAAGCTATAGCGGTAAACGTAAACATCGGGTCATGTAAAGTAGCCCTGGCTCAAGGAAGGTACACATGGAGGCACAACCAAGTGCTCAAAGAGATTGTACAAGTAGTGTGGGCTAGTACCAAGACCACAAAAGGGAAAATCAGGACTCCAAAAGCACCCGCAACATTCTTCACGGCAGGAGGTAGCGAATCATGGCCAAGAACAACAGTGCCACTCGGAACATGCAGACAGAGTCTGCTGGACGGGGCAGATGACTGGGAGTGCACAGCAGACCTCCCAGAATGGAATAGTCACCCAGATCATCATCAGCAAGAGTGGCATGAGACCAGACATAGTAGTTCACTCTCAGTCAACCAAGCAGCTGATCATGATCGAGCTCACGGTGCCATATGAGAACAGAATGGAGGCAGCTCAAATCTACAAGACTGAAAAGTATGCTGATCTGGCAAACAGCCTGAGGAGAGAACGCTATCAGGTCAAAGTCCTCACTGCAGAAATTGGAACTAGGGGGTTTGTAGGAACATCTGCATACAGCCTCATGAAACAGCTCTCAGTTGCAGGGAGGGAAGAAAAACAGAGCCCTGAAAGCAATGGCAGAAGCGGCAGAGAGGTGTTCAAGTTGGATCTGGTCAAGGAGGAATAAAAGTGACTTCATAAGGCTTAACTTTCCTACAAATATCAGGTGTCCCTGTGGCTCAGTGGTTAGTGCGCGAGTCATTAAGTGGAAATGAGCATGTCCAGAGGGGCATGGGTTCGAATCCCAGCCATGGCTCGTCCCAAGATGGGAAAAAAAAAGGGGCAGCAGAGGGACATCCGGAGTCATGAACCGGGTGTGACCCAACCCCCCTAGAGTGTCAGGAGATAAGGGCCGAAACACTTGCTTGAAGGCTCTCCACGAGTTTCTTTCTACTGAAGAAGAAAAAACGTTAGGGGCCGTTATATCCGTTAGTAACGGCTATAATGATAAACCAAAACATCAGGCGGCCATCATCCGCGACCCATAATGAACATACCTACAAAATTTCAGAAAGATCGGCTGCGTACTTCCTGAGATATTCCATGAAGAAGAAAAACCGTTAGGGGCCGTTATAGCCGTTAGTAACGGCTAAAACGGTAAACTAAAACATCGGGCGTCATCCGCGACCCATAATGAACATACCTACAAATTTTCAGAAAGATTGGCCACGTACTTTCTGAGATATTCCATAAAAAAAGAAAAAACCGTTATGGATCGTTATAGCCATTAGTAACTGCTATAACAGTAAACTAAAACGTTATTACCTCCTCCCATTGATTAAGTTTCGTCCCCACCTCCTCCATATGACTGCCACCCGTTTATCACCTCCCTATGACTGCCATCCCTTTATCACCTCCATATGATTGCCATCCCTTTATCACCTCCTCCATATGACTGCCATCCCTTTATCACCTCCTCCATATGACTGCCATCCCTTTATCACCACCTCCCTATGATTGCCATCCCTTTATCACCTTCTTCATACGACTGCCATCCCTTTATCACCTCCCTATGATTGCCATCCCTTTATCACCTCTTCATATGACTGCCATCCCTTTATCACCTCCCTATGATTGCCATCCCTTTATCACCTCCTCCATCCCTTTATCACCTCCCTATGATTGCCATCCCTTTATCACCTCCTCCATATGACTGCCATCCCTTTATCACCACCTCCCTATGATTGCCATCCGTTTATCACCTTCTCCATATGACTGCCATCCCTTTATCACCTTCTCCATATGACTGCCATCCCTTTATCACCTCCTCCATATGACTGCCATCCCTTTATCACCTCCTCCATATGACGGCCATCCCTTTATCACCTCCTCTCTATGATTGCCATCCCTTTATCACCTTCTCCATATGACTGCCATCCCTTTTATCACCTTCTCCATATGACTGCCATCCCTTTATCACCTTCTCCATATGACTGCCATCCCTTTATCACCTTCTCCATATGACTGCCATCCCTTTATCACCTCCTCCATATGACTGCCATCCCTTTATCACCTCCTCCACATGACTGCCATCCCTTTATCACCACCTCCACATGACTGCTATCCCTTTATCACCTCCATATGATTGCCATCCCTTTATCACCTCCTCCATATGACTGCCATCCCTTTATTACCTCCTCCACATGACTGCCATCCCTTTATCACCTCCCTATGACTGTCATCCCTTTATCACCTCCTCATATGACTGCTATCCCTTTATCACCTCCATATGACTGCCATGTCTTTATCACCACCTCCCTATGATTGCCATCCCTTTATCACCTCCTCCATATGACTGCCATCCGTTTATCACCTCCTCCATGTGACTGCCATCCCTTTATCACCTTCTCCATATGACTGCCATCCCTTTATCACCTCCCTATGACTGCCATCCCTTTATCACCTCCTCCATGTGACTGCCATCCCTTTATCACCTCCCTATGATTGCCATCCCTTTATCACCTCCATCCCTTTATCACCTCCCTATGATTGCCATCCCTTATCACCTCCCTATGATTGCCATCCCTTTATCACCTCCATCCCTTTATCACCTCCATCCCTTTATCACCTCCCTATGATTGCCATCCCTTTATCACCTCCCTATGATTGCCATCCCTTTATCACCTCCATCCCTTATCACCTCCATCCCTTTATCCACCTCCATCCCTTTATCACCTCCATCCCTTTATCACCTCCCTATGATTGCCATCCCTTTATCACCTCCCTATGATTGCCATCCCTTTATCACCTCCATCCCTTTATCACCTCCATCCCTTTATCACCTCCCTATGATTGCCATCCCTTTATCACCTCCCTATGATTCCCATCCCTTTATCACCTCCATCCTTTATCATCCATCTCCATCCCTTTATCCCTCCATCCCTTTATCACCTCCCTATGATTGCCATCCCTTTATCACCTCCATCCCTTTATCACCTCCCTATGATTGCCATCCCTTTATCACCTCCCTATGATTGCCATCCCTTTATCACCTCCATCCCTTTATCACCTCCCTATGATTGCCATCCCTTTATCACCTCCAACCCTTTATCACCTCCCTATGATTGCCATCCCTTTATCACCTCCCTATTATTGCCATCCCTTTATCACCTCCATCCCTTTATCACCTCCCTATGATTGCCATCCCTTTATCACCTCCCTATGATTGCCATCCCTTTATCACCTCCATCCCCTTTATCACCTCCATCCCTTTATCACCTCCCTATGATTGCCGTCCCTTTATCACCTCCATCCCTTTATCACCTCCCCTATGATTGCCATCCCTTTATCACCTCCATCCCTTTATCACTCCCTCCTGAGACACGTGTCGGTCACTTCCTCCTCCCAGTGACTGTCATACTGTCAGTGCTCCTCATGTCCCCGACACAAAGACTAATTTTCAAATTAACGCAGTGAAAAGATGCACCAACGCCGGATGTAATATTTTGCCGACTCCTACCTATACTCTTATCTACCTCCTCCCTGCCATCCCCCGATCCTTCCCACACCACGCCACGCACACACGCCGGTCTGATTGAATGTTTCCTTTCAGATTTGGAAGGCGTGGTCTACGTGCAGACTACCTGGCAAACACAAAGACCAAGTTCAAACAACAAATGTTGTGAGGCAGGAGAAAGGGAGAGTGGGAGTAGAGGAGGATTGAGATGTAACCAAAAAAAAAAAGTGATTGTAATTTTGCTTACTTGCAACTTCACTGAAGACATAACATACAAATGAATAAATGAACGAATGAATAAACAAATGAATAGGTAAATAATGAATAAATAAAATAAGAAATGGTTACCCCCCCCCCCCCCCTCCCCATTGTATAAAGGGAAGGAAGTCGTGGAAAAAGTCTAAAAGACTTAAAGAGAGTAGCATCCCCTGAAGACAGGGGAGGTCAATCCCACATTGTTTATGTTTTATAACGGAGGATACACCTTGGATTAACTACGAAACAACCACCACCAATTTAATGAGGATAATAATATAAAAAAGGACATTAAATAACATAGGTCTGCGACAAGTTTTGCTGTTGATTTTCCTCTTCAGTCCTGCTTGTAATCTTTACAGAGGTATAGTATGACGACGCGGCTAGAACGAGTAACCGAAGAATACAAGGAGAAATTCCCCGTGAGTATAGTAATAGTACTAAATATGTATATGTGGTATGGAGTTTAGTAGTAGTTGAGGTATCATTAACACAAATGAAATGGGTCAGAGGTTCCGTATCTTTATACTACTCATGCACGGTGCTTGGAAGGAAAAAAAAATACTCAAGTAGTGAAGTACTGACTTCATT
>JADBJO010000705.1:472500-480000 GCA_016801955.1 Conus betulinus | reverse complement strand
TTGCTTCAGCTTTCTGGATGTGTGGTCGCCAGGTTTGCTTCTTGTCGAAGGTGACACCAAGATAGGTTGCCTCCTCTTCGTGTTTCAGGGCTGTGCCTCCAAGTTTGATGGGCCCAGCCTTTTGTTTTGTTGACAAGGTGAAGAGTGTTGTGGAAGATTTCTCCTTGTTGATTGCCACACACCACTTATCTGCCCATGCCGCCAGCTTGTCAGCCGCTTGTTGCATTCTGTATGTGGCAGTAGTGGCATGCTCTTCCTTGCACCACAGCACCAGGTCATCTGCATAAAGTGCAGCATGGATACCTTTGGGAAGTTCTTGGATGAGGTCATTAATGAAGACCAAAAAGAGTGTAGGCGAGAGGACGCCTCCTTGTGGGACTCCATGTCGCAGCAGTACTTTTTTGCCTTTTTGTCCGTTGACTGTGACTCTTGCTCTGCGGTTGTGGAGGTAGGATCTGATCCAATGCAGCATGTTGCCAGCGACTCCACATCTATGCAGTTTCACGAGGAGGCCATCAGTCCAGACTTTGTCAAAGGCCTTTTGTAGATCGATCCAGGTGGCAAAGACAAGCTTTTGCTCCTGGAACGCATCCTCGATTTCTGGGAGAGGTAGGTGGTCTGGTCTTCTGTGCTGCGAAACTGTCTGAAGCCTGCCTGTTCAGGAGCCAGAATGTTTTCAGTCTCGAGATACCAAAGCAGGCGCTGGTTGACCATTCTCTCTAGGGTCTTGATGACGCAGCTGGTGAGGCTGATTGGCCTGTAACTGGCAGCCTTCTTCTTGTCCTTGCCTTTTTTGAGGACAGGGATCATGATGGCTTCTCTCCAAACTTGTGCCAAGTCTCCAGTTTCCCAGCTCAGGTTGAAGACCTCTAGAAGTTTGAGGGTGGCTGTGCTGCCAAGAGTAAGGGGCTGCTTCATGGGTTTCACGTTGGTGTCTTGTCGTCTCTCTCTCTGTTCTCTTCTTGCTTCTCTTTGCTGAGAAGTGCTGACAGGTATAGTGCTCTCGCTTGCGTAGATATCAGTTCAGCACTTTCATTCCATGCATCCATGCATCAATGGATCATATTTCATGTTGCAGTTATGTATAAAATATTACAAAATGACAAAAAAGCAGAAGAGCACACAAAACAAAGTGTGAAGTAACACAGTCTTAATGCACGACACAAAAGAGGACAAGAAATTTTCGGCAATATGCCTTCCTCAGTGACAAAAAAATAAAAACAGTACAGACATTAACATGCGCAATACTCCCCAAGGGGAGCATTGTGCATGTTGATGTCTGTGCTCCCCAAGGGGAGTATTGCACATGTTGATTCTGTACTGTTTTCATTTTTTTGTTGCTGAGGAAGGCATACTGCCGACAATTTCTTGTCCTGTTTTGTGTCGTGCATTAAAACTGCGTTATTTCACTCTTTGTTTTGTCTGCTCTTCTGCTTTTATTGTCGTGTTCCGGTAACGCTGCAGTTTGTTTCATTTGCCTTTATTACAAAATGTTTTTTTTTTCCCCATGTTGTTTAAAACAAAATTACAAAATGGCATTTTTTCCCTGTTATTCAAAAAAAGAAATCCGCACACACACACACATGCACACACGCATGCATGCTTGCACGCATGCAGGCACACATGCACGCACACACGCACGTGCCCCTCTCCCCCCTAATGAAGTAATGTGATGACATAAGAAAACAATACAAAGGTTTGGTCTGCAACTTAGTTTGTTACAAAGCAGGAATTTTAGTCCAAAATCCTTTGAATTTTTTTTTTTTTTTTTTTTTTTTTTTGTGCATCAGTTATCGGATCAATGGAGCACCTAAGGCGGTGACGATTTTTTTTTTTTTTTTTTTTTTTTTTTTCCCCTAAGGCTGAAAACCACCTCTTCATTTTTTGGTGCTTCACACTGTCCTCTTCATCTGCCAAAAAAAAAAAAAAATAAAAAGCGAAAAAAACAACAACAACATTTCAACTACTTTTGCTTTTCCTTTTTTTTTTTTTTTTTTTTTTCCTTTTTTCCTTTCCCCTTTTCTTTTTTTTCGGTCTCCAACCAGTCTCTTACACACCATGCAGAGTCTGTATGTTTTCTTACAAATGGACACATTTTTGCTGATTTTAGTGTTTTAGTGGTTGATACAAAGTGTCTGGGTTTGTTTATGTTCTAATGTGTGGTGTACTGGCACTCTCACGCTGGTAATGTGCTGCTTATACAACGCTAACTACTTAAATGAAGCAAAAGACTTAATTAACTTTTTTCCCTCCGTTTGTCTTCGAAAAAAAAAAGGTATGGCGACTGAGGAAAGTATTTGTGATCATAATAATATCCATCACTGTCGCTCCTGAACTAATATTCCCGGTAATCATCCTTGAAGAAGAAGGGTGAAAAAGAATGCAAGGACGATCCTAGGAAAGATGAAAACGTATACAAGAGACTTAGACGAGGGTCACATATAATCTCGAAAATTGGTCTATTCCCCAAAGATGCTACCCTTATAGCGAAAAGGGGGTCTAAAAGGGAGACATGAGGAAAGCCAAGAAGCGAGATAATAAGTGTATGTGTAAGGGAGGTGGGGTGGGGGGTGGGTTGGGAGATGTGTGCGTATGTGTATGTTCATGTATGTTTGCTAGTGCGTGTGTGTGTGTGTGTGTGTGTGTGTGTGTGTGTGTGTGTGTGTGTGTGTGTGCGTGCGTGCGTGCGTGCGTGCGTGCGTGCGTGGGACTGCGTGTTTGTGCGTGCGTGAGTGGGCTTGTGCAGTGTGTATGCAAATGTACGGTGGTGGCAAGCCATACATAGATACAGCTCTAGAATGAAACAGATATATAAGCAATGACCTGACCTTTGAATTAGCACCAGCAGTTAGTATCACAATTTCTAATGATTACACCATCAGGTCTTTTTGAAATATCTTTCATGATGATATTACAGAATACAGACAGGTAGAATTACTCTTAATTGCTTTTTTTTTTTTTGTTATGGAATTCATGGGTTTTTTTATGTTTTGTTTTGTTATGGAATTTATGAAAAATCAGAGTTCATCAATGACTAGATTGTATTAATTTGATGACTAGATTGTCTTAATGTTCTATGAAAAGATTTTAAATCACAGATGGTTTTCATGAACAGTTATTTTATTTCACATTGCCTGTGTTCAGAAGAGACTTTGGTAATCTGGCCTTACAATCCTGGCCCCCCTTTTGGTTTTGTATCTGCACCAGAGTTCGTTATTGTTTTACAATGTAGAGTATTATGTAAAGCCTAGCCTTGGCTAGAGACCAAGTAGCTCTTTACAACCACGCTGTCATATACTCACAGGCTGCCTTGCGGAGTAAAACTCACTGCTGCAGGCTGGTGGTACATGTAGTTGTTGTTTTCCCTGGTCATTCAGTTGTCTTGGAAGAGGTTTTTTTAAAAAAAAAGAGGTAAACAAAGAATCAGAGAGGAAGAAGGAGAGCTTCTGATCATTTGTCTTTTTCTCACCTTCAGATGTGGAGATTAAAATAAATGTCTGTCATTCCTCCAGGTGGAGCTTCAGTCTACCTGGCCCAAGAGTTGCTGAGGACACGACTGCCTTACGGACGTAACTATTTCCTCCTCTTGCCTATCGCGGTGGGCACCGTTAGTTCCTACGTCATGACGCGGCACAACACCCGGGTGTGCCAGGAAATGTGGCTGGCGATGGAGGAGAAACATTCCGACATCACTCCCCTGCAAGGTACGGAGATTCCTGCAGAACGCGGGATGCAAAGCTTGCCTCATTTTATGTTTGCTTTTCTCTGTCAAATCCCATGCCCTGTCAGTGATGGTACCCCCACACTACTTATATAAGATCCCTCAAACACAGGGCTCCATGTTTAGCCTAGCTTCATCCTGTAACACCCTCATCACCGGCAGACCAGAGGGAGCAGTAAGACTGTGTGTCACTGCTGGGTCACTCTGGTGGTGTTCAGTGGTGCCTGTTCTGATCCAACGTGCACCAAACTCCACCTAGAAAGTGCCATGAATCAGGGTAGAAGGAGGAGTGATTCTGTTGGGGAGGGTCGTATGGTGAATTTTTCTATATAAGTGGTGAGAGTGTTTTTGTTTTGTTTTGATAAATTGAAATTCACCCCCAGTCTCTTCTCTCTTACTAGATGTGGAAAGAGCAGCTTTCTAATACTACTTATTAAAAGGCGTTTTTATTCTTATCAGGATTGATAAAACTACAAAAGAATGGCTCAGTTGTGATGTACCTTCAGCTCAGACTCTTTACAGTGCTTGTGCTCCGAGTGACAGATAGAATGAGACACAGGGTCAAACATGAAATGGTATGAACAGCAATTAGACTGACACAAGTCAAGCACAGTTTAATCACACAAACATTTTGCTTGGGATACAAGATACTGCCTTTTTCACCAGAGTGCTTTTAAACTTACACTAGTTGTCAGTCTGGTCTCACTTAGGCTGGCCTTTTCTCCCCGTCAGCTCATCTCTTACAGAGGAAGGGCATGAACTGTTTTCTCCCTTCAGCTCATCTCTTACATAGGAAGGGCATGAACTGTTTTTTTTTTTTTTTTTTTTATTTATCTCCCTTCAGCTCATCTCTTACAGGGGAAGGGCATGAACTGTTTTTTTTTTTTTTTTTTTTTTTTTTTTTTGTTTTAATCTCCCTTCAGCTCATCTCTTACAGAGGAAGGGCATGAACGTTTTTTTTTTTTTTTTTTTTTTATCTCCCTTCAGCTCATCTCCTACAGAGGAAGGGCATGAAGTGTGTTACTGACCCCAGTTGGAGGCCAGTGGGAGGGATGACTGAGTGGGTTAGAGTTAGTCGGAAAGTAAGGTGACTGCAGGCAGAAACTGAAACAAATTTTGAAAGACATTTAAAATAACTCCACCAGTTATCATGGACAAAGGAATCACAAGTAAAAAAAAAAAAAAATGATGTTTCGATCTCTTAGTCTTCTTCAGGTAAGATAAACAAGTCTCAGTACAATGTAAATGAAGAACGAGCAATCGCTTGTCAAATTCGGCGCAAGACGGGCGTCAATTTGACAAGATAAGTGATTGCTTGTTCTTCAACGCCCATCTGGTGTGGAATTTGACAAGTGATGTTCTTTCTTTGTTTCCATTCCTGAGTGTTGTTTAGTTTTCCTGAAGAAGACCTAAGAGGTCGAAACAGGTCATGTTTTGTCTTGTAACTGGTTTGTCCATTATAACTGGTGGAGTTGGTTTTAAATATTTTTAAAGCTTGGGTTAAAGTTGCCTGGATGGCGAGGCTGAAGGATCTGTGTCCTTGGGTGGTGTGTCACCATGTGGATGGAGATCTGAAGGATCTGTGTCCTGTTGGGTGGTTTCACCATGTGGATGGAGAGGCTGAAGGATCTGTGTCCTGTTGGGTGGTGTCACCATGTGAATGGAGATCTGAAGGATCTGTGTCCTGTTGGGTGGTGTCACTATGTGGATGGAGAGGCTGAAGGATCTGTGTCCTGTTGGGTGGTGTCACCATGTGGATGGAGAGCTGATGGATCTGTGTCCTGTTGGATGGTGTCACTATGTGGATGGAGAGCTGATGGATCTGTGTCTGTTGGGTGGTGTCACCATGTGGATGGAGAGCTGAAGGATCTGTGTCCTGTTGGATGGTGTCACTATGTGGATGGAGAGGCTGAAGGATCTGTGTCCTGTTGGGTGGTGTCACCATGTGATGGAGAGGCTGAAGGATCTGTGTCCTGTTGGGTGGTGTCACTATGTGGATGGAGAGGCTGAAGGATCTGTCTTGTTTGGTGGTGTCACCATGTGGATGGAGAGGCTGAAGGATCTGTGTCCTGTTGGGTGGTGTCACCACTTGGATGGAGAGGCTGAAGGATCTGTCTCCAGTTGGGTGGTGTCACCACTTGGATGGAGAGGCTGAGGGATCTGTGTCCTGTTGGGTGGTGTCACTGCTTGGTGCTAGCCTATTTGTCAGTCGGCTGTCCACTTGGCCATGGGTTAGCAGGTTGTCTCTTTCCTTTGCTGGGCCAGTTGTCATGGACTCACTGCCAGATGTCATGGGACTCACTGCCAGGTGTCATGGACTCACTGCCAGATGTCATGGACTCACTGCCAGATGTCATGGACTCACTGCCAGGTGTCATGGACTCTGCATGGACTCACTACCAGGTGTCATGGACTCACTGCCAGGTGTCATGGACTCACTGCCAGATGTCATGGACTCACTGCCAGGTGTCATGGACTCACTGCCAGGTGTCATGGACTCACTGCTAGATGTCATGGACTCACTGCCAGATGTCATGGACTCACTGCCAGATGTGTCATGGACTCACTGCCACATGTCATGGACTCACTGACACATGTCATGGACCCACTGGGGTCTCAGGCTCTGTGGAGGTGGCAGAACCTGGTTTGTGGCTGAGAGGTTGGGGCTCTGGCTTGAAGAGTCCTCACACTTGCCCTCTGACCTTTCAGGAAAGTGTGAGGTCTCAGGCACCGTAAGAAGACTGACATAATGGATCAGGTTTTTTTTTTCTGTGTCCCCTTTCATGCCTTCCTTCAGGTGTTGAGTGAATCTGAAACCCCTGGTATGAACAGAGAGAAGCTGCTTATCAATTAAAGGGAAATAACTCTTAAAAGTCATCAGATACATTGGTGGTGTAAACATGTGAGGGCAATCAAGACAAAACAAGAGTGTTTGAGTCAACTTCTCCAAAGTATTTAACAATCAGCTGTATTCATTTATCATTATAACAGGTTTATACCAAGCATGAGCAAATGGTTATCCTGTTATAATGTAAGGTATACACATAAACAGTGCATGGTCTAAGAGTTGCTGAGGACATTGAAATTACAGAGCTGTGTGAGTGTCATTCTCAGAGACTCTTATCACATTTGCTTTGAAACATCCATTTAAAACAGATGCTGTTTCATTCATCATGACAAATGTCATGTTTATTAAAATGTTGAATACCACCTCAGGTATTAGAACATCCCAAAAAAAATGCTCTTTGCTATTACATAGAATCACATAGTGAATGGAACTTAGGACAAGTGCAGATCTGGCAACCATATCGATTAAAAGCATTGACAGTCACAATAATGTTCTTCTTTCTCTCTTTCTTATATCATGCTTTAAACTTTGTTTTGGTATTTATTGACAGTAACCTACTGTACATACAACAAAAGTTGAAAAAAAAGAAAGGAGAAGAAAAGAAAAGAAAATCAATTTTGTATCCAGAGTAAAGAACAACAACCTGGCTCATCGACTGAGCATACTTAAAATCTATCAATCTCTCATTCTATCCAGTGTGTGTGTGTGTGTGTGTGTGTGTGTGTGTGTGTGTGTGTGTGTGTGTGTGTGTGTGAGGAATACATTATCATTTCAATGTTTTAAGTGTTTAGTTGTATGATTTTACATTAGTGTAATTATCGACTCTTTGACTATTCTATGCTAAGGTGAATAATAATGTGGACATTGAACCACTAAACACATGCAGATTGATAAATGTTATGTTTTATCACTGAACAGACAAGATATAACA
>JADBJO010000705.1:402500-470000 GCA_016801955.1 Conus betulinus | reverse complement strand
AAAAAGGACACATCTAGACACAAAACACTAGCAATTAACACAGAAAGGACACAACTAGACACAAAACACTAGCAGTTAACACGGAAAGGACCCAGTCATGTTTTTCACTGTTATCATCAAACACCTCATGTAGTCCCCTACACCACCACTTCCCACCCTGCTCTTGCCAGCCTTCCCGCCCCCTCCACATAGTCACATCCCTTTCTGCAAACCACAGGCATTCCCAATACCCCTGACCTTTCTCTCCCTCTCTTGGTGAGTTGACCTCAAGGCGGTGACAGCCCTGATATGGCCCTTTGAGGTCGACTGGGCTATAAGCAACATTACCTTACCCTCCACCTCCCTCCCTTTCTCTCAGTCCTTCCCTCATAAGAGTCCTGTAGCCAGTTGATGTGAAGCCCCGGCAGCGCAACGATTAGTGTCAAGAGCGGTGGTCAAGGAGGTCATTGGTTTGAGTCTGCCCCATCCAGGATGGAGTATGCTGAAGGCTCAGATAGGAAGACTGGGACCACACAGACTTGTTTCCATCCACTTTCATAATGGATTCAACTCATGTTGCTTATAGCTGAGGCAGCTACAAGGGACCGTACCAGGGCTGTCATCTCGTCAAAGTCAACTCTCTACATAGACAGTATACCCAGCCCCTCTCCTCCCCCCTCTCAAACGTGCGCGCGCGCGCGCGCTCACACACACCACACACACACACACACACACACACACACACACACACACACACACACACACACTCACTGTTTTGAGAAGAAGGGCAAAAGTCTATAACAAAATGCATCGTATGAATATCAAAGCAATGTTTTAAATTCAAGAAGATCAAGAAAAGGAATTTTAAAAGAATCAAACAACATACCAAAAAGTTGTGGTTTTATTCATTCTAATGCAGAAACAATCTAAATTCCAAAGAACTTTTAACAGGTTGCTTTAATCAATTAGTGGCCAAAACATCAGAGGCCTTTTAATTGAAAGTATGTCATCACCCTCCCTGTGAAGAGGGAGCATATAAAGTAAGTTTTTAAGGCATGAACACCATACACTGAAATCAAATCAAATGTAGGTAAAAAACGTAAAGGGGCTTTTCCAGTGTGGATAATTCAGAGGACCTCAATACATGATAGTGAACACTGCATTGCCTCTTCAAAGAAATTACACAAAACATGCTTTTTATATATGAATTATACATCCTCTGTGTGTGAGTGTGTGTGTGTGTGTGTGTGTGTGTGTGTGTGTGTGTTTTAAAACTGCATATAACTTGGGAAAGGTTGGGGGAAAGCACAAAGGTCTCTCTCAATCGTAGCCATGTCATGGCTTTTGCAGTCCAGCAAGCCATGAAGGTTTCATCGTGGATGAAAAAAGATGTAAAGACTAAAGAAAAAAAAAAAGACCAGAATGACAAGAGGAGGAAGAAGGGAATGTGAATACGAGAACCCAGAGAGTGGAAATGAGAACTGACAGAGGAGATGTCTGATCAGAAACTGGTGGAGGGGGGTGATTGAGAAATGAGAGACTGGACTGAGAAGACTTGTGTTGTCAATGCAGGTGTGGATCGGAGAGGGGGAAACATGGAACAAAGTAACAGTAGAGGAAGGAAAAGAAAAGATGATGTACAAGAAAAGCAGCCCTTTGGCAAAAGCAGAGAATGTTTTCTACATCACAACAACATTGACCAAATTAATGAGGTTAAAATACAGTGGACCAAGTGCCTGTCTTTTCTTCAGTCTAGGAAAAAGAGAGGGAAGCAGAATGGAAGAGGGAATACATATGGGAAAAACTCAAGGGAAGGAAAAAGTTAATTTCTTTGCAGACAGGTGTAAAAACTGGACAGGAAGAAAATGAAAAGTGTGTTGAGTAGGAACAACACACACACACACACACACACAAACAAACACATGCACATACATGCACGCACACATGCACATGCATGCATACTTCACCACCACCACCGTCACCATCACCAGTGTCCTCTTACTCCTCTATTAGATGCATAGCTATGTAGAGAGAGAAGGTTATTCTGTCTGTTTCCTGTCGACTGCAGCATCAAACGAAAAGTGAGGGTGTTCACGGCCAAAGAAACCCAGACAGTGATTTCCGGAGGTTTTTTTCCAAGCTACTCCGGCGTGAACTCATCTGCCCACAGTTTCTAATCTGCTGAGATGCATGTCGCAAGGGTCAGCAAACGAGAACTGAACTGGTGTACTCCATCGCCAAGCAGTCTTGCCAGGTGCAGTAAGCCCATGAAAGGCTGGAAGGCACAGGGACGGAAAACCCAGCGTGTCTCCAAAGAAGTGCCTTGAAACAAGCCCTGTATGTTTCATGCATCAGACCCGTTTCCATCTGTGTGTCTAGGCTGTACCTAATAATTATGTTCTGATTCCCACCTGGCTCTTGGTCATTTGAAGCAGTTCTGTATATCTACCAACAGTCGATGCTTGTTTCATGTATCATGCATACTTTTTTTGTTGTTAGGATATCCGTATCTGATTCATAGGTCATATTTAGAAATGACTTTCAAAAAAAAAACACGACAATAATTCGTTAGCAGCAGCTGCGTAGCACAGGGCGCAAGTTTCTTTGTGCCCCCTTCTCAGTGATCCCGTCTCTATGCAATCGCGTCTCTATGAGCCCCTGTCCTTATGTACTCGCTCTCTCTGTATGCCCCATCTCTCTATGTCCCAGTCTGTGTGTTCCCTCGTCATGTATGTCCCTGTCTCAAGAGCATTTCTGAAGGGACCCCAGGTATAGGTTTTCCGTTGTGTTTCCCCAGGTCTGTGTTTCCCCAGGTCTGTGTTTCCCCCAGGTCTGTGTTTCCTCCAGGTCTGTGTTTCCCCTGTGTCTGTGTTCCCCCCAGGTCTGTGTTTCCCCCAGGTCTGTGTTTTCCACAGGTCTGTGTTTCCTCCCAGGTCTGTGTTTTCCCTCAGGTCTGTGTTTCCCCAGAGTCTGTGTTCCCCCCAGGTCTGTTTCCCAGGTCAGTGTTTCCCCAGGGTCTGTGTTTCCCCCAGGTCTGTGTTTCCCCCGGATCTGTGATTCCCCCGGATCTGTGTTTCCCCAGGGTCTGTGTTTCCTTCTGATCTGTGTTTCCCCCCCCAGGTTTGTGTTTCCCCCTGTGTCTGTGCTTCCCTGGGTCTATGTTTCCCCAGGTGTGTGTTTCCTCCCATCTGTGTTTCCCCTGAGTCTGTTTTTTCCCCAGGGTCTGTGTTTCCTTCAGGTCTGTGTTTCCCCCAGGTCTGTGTTTCCCCAGGGTCTGTGTTTCTCCAGGGTCTGTATTTCCCCAGGGTCTGTGTTTCCCCAGGTCTGTGTTTCCCCCCGTCTGTGTTTCCCCCAAGTCTGTGTTTTCCCTAGGGTCTGTGTTTCCTTTAGGTCTGTGTTTCCCCCAGGTCTGTATTTCCCCTGGGTCTGTGTTTTCCTCAGGTCTGTGTTTCCCCCCCGTCTGTGTTTCCCCCGAGTTTGTGTTTTTCCCCAGGGTCTGTGTTTCCTTCAGGTCTGTGTTTCTTTTAGGTCTGTGTTTCTTTTAGGTCTGTTTTTTCCCCGAGGTCTGTGTTTGTTTCCCCAGGGTCTGTGTTTCTTTCAGGTCTGTGTTTCCCCTAGGTCTGTGTTTCCCCAGGGTCTGTGTTTTCCTTCAGGTCTGTGTTTCCCCTATGTGCTGTGTTTCCCTAGGGTCTGTGTTTTCCCGAGGTCTGTGTTTCCCCAGGGTCTGTGTTTCCTTCAGGTCTGTGTTTCCCCTAGGTCTGTGTTTCCCCAGGGTCTGTGTTTCCTTCAGGTCTGTGTTTCCCCTAGGTCTGTGTTTCCCCCAGGTCTGTGTTTCCCCCAGGTGTGTTTCCCCCCAGTCTGTGGTCCCCCCGTCTGTGTTTCCCCTGAGTCTGTGTTTTCCCCAGGGTCTGTGTTTCCTTCAGGTCTGTGTTTCCTTCACGTCTGTGTTTCCCAGGTCTGTGTTTCCTCCAGTCTGCGTTTCCCCCGGGTCTGTGTTTCCTCCAGGTCTGTGTTTCCCCAGGGTCTGTGTTTCCTTCAGGTCTGTGTTTTTCCTTCATGTCTGTGTTTCCCCAGGGTCTGTGTTTCCCCCAGGTCTGTGTTTCCCCCAGGTCTGTGTTTCCCCAGGGTCTGTGTTTCCTTCATGTCTGTGTTTACCCAGGGTCTGTGTTTCCTCAGGTCTGTGTTTCCCAGTCTGTGGTCCCCCCGTCTGTGTTTCCCCCGAGTCTGTGTTTTCCCCCCTGTGTTTCCTGTTTTTCCCCAGGGTCTGTGTTTCCCCAGGTCTGTGTTTCCCAGGTCTGTGTTTCCCCCGGGGTCTGTGTTTCCCCAGGGGTCCTTCATGTCTGTGTTTCCCCAGGTCTGTGTTTTCCCCAGGGTCTGTGTTTCCCCAGGTCTGGTTTCCCCAGGGTCTGTGTTTCCTTCATGTCTGTGTTTTCCCCAGGTTTGTGTTTCCCTCAGGTCTGGTTTCCCCCAGGATCTGTGTTTCCCCCGGTCTGTGTTTCCCCCAGGTCTGTGTTTCCCCAGGGTCTGTGTTTCCCCAGGTCTGTGTTTCCCCAGTCTGTGTTTTCCCCTGTGTCTGTGTTTTTCCCAGGGTCTGGTTTCCTTCAGATCCGTGTTTTCCCCAGGGTCTGTGTTTCCTCAGGACTGTGTTTCCCCGGTCTGTGTGTCTGTGTTTCCCCCAGGGTCTGTGTTTCCCCCGGGTCTGTGTTTCCCCAGAAAAATGTCTGTGTTTATCCGGTCAGGTGACCCATCTCAGTTAGTAAAACCCTGTGTCTGGGCCAAGAATTTCCCAGGGTCACTGTGTTTCCTTCAGATCCGTGTTTCCCCAGGGTCTGTGTTTCCTTCAGGACTGTGTTTCCTTCAGGTCGTGTGCCCCCGTGACCTGTGTTTCATGGTCAAGTCATGTGTTCCTCCAGGGATGTCTGTGTTGACCCATGGCGACACACACTTACATTGCAGTCACGTTTCCCCAGAATCCAAATGAGATCACAACACAGGCCAAATGGAAACATCATAAAAAACATTTGTGGGACTTTACAATGTCCGTCAAAGCTTGTGTGCTCTGTTATGACCTAGACAAGGTTGACTGTCAGGTCACCCATCATGTACATGACTGTGAGCATAGTGTGTTGTTGACCTGGTCACCTTGGCATGTTGACTGAGAGGGATCATGGCGACTGACCTGGTACACCTGCAGATCATGTACCCAGAATGGGAGATCACTGACCTGGCCACCTGACCCTCAAGAAACACTTTGAGGGATGGTGTTGACTGACCAATGTCCATGTTAAAGCTCATGTGCATGACTGAGAGGGATGGTGTTGACTGACCTGGTCACCTTGACCCTCATGTACATGACTGAGAGGGATGGTTTTGACTGACCTGGTCACCTTGACCCTCATGTACATGACTGAGAGGGATGGTGTTGACTGACCTGGTCACCTTGACCCTCATGTACATGACTGAGAGGGATGGTGTTGACTGACCTGGTCACCTTGACCCTCATGTACATGACTGAGAGGGATGGTGTTGACTGACCTGGTCACCTTGACCCTCTCATGTACATGACTGAGAGGGGTGGTGGTGTTGACTGACCTGGTCACCTTGACCCTCATGTACATGACTGAGAGCGATGGTGTTGACTGACCTGGTCACCTTGACCATCACGTGCATGACCGGTCAGGACACCATGAATGCCATAGTGCAGCTCAGTCCGATGTCCACATCGAGTTCCTCACAGTGCGTCAGGATGCTGACCCAGGTCGTAGTTGGAGGTCGGGTGACCCAGAATGGGTTACGGTGACCCAGACATAGAGGAAAGGTCAACGGATGAAGAATAATGTGTGTATGTGATTGCGCGCGCATCTGTGTGTGCGCGCATGCATGTGTGTGTGTGTGTGTGTGTGTGTGTGTGTGTGTGTGTGTGTGTGTGTGTGTGTGTGTGTGTGTGTGTGTGTGTGTGTGTGTGTGAAGGGACTAACGTTGCAAACGCTTATCACGTTATGCCAAAGGGCGGGACGCTTGGGAAGTCCAGGAGTCTGTCCCATGCTGTGAATCTGCTTGGAACTGAACAAAGCAAACGGTCCCAAGAAGGTTGTACGTCTGTACCTTAACTGGATTGGTTTAGCTCTGTTCGCTGTTTTCATCAGTTGTAAAATTGAGTCAGTCAAGTCTTCATACTATTATCTTTACTTGTGTTCCCTGTATGTTTCGTTTCATACATGAGAGTAACATTACACAAGTGCACGCACACACACGCACACACACACACACACACACACACACACACACACACACACACACACACACACACACACACACACACACACACACACACACACACACACACACACACACACACACACACACACACACTGACTGACTGAAACCAATTTATATTCAGATTAACTCAAGGTTGCACTGACACACACACACACACACACACACACACACACACACACACACACACACACAGAACACACACACACAGAAACAAAACAGAAACTGAACTGATATATTCGTCCACAAGTCTTTATTCATCGTAAAATGTGAAACACTTTCGAAAATGGGATGCAAGAAGATAACTGCTCTGTTGAGAATTCAGCAAATGATAACTCTGTTATAAATAACCAAGAAACATCTGCCATGTGGGAACTGTGGTCAGAAGGTCAGCTGGGTGGCAGTGACCACCGACCCTGTTCTTCCCTACACATGGAATCCTGGAGCCAGCACAGAAGCCATCTTCCTACGGCGGAACTTCATGAAGGCCGGCTGGACATCCAGAATCCTGGCAAACGATAGAACTTCATGAAGGCCAGCTGGACATCCAGAATCCTGGCAAACGATAGAACTTCATGAAGGCCAACTGGACATTCAGAATCCTGGCAAACGATAGAACTTCATGAAGGCCAGCTGGACATTCAGAATCCTGGCAAACGATAGAACTTCATGAAGGCCAACTGGACATTCAGAATCCTGGCAAACGATAGAACTTCATGAAGGCCAATTGGACATTCAGAATCCTGGCAAAAGAAAGAACTTCATGAAGGCCAACTGGACATTCAGAATCCTGGCAGAAGATAGAACTTCATGAAGGCCAACTGGACATTCAGAATCCTGGCAAAAGATACAACAGTCCAAGGCCCACTGGACGTCAGTATGATTGTGAAGAACTTCAGCACGTGCTTATTAAAGAATTTGAGAATAAAATCATACCAAGAGGTGCCACGCACAGCTACGAGTCCTGTTGGAGTAGCGAACTTGAGAATCTACAGACGAACCGAGTATAGGGCTGCAGCCGAAGACTTCCCGTCTGCTGTAAATTACATTCACCTCTAACAAGCTATAGGTAAACGCACAGGTTGGTTTATGGCACACACACACACACACACACACACACACACACACACACACACACACACACACACACACACACTCACACACAGAGGACACACAGAGAGAGAGAGAGAGAGGGGGGGGGGAGCTGACAGGTTTATCACCGACAAAAGTACGAGTGTCCACCCTCGAAGGAAAAATGTTAGAAGAAGTTGCAGAGGAATTTGGGGTTCCACAGAGGACTGTTCTAGGACCTCTACTATTCCTTTGTCACAAATGACTTCCGCCTAGCAGTGAACTCGCAGGGTCCACTGTTTGCAGACGACTGTTCAAACAGCGAGAAACCTTGGCCAGCTGGAACGCTGGGCAGACAAGTGGGGCTTGACGTTCAATGCAAACAAAAATGCTCCATATCTTGAGCATCGGAAAAAAAAGAAACCAACTTTATAATCTAGAGGATGGTGTTCTACTCAAGTCTGGAATAATCTGGACCTTGGCCTTCTGACCTCCGTCGACCTCCAGTGGCACTTTATATCTCTAAAGTCATCAGGAGAGCCGACTACACTCTGGGTTTTCTGCAGCGTCACCTGAAACACTGACCTCAGGAATGTCGTCGTCACCTGAAACACTGACCTCAGGAATGTCGTCACCTGAAACACTGACCTCAGGAATGACGTCGTCACCTGAAACACTGACCTCAGGAATGTCGTCACCTGAAACACTGACCTCAGGAATGTTGTCGTCACCAGAAACACTGGCCCCAGGAATGTCGTCGTCACCTGAAACACTGACCTCAGGAATGTCGTCACCTGAAACACTGGCCTCAGGAATGTTGTCGTCACCTGAAACACTGGCCCCAGGAATGTCGTCGTCACCTGAAACACTGACCTCAGGAATGTCGTCACCTGAAACACTGACCTCAGGAATGTTGTCGTCACCTGAAACACTGGCCCCAGGAATGTCGTCGTCACCTGAAACACTGACCTCAGGAATGTCGTCCTCACCTGAAACACTGACCTCAGGAATGTCGTCACCTGAAACACTGACCTCAGGAATGTCGTCACCTGAACACTGGCCTCAGGAATGACGTCGTCACCTGAAACACTGACCTCAGGAATGTCGTCACCTGAAACACTGACCTCAGGAATGTCGTCACCTGAAACACTGGCCTCAGGAATGACGTCGTCACCTGAAACACTGGCCTCAGGAATGTCGTCACCTGAAACACTGACCTCAGGAATGTCGTCACCTGAAACACTGGCCTCAGGAATGTTGTCGTTACCTGACACAGTGACCACAGGAATGTCGTCACCTGAAACACTGGCCTCAGGAATGTTGTCACCTGACACAGTGACCACAGGAATGTCGTCACCTGAAACACTGGCCTCAGGAATGTTGTCACCTGTAACACTGACCACAGGAATGTTGTCGTCACCTGAAACACTGACCTCAGGAATGTCGTCCTGCGCACCGGCCTCAGGAATGTTGTCGTCACCTGAAACACTGACCTCAGGAGGGTCGTCGCGCAGCTCACATGTCCAATGAAGGTGGCACATTATGTGTCATCATGTGGAAAAATTCAACAATGACATAGACAATGTGCTATTGTGTGGGACAATTTTCACAATGACGTAGACAATGTGCTATCGTGTGGGACAATTTAACAATGACCAATACAATGTGCTATCGTGTGGGACAATTTAACAATGACGTAGACAATGTGCTATCGTGTGGGACAATTTACAATGTCGTACACAATATGGTATCGTGTAGGACAATTTAACAATGATGTAGACATACTTGAGCACAGTCCACATGTCCTTGGTAAGGTGGTAAATTATGGCGCCATTGTGTGGGACAATTGAACAATGACGTAGACAAACATGAAAACAGCCTGTGTATCCTTGGTAAGGTGGTAAATTATGGCGCCATTGTGTGGGACAATTCAACAATGACATAGACAAACATGAAAACAGCCTGTGTATCCTGGGTAGGCGGTGGATGATGATTGTGTCATTGTGTGGAACAGTTTAACAATGATATCGTCTCTCTCTCTCTCTCTCTCTCTCTCTCTCTCTCTCTCTCTCTCTCTCTCTCTCTCTCTCTCTCTCTCACATACACGCGCGCGCGCGTGCGTACACACGTCCTTCAGGGAGGGATCCTCTAGATTATAAAGGTGGTTTCTTTTCTTTCTATGCTCAAGATATTGAGCATTTTTGTTTGCATTGAATGTCAATACACAGGCAGGCCCCACTGTCCCAGATAACGATTCCTGCCACTGACTCTGTCTCTGCAGTTAACTCCACTACTGCCAAGCTCTGGTTTGATCAAATTGTCCTTCGGACCAGGGTTTGACTCAACATCCCCACAACGGAGAGTCAAAATGTCCGTAGAAAAACAAGAAAGAGAAACGTGAAGCCCCAGGGTTACACCGTCACTCCGTGTTCTCAACGTCATCATGGAAAGCCTCATGGAGGCCAACAGCGGGAAGGAGGGAGAGGGAGAGGCAGACAGACAGAGACGGAGACAGAGAGAGAAGAATGGTGGCATCATACGGAGAAGAGAGCTGTTACTATTGATATAAATACAGTAAAACCATTTTCCGCTCGCGCGCTGGGCATTGTGGCCTGCATGCCCACCTCAAGAGGTTAGGAGCTGCAGACTCAGCCCTGTGTCCCTGTGGACAAGCCGACCAGGCACCAGCACGTGTCCTCCAGGACTGACCAGCACGTGTCCTCCAGGACTGACCAGCACGTGTCCTCCAGGACTGACCAGCACGTGTCCTCCAGGACTGACCAGCACGTGTCCTCCAGGACTGACCAGCACATGTCCTCCAGGACTGACCAGCACGTGTCCTCCAGGACTGACCAGCACGTGTCCTCCAGGACTGACCAGCACGTGTCCTCCACGACCAGCACTGTCCCAGGACTGACCAGCACGTGTCCCAGGGACTGACCAGCACGTGACCAGGACTGACCAGCACGTGTCCTCCAGGACTGACCAGCACGTGTCCTCCAGGACTGTGTCCTCAATGATGAAAGACGAGTGCCAGCCTGGCCGGAAGGGGCGGACCTCATCACAAAACGCTGGGGGACTACTAGCGTGGGGTCCGGCTGTAGCTGCGTAGCCGTCGAACGCAGAAGAAGAAAATACAGATGCAGCAATAGAATAATGAGTAGTGTGGAAACATATCATGAAGACACAGGGAGAAGTGTGAAAACATCACGCAGAGTAGGACAAAGAGGAAAGTGCTTTCATCATAGAAAGAAAGAGGAGGAGAGTGTAGAGTATGGTATAGTAGCCTACTGAAAAGCAGACAGAAGCAGAGAGAGAGAGAGAGAGAGAGACAGAGAGAGAAGGGACAGACTCTCTCTCTCTCTCTCTCTCTCTCTCTCTCTCTCTCTCTCTCTGAGTTCAACAAAAATGATCAGACATAACAGTGTAGGTCTCCATGAACATTCTCGTTTCTCCCGCCTGCCTACCTTCCCTTCTACCCTCCACCCCGTCTTATCAGAGAGAGAGAGAGAGAGAGAGAGTGGGTGAGAATTTTGTGCACCGAGCACAAGGCTGATCGATCATTTTACGTCAGTAAATTCTGCGTCAGTAAAATGTAGCGTTAGTCTCCAGAAGTGAGGCAAAGAATGGTGCCTTCGATACCGAATTGTGTGGTGACATAGTGCTCTTGGCACATAGCGAGAAAGATCGGTAGGACGGCGAACTAGAGTGCTATCAACACGTGGCACTTTTGAGACGTACAGCTATTGAGACGTAGCCATGAACCCCCAAACGGTCCGGTAGTGCCCTGGACAAGTGCTATTGAACGTTGTGACGATATCACCAACCTTTATCCTCACAGACCTTTCATGTGCCGCGAATCCCAAGGGACTTATTTCAGGTTTGATCCTCAATCGCAGACTGTCACATCCAGAAGTGGTGTTGTGTGAGTGTTGGGTAAGGCTGCCTAAAAAATAAAATGCTATGCCTCTTCACCTTCCCAGATTTGGAACCCGATTGGCTGCCTGGTCTGGCTCGTGAAATCGCAGCACTGACTTAAAAAAAAAATAACCCTTTTTAGCTGGTGTACTTTTCTTCTTTTTTCTCTTTTTTTCCCACATGACAAATCTGTGCTTATACCCTCTGATACAGGTGGCACAAATTAAAGAAAATGAACATGATTTCACATACAAAAGAACCTGCCTTTTCCGGGTTATTGCCGCCCCATATAAAGTGAAGTAAAGTAGATAAATACTGAATTAAAATAATAAATCGTATCCTGGTTTCTAAAAAAAATCGCATAAAAACCGTTGATTTGAAGCGTTGACACAACAGCGACACCTTGGGCAGGTACACCCATCTTGTTACAGTCTTGAAAGTATTCTCCGTTGCTCAAAGAAATGACCTGATGACCCCTCAGACAGGAAAGTACAACAACATATATTGTTGTATAACGCGCCTGTCACGGAACCCACCACCACATCTGTGAGGGCACTGCCTACGGTTCCTATCATTAACGTACTTAAAATGTCATGTGTGTGTTCACGCTGTATGAATGTATGTGTGTGTGTGTTCACGCTGTATGAATGTGTGTGTAGAAGAAGGTGACAATGAGTCGGGTGCTGGCATGTTCATTGCTTCGTGCATGCGTGTCTGTCCGCTTCTGTATATATATATATGCACGCGCGTGTACCGTTTACTCTTGCCTTGTCAAATGACACTCCCAAAGTTGCTTGTTATGTTACGTCAGTGTTCCAGCCTCTCTCTGTGTCGACAGTTAAAACAGTCAGAGTTGGGGGCGAGAAGAGGTGGTGTGTGTGTGTGTGTGTGTGGGGGGGGGGGGGGGGGGGGGGGGGGGAACGAAGGGTGGGGTGGTATTTTGGGGGGGACTACTACAGACAGAGGACCGGGCAGGGCTGGGGGGTGGAGGTGGGGGCAGGGAGAGGTCCACCCATAAAATCCCCTAACAGTCGCGTCCCTTGTTCAGTCCACGTCCTGTCTCTATCGTCTGATTCGTCTCTGAGGCTGACTCCTGTGGCTCCCTCAGTCGGCTGGTGGCGCTGTGAAACTAAGGGCTTTGTGTTCTCCCTTGTTGGTGACTTCAACAAACCTCCCGGCCTCCGCCAGTCATTCACACCGTCCTGGTGCTGTTCTGTTTTTCAAGGCTTTTCTTCTTGGGGGCGCTTTGCTGACTTTTGAAGCGATGGAGTTGCTGTTCTCTGTAAGTGTTTTATAGTACTATGTTGATTACACAAACAGTTTCAGAGGTTTTATCTTTTTGCAGATAAATCGACTCATCTGAGCTCTTCTCTGTCTGTCTGTCTGTCTGTCTGTCTGTCTGTCTGTCTGTCTCTCTCTCTCTCTCTCTCTCTCTCTCTCTCTCTGTCTGTCTGTCTGTCTGTCTGTCTCTCTCTCTCACCTCGAATAGCTCACATGTGGATCGCTTTGTGTGTGTGCGTGTGTGCGCGCGCGCGCATGTGTGTGTGTGTGTGTGTGTGTGTGTGTGTGTGTGTGTGTGTGTGTGTGTGTGTTGTTTTTTGTTGCTTCAGTACTTTTTTTCTGTCTTTTTAAATCAATCGTCAATGTTTATGAAGAAACAAGTCACCTACATTTTAATGCATTTCAAAGATATGTATGTTTGTTGAAAGTTTACTAAGTTTTAGTTGCTGGCCATTCTTAATTAGTTGCTAGTCACGCTTAGTCCCTCACTAGGGCAATGGCTGCATGAAAAAAAAAGCATTTATTTATCTGTTACTCTTGGAAATAGACGTTATCATGATTATGATCACAATCATTTTCATCATCGTCGTCGTCGTCGTCGTCGTCGTCTCTCTCTCTCTCTCTCTCTCTCTCTCTCTCTCTCTCTCTCTCTCTCTCTCTCTCTCTCTCTCTCTCTCAATTTGCTAATCAAATTTCGTTCCTTTGCCTGTCTGTCTGTCTGACTGTCTGACTCTCTCTCTCTCTCTCTCTCTCTCTCTCTCTCTCTCTCTCTCTCTCTCTCTCTCTCTCAACCGCGAACAAAGGAGCAACAAACTACCACCACCACAAAGCCAACCAAGCCATCATAAATTCTTACTGATATTCACACTCCATACATGGCACCACCTCTACCTCACTGATAATCACACTCCATACATGACACCACCTCTACCTTACTGATAATCACACTCCATACATGACACCACCTTTACCTAACTGATAATCACACTCCATACATGGCACCACCTCTACCTTACTGATAATCACACCCCATACATGGCACCACCTCTACCTTACTGATAATCACACTCCATACATGGCACCACCTTTACCTTACTGATAATCACACTCCATACACGGCACCACCTAACCTCACTGATAATCACACTCCATACATGACACCACTCTACCTTACTGATAATCACACTCCATACATGGCACCACCTTTACCTTACTGATAATCACACTCCATACATGACACACACCTCTACCTTACTGAGTTCGCTGAAAAACGACAAGAAAGCGTCATGATTGGAACGGATTACATTTTATCAGGCGTTTGCATCGATTAGTTCATCCGAACAGTTACATTTTATCAGGCGTTTGCATCGATTAGTTCATTCGAACGGTTACATTTTATCAGGCGTTTGCATCGATTAGTTCATTCGAACAGTTACATTTTATCAGGCGTTTGCATCGATTAGTTCAAACCTAGTTTTGCATTCTTTTGGGCCGTCTGTTTGCAGCTCTCTTTGTGTGTCCACCAAAGTATGTCTGTCACTGTAGTCATTTTAATGGGCAGTACGAAAAGGTACTAATTGATTCAGTTCTAGATATCACGGTCTTTGTGACTTATGATCCTATAAACATTGCAGATCTCTTTCTCTCTCTCTCTCTCCCCCCCCCCCCCCCCCCCCCTTCCTTCCCTCTCTTTCTCTCTATGTTTTCTTAGTTTATTACATGATAATGATACTGTTGATGATAATGATATTTATTCATCTATTTCTTATGTATTTATTATGTATTCTGATCACAGGTTTAAATCTTCATGTTTGATTCACTACTTTGATCTTCCTTTGTGCACTATTTCAATTGCCTTTTGCTGATAACAAATGTGTGTGTGTGTGTGTGTGTGTGTGTGTGTGTGTGTGTGTGTGTGTGTGTGTGTGTGTGTGTGTGTGCATCGATTAGTTCAAAACCTAGTTTTGCATTCTTTTGGGCCGTCTGTTTGCAGCTCTCTTTGTGTGTCCACCAAAGTATGTCTGTCACTGTAGTCATTTTAATGGGCAGTACGAAAGGTACTAATTGATTCAGTTCTAGATATCACGGTCTTTGTGACTTATGATCCTATAAACATTGCAGATCTCTTTCTCTCTCTCCCCCCCCCCCCCCCCCCCCCCATTCCCTCTCTTTCTCTCTATGTTTTCTTAGTTTATTACATGATAATGATACTGTTGATGATAATGATATTTATTCATCTATTTCTCATGTATTTATTATGTATTCTGATCACAGGTTTAAATCTTCATGTTTGATTCACTACTTTGATCTTCCTTTGTGCACTATTTCAATTGCCTTTTGCTGATAACAAATGTGTGTGTGTGTGTGTGTGTGTGTGTGTGTGTGTGTGTGTGTGTGTGTGTCTGTGTGTGCTTGTGTGTGTGAGCGTTGTGTGTGCGCGCGCATTATCATGTTATTTAGATGTATCTTTTTTTTTTATCATTATCATGATTACTATAATTATTATCATCATCATAATATAATTGTTATAATGATAATGATGATGATGATGATAGTAATTATTATCATTGTCATTATTATTATTATTATCATCATCATTACGTTTTTATAATCATGATGATGATGATGATGATCATAGTGATTATTATTATTGTTATTGTTATTATTATTATTATTATTATTACGTTAGTCATAAGCATTATGTGATTATGATTATTGCTTCATTCTCTGTTTCGTTGCTACTTTGATGTGGTGTTTTAGAACAGCAAGGACATACTAGAAGGCTAAGCATTGCCTGAAATCTCTAAATTTGAGCGATAAAGTTTGTAACTCTCTCTCTCTCTCTCTCTCTCTCTCTCTCTCTCTCTCTCTCTCTCTCTCTCTCTCTCTCTCTCTCTCTCTCTCTCTCTCTCATCTCACATTTATCAGGAATTTGTTTTGTGTACATAATTCATACATTTATCAGGAATTTGTTTTGTGTACATAATTCTATACATATGGATGGTATGTCACTACACATTTTGTAATATCTATATTCACGGAGACAATAAAGCTGTGATAATGTTTTTGTCGTTGTTTTACTGAGAGGTTACCTGGTTCTTGTCTGTTTTTCCCTCAAAAACGAAAAGAAAAGGACGGAGAAAGACAAACCAAAAATTCGTTTTTAGTTTGCATTTTTGTGTGTGTGTGTTTGTTTTTTCCTTGTTTTCGGTTTCTCCTCTTTCACATTTGTTGTTGTTCTTCAGCTGTGAGTTCTGCTGGACAAAGCACACGATTAGAGGAAGGCTACTCAAATTGGATATAAATATTAATTTGTGTTCGTATGCTGCTGATGCGTAAGGTCCTGTGGGCGTGTCTTACCTCAGGATACCTGGGCAAGCTCGAGACTTCCCTTTGTTCTTTGCCTGTTGTGCTTGCCTCGAGTCTGCGTAGGTTCTAGATGAATGGGTGCCGCCCGTACCGTTTGAAGATACGGCCATGTTTTATAGTGAGGGCAAAGGAGGGACCTTGCTTGTTTCTTGCCTGTGCTAGTGAGGTTATGTTTTGTCTGTTTGGTCTGTCTCTCTGTCAGCAATATTTCACACACACACACACACACACACACACACACACACACACACACACACACACACACACACACACACACACACTGAAGCCTTTTGGGTAGAATTGATAGATAGATGGGCTATGCCCCAAGGAAGAGTCCATTAACTGTTCGAAGAGGTCTGTGGATGTTTTCTGCTAGCTGTCTATAAAGTTTACAGTTTTTCTTGGAACATTAAAAATTGTTCCATTAAAAAACAAGTTGCATATGGGAAGCAACTCTTTCCGGCCATAATGATAATTACTTCCCCTACTGACAATCAAATGGCGGATCCCTGACCGCAGTAATAGACTCTGATGGTGATCTGAGTTCTCCCGAAAGCCCTCCCTGTTATTTATTGAGGATTACACCTTGCCATGCTTTGAAATTCATTTCACTGAAGCAATGTTAGTTGCACTCTTTCCCCCCTTTTTTAATATAAGTTTGAAAGTGGTTGTTTGGGGGAAAAAAAAGAGCGCGTACATGATTTGAGCGGAGATGTGCAACATCAGCTTGTTCTAGAAGAAGAGAGGAGGTTGACGCAGAGGAGAGTAGGAAGGGGTGGTGGTATTAGGAGCAGTTATAGGAACAGTAACAACAGCAGAAAAAGCCGCAGCAATTGTGGTAGTAACACTACTGTCGTGGTAGTAGCAGAACGCCTGGCAGTTGTAGAAGTGCCAGTCACAGAAGTAGAAATAGCGGTTGTGGCTGGAATAGTAGTAGTAGCAACAGCCGCAGCATCAACTGTAGAAGTCTGATCAGGAGCAGAAGAGTCGGACTATCTACGAAGCCTGAATAAAAGAAAGAAAAACAGTCAGAAAGAAAGGAAGGAAGGGAGGAAAGAAGGAAAACAGGAAGAAAGAGAGAAAGAAAGACAGAAAGATATCACGACAGAGAAATAACTACACTCGAAGTAAGAAAACAACGATCGATCGAAGAGAACGAATGAATAGGCAAATAAATACACAAATAAGAAAAAAGAATACATAGATTTGTAGTGGAAGGAAACAACAGCGTTCAAAAACAGTTAAAAGGGACAGAAAAAAGGACAGGTTGATAAAGACAGACACATCTAAGGAAGAACAGAGCGAAAGAATGAACGAATTTGAAAGAAGAAGTGAATGAAATGGGGAAAAAAGAACAGAGGGAGAATAATAAATCAAAGCAACGTGGGCACTTGAAATCAACCCGTGAAAGGGAAAAATTAGAACGGGAAAGACAATTATAAATATGGAAAGATCTAACCAAGAAAAAAAAAAAAGAAAGAAAAATCCCAAGCTCGTCCCAAATTCAGCGGGGTCTTTCCAGCGCTTTTGCTCTTATCTTCTTCCTTTCACTGCTTCATTCTCTATTACGTTCCGGATTTATGTTCTAATTTTTCCCCATTCTCTCTCTCTCTCTCTCTCTCTCTCTCTCTCTCTCTCTCTCCCCCCCTCCCCTCCCCTCCCCTCCCCCACCCCTCCCCTTTTTCTGTTTTTGTTTAAGTTTTTTTTTTCCCCGACTGTCCAACAGAATTACGTAGCCCTCACCGGAGAGGAATTTTCTCTCGTACCCCCTTCAGGTATAGATAACTCTCTGTCACTGAAGTGCAGATCACCGATGTTTGCTCCATTTTCCGGAAAATGGATTCATCAGCGCTTGGACTTATTATCATATCATAAACGACGTGTAACCACGCAATCCTCAGCAATGACGTTACAACGAGAAGAGATTACGTTTCGTGACAGCACTTGAAAAACTCGTGAGGTTCACGGCGATCAGAACGTGCAGACTGGCGGTGACGTCAGGCAGGAATTCTGATCATCCAGTCAAGCTTGATGTTATAGCCCAGCCGATTACGAAGGCCCCGCCAAGGCTGTAGGTCACGTCATGTGAAGTCGATGTCGTCACCTCTCAGACATTTATCTGATGTTTTTATGTGTTGCTTATTTTGTTTTTTCCAGCTCCCTTTACAATGTAGTCTCATAAAACGGCATTGCCTTGACTTTGTAATGTTGACTAAATTTCACAAAGTGTAGTTTGCTACAAATTTGCGCAGAATTAATATAATTAGATGATGTTACAAGCATAAAAACAGACCCCCCCCCCCAAAAAAAAAAAAAAAAAAAAAAAAAAAAAAAAAAAAAAAAAAAACCGAACGAACAAACAAACAAATAAACAAAGCCAAACAACTATACGCGCTTAGAAACAGTTTTTTCTTTCCGACCTCTAGCCCTTAAAGACAAAATGTACCTTGTTCGAATTGAAAATGCAATATAAACAGAGGGAGACTGGAAGACTGCAGTGAGTTTTTAAACGTACTCTGTTTTTCACTGCTGCCTTTGTAAAACTTCGCTGTTTTTGCTGACTTTGTCAATATCACCGCAGTCTTTATCAATGAGTAGGGCTGTCCACTTCATCTAAAACATCGTCTTCTTTTAGTTAAATATGTCATTGCATAGGATGGAGTTGAAACCACATTGGAGTCGACAATGGAGTTTGTAATGGCAGCCAAAATCCAGCACAATCAAACGCAATCGAAAAGAGCCAGCATGGCGTACAAGGTCACAACGTTTAGTCAGACCTTCAGATGTTCAAATGTTTGCAAGTGGATGTTTTTCTGGAATTGATCAATCTACCTCCCCTCCCCTGTCCTCCCCAGTCCAGCCAGTCCAGCCAGTCCACCCTGTCCTCACCAGTCCCCCCAGTCCCCCCAGTCCAGCCAAACACAGCCACACACCGGCCCGTCCTGCACACGGTCTTTACAGAGCGATCAGCATTTTCATTTCTCGTGGGGCTACCGGTTAGATCATGCTCTCCTTTTCACTGTACCTACGAACCAGTTTCAGTAATCCTTGAAGACAGATCACTTTCTCCGTCTGTCTGTCTGTCTGTCTGTCTCTCTAGCATGCGCATGCGCGTGCGCGCGCGTCTGCGCATTCTCAACAAAACAGCATGGAAAGCCGTGTAAATGACATAGGGGATCAAGATAACTACACAGACTATTTGTACCAATGGCTCCACTTAGTCCAGCTGACAGGAACGGCGTAGGATTCCCTTCTCCTTCTCTCTTTCTTTCTTCAGCTGGTCAGTGCAAATCGTTTCAGTTTGATCGGAAACATAATGCTAAAATGGGAAAGATAAGATGGAAAGATAAGATATTGAGAGAGAGAGAGAGAGAGAGAGAGAGAGAGAGAGAGAGAGAGAGAGTAAACGATCCTATCACCATCTTTCATGGACATCCGCCATATTTTACGAAGAATGTTGGGAATGAGTTCATGACCTCGACTTAGTGGTGTTTTTTTTGTTTTGTTTTTTTTTTTTTTTTTTTCTTTTTAAACATGCAGGGGGGTAGAGCGTGGAGGAAAGGGAAGGAAGGGGAGGGGTTCACTCTGGCAGTCAAACCACATGGCATCGTCAGTCATTCCGAACAGACCCCCGATTTTTACGCGTCCTCTTCTTTTGATTTTTCTTTCTCTTCGTTACTTTTGCTGCTGCTGCTGCTGTTGTTGTTGTCGTTGCTCTTTTTTTTTCAACTTTCTTGTCTGTTTCCTACCCCCCCCCCCCCCCTCTCTCTCTCTTGTATGTTTCTTGGCACTGTCACTTATGGTTTATAAATTTGTAAAATGGTTAACTGTTTTGTTTTAGTCCTTAAAAATCCACGCGGCTAATGTTACTGAACTTCGGTCGAAGGCTGCATCACAAGATTTCTTTCATACTACATCCTGGCCGCAACCAGTACCGAGAGATACACATACCTGCAGTGTTGGCTTGGAAATTCAGTCAAGCAAAACTGTCAAAGATGAAGCCGTTCAATACATGACACTCGGCTTTGTTGTTGCAGTCTGTCCATTTGTGTCCATTGCAAACTGGACAACTGGGGGAGAATGAGAGAGGAGCGGAGAAACAGGAGGGGGGGGGGGGGGGTGGGGGGGGGGGGGGGGGGGGGGGGGGGGGGGGTTAAAAGCGGGAAGAAGAAGGATCCCATAACACGTGTGCTCTCTGACCCTAATTCATGCTCATTTGATGAAACTCGAACCCACACGACCTCGCAGACCACAATTCGCGACATTAACCACTGTACCACCATGGTGGCTGGGTTTAACACGTCAGTTGATGAACGACAGTTAATTCATGACCGTCAGTTACGTTGGTAGTCAGTCAGCTGTTTAGAATAGACAAAGGCAAATGGCACTTAAAGGCCTGGCCGTGAAGAAGAGAACGAAGAGAAGAAGAAAGGCCTGGCCGTTCAACTTGGCCTGAAGGAACGAAGGAAGAAGGAAGAGGACCCTGTGTTTTGTATACAACTCATGACTTGGCCTGTCAAGAAGACCACGGACGGAACAACCGTCCTATTATGGAGCGAGGGCTCGTCCCGGCTGTGTCAGACGACAAAAAGATGGACGTACCCTGTTAACGGAGAGGCTGGCGACAATTTATAACGGCCTTGTTCTATCACATGACAAATCACACCCACGGGCAGGAGTGTAGCGGCACTTTCTACCCCCACAAACCAGATGGTGACAAAGGCTTGGTTGTTCCGCCAGGCTTT
Source organism: Conus betulinus (assembly GCA_016801955.1). Classification (NCBI taxonomy): domain Eukaryota; kingdom Metazoa; phylum Mollusca; class Gastropoda; order Neogastropoda; family Conidae; genus Conus; species Conus betulinus. The sequence continues at coordinate 449,361 of JADBJO010000705.1, read as the reverse complement.
GTTGCTGATTTACCCCGTGATGCTCCCTTGCAAAAAGGTAACCATCGCTCCTGAGTCAGGACACAGTCAACAGGTAACCATCGCTCCTGAGTCAGTCACAGTCAACAGGTAACCATCGCTCCTGAGTCAGTCACAGTCAACAGGTGCAGAACGAACAACGTCGACCTCTTTTTCTTCTCCCCCTTTAGAAAATGAAAATCCTGAAACAGAAAACTTAATCCTTAAAGTAAATTGAAATTAAACTTAAAATGAAAATGTGAATAAAATTTGACCTTAGCGATTAGAACAACAAATCCACCCAACAAAAAGAACCCTGTTAAAATTGAACGAAATCGGTCGATTGACAACCCTGTTATAGTTGATGAAAATCCGCCAACAAACACTTCCCATATTTCAAGATCAGCCGCCAAATAATCCTGTAATTTTGAGCAAGATCCGCAGACAAAACAAGGTTAAATTTAGAAGAGATCTGTACACAGCATCTGTGATCACTTTCGAGATCAACGAACAAACAAACCTCTAAAATGTGGACAAGATCCGCCGTCAAAAATTTTTGTCACATTTAATCACTATCAGTGAACAAAATGTTCCTTTAAATCCCAATACGATCAGCATAAAGAAACAAACAAATCTCCCGTAACATTTGTATAAGATCCGCCGAGAAACAACGCACTTTGAATTTCAAGAAGACTCATTAATACACAACCCTGGACGAGGCGCGCAAAAAGAAAGGATAAATAAACAAAACGAAATTTAAAAAAGAAATAAAGAAGATCCGTCGAGAAAAACAACTGTCTTAGATTTCAAGAGAACTGCCGACAAACAACCTCCTAAATCTCAAGATCCTTCAACAGACAATCCCGCCAAATTTCAAGAAGATCCGCCCACAAATAATCCAATTAGATTTCACGGAGATCCGAGGCAAACAACGCTGCTAAATTCCAAGAAAATTCGTCGGCTAACGACCCCGTAAAATTGAAAAAAATTTCCGCCGACAAACAACTGTATGAAATTTTAAGAAGATCCGCCGACAACCCAGCCCTGATAACATTTGTGAAATCTCGCTCACAAGCATCTGTGTTAAATTTGAAGGAGAGAAAAAAAAAATGGTTAAGTTGAAGAAGGAAGAAATCGCTAGCGATCAGCTCTGTGAAATTTGATGAACTTGAACTGGTTCAAAGGATCCTGCGCATGATACCTTAATCCCTAGCCATTAGGTTGCACGTGATCTGATTTCAACCACCGCATGTGGGTTTTTCGCAATAGGCTGACGAAAGCGTCCTGTCTCCTCATAACATTTCAGCTGCATGTTAAGCCTCCAAACCTTGATCTACACCAGCCACTGCGATCCAGGTTTAGTGTCATGAATTACGGCTGGGAGATGGCAGGTTTGAATCCCAAACAGAACCACACTGTCGAGTTTCGTCCCTTGTATGGATGCGTCACTGAGAGCCATCGCACGCGCAAGTTTGAAAGTCTTCGAAAGCATTAGTTCTGCAGACAATACGTCTGACGTTGCAGGAAGCAGAGTATAAACTTGACCTGAGACATAACGGTTAACATCAGGTCTCCAGCCCCTCCCCCATCCCCTGCCTCCGTCTCCCCCTCTCCTCTCCCCTCCCCTCCACTTTCCTTCCTACTCGTCCCCTTCAAACCATCCTCGTAGTCTAACCAACACTGCAGGTGTTTTTAGCGTCGCGGACTCCCGGCTGGGAGGTCGTGGGTTCGATTCCATCAGAGTCATGTGGTATTTCTCAGCTCCAACCTGCTCCTACCCAGAGTTGAGTATGCTACGGGCTCAGTTGGGAAGACTGGAACCACATAGTCGAGTTTCATCCACTTAATGGATGCGTCTGTGAGAGTGTTGCTGAAATTTCCTGACCAACACTGCAGGTGTCTGTATCTCTCGGGCCTGTTGACGCCGGGATATATTATGAAAGGAAGCGTAGAGTACAGCCCTGTCATGCAGTCTCAGACCGGAATGGATATCCGTAGCATCATCTTAATCATCCTCATTTTCATCGATCAGCATTAAAAAAAAGTCAAGTCTCAAATTCTGTGGCCCCCTTCATGCCTGCTTTCATGGTGACCTCAGTTTCGATGTCCTCTCCACGTCTGTGGCCTTGGTTTGGTTCCGTCGGGGTCACCGGTGTCGGCGAGTCCATAGGGGCTGTCGTTGAGCGGACGTGGTGGCGCCCTCCGGAGGGAGAGCTCACTCACGCCGGCTCCGCGACTAAGCAATTATTGTCGTCAGTAGGGGGCTTAGTAGGTGGTGTCTTGCGTATGTTGGATCAGAACAGGCGCCACTGAACACCACCGAAATGACTCGGCAGCAGTGTAGTGTCTCCTCCGGTGGGTGTTGCCTCTTGACGACATGACATTGACCGCTCCCTGTGGATTGCCGGTGCCGGGGCTGCGGCGGGACCAGCCGGGCTGTGGCTGTGGACGGGGGACGGGGTCGGAATGAGCGGCGTGGGTGCAATGTCACTGAGGTGGCACAGAAGATGGGACAGCAAAAAACAACAACAACAACAAACAAAACACTGCAGGTGTGTTCATTCCAATCTACTTGACAATAGTCACACTACAGGTGTATGTTTCATTCCAATCTACTTGACAATAGTCACACTACAGGTGTATGTTTCATTCCAATCTACTTGACAATAGTCACACTACAGGTGTATGTTTCATTCCATTCCAATCTACAGGTGTTGACAATCTAGTGACAATAGTCACACTACAGGTGTATGTTTCATTCCAATCTACTGCTTAGTCACGACAGGTGTATGTTTCATAACCTGCTTGACGATGGTATAGAACAAAAGAACAGGCCATGTTTGAAACTCCATAGAATCATCGTCATCATGGTCACTGATCACTTAGGAAAGGGCAAGTTTCAAATCCCATGGCCCTGCATGCTCTGCTCTGTGTGACGGTGTCTCTCCATGCCTTCGTGAGGCCCCAGGCTCTACGTTGGCAGACTGACGGGGACTGTCACTGGATGGACGCTGTGACTGTCTCCCTCACAGGGAAGGTGGGAGCTCTCTAAATCACACTCTACGACCGATGAATAATTGTCAGCTGTGGGAGGGGGGAGGAGGGGGAGGGGGGGGGGGGGACTAGGTGAATGCTATCCTAATTAAGTTGGAAGAGAATAGGGAACATCACCGGAATGTCTCGGCAGAAGTGCAGTGCTTTTAAGACAACCTGAAAAACTATCCTTCCACTGGTATTTAGACGTAGACAGGTCGAGTCGGGGGGGGGGGGGGGGGGGGGGGGGGGGGGGGAAGCTTTTTTTTTTTTTTTATCATACACGGTTGTTTACTTCTTGGCTTTGCTGTGGTTTTGAGAATGGAGAAGTCTGGTTTGTAAGTGTGGCTGAGAAGCGCTATTACACGCCAGTGTCTTTGTGTACTGTCCTCTTTTTGCGCTTGTCAACCCTCCAGTTACTTGATTAAACAAGTTTACAATAGCAACAACAGCAACAACAACAACAACAACAACAACAACAACAACAATAACAACAACAAGAAGGAAAAGAAGAATATCTCTGAATTACTCCGATGGGAATATTTGTATCATATTTGGGTATTCTACGCTCTGCTCAGTGTCGAATATTGTTTGTTCATTGTCAGTATGACTGGCAAATGATTACATCCATGGGTATCCTCGTTTAGTTGTGATGTGTGATGAGAAGCAAACTGCTGAACTTACTGCGTAAGTCAGAATGTCTGGAAGTCTAATATAAATGTCTGGAATTCTAGTTATACTTCTATCATTGCGTAAACAATTCGGAATCCACCAGGATTTTAACGAAACACTGCACGCGCGCGCGCGCGACAGAGAGAGAGAGAGAGAGAGAGAGAGAGAGATTATATTGTGTCTGAAAGAGTGCACGACATAAATTGGTCTGTACGTGGCGCCCGTTTGGACTTCATGTCTACGTGTAACACGTCATCCGTCTGTTTGTCGTCCTCCATGTATCCGGAAAACGTAAAACACGCTAAAATCGTGATGTTAGTGAATTGATTCTTAGATTGAACGTCACGCCACTGCTCCATTTTGTCGTCATTTTGTCACCATCTGTTGCACAAACGAGGAAGTGTCGTGTTTATGATGTCAGAAGGTGACCAATGAGCAACAGGACTCCAAGGAAAACTGGACTCCAATGAGGCTCAGGGCAGCTGATGACGTCATGGTGCAGGCATCATTTGTTGCCGATGGAATGCTTAAAAATGATTTTTTTTTTTTTCAGGTGAAATGAAAGAAGAAATGCGTCGACTCATTTGATTTATGTAGAAAAAACTTGCTTGTCTCCTATCTCTAACTGGATCAAAGACAGAACTAAAAGTTCTAAGGAGAGCGCAACCGTCCTGGGAGGCAATTCAGGCATTTTACCGTGAAGAAAAAAAAAATGTTCAAGTTGTCTCTCTTCCTCTCTCCCTCCCCCTTCCCTTTTTCATTTTTACAAAAAAAAATAGTTCATGCAATATCAAAAACAGAAGGATACAAGAGAGAGAGAGAGAGAGAGAGAGAGAGAGAGAGAGAGAGAGAGAGAGAGAGAGAACAGAACAGAAAAAGAAAGAAAACTGATACTGCAGGGCTGAACCTGTGATGAATGCTCACCAGCTGACTGACCAGAGTGAGGTGCACAGACAGATTATGACAACGCGGAAGAAAGGAGGCTGAACAATTCGATTGCCCGAGAGCGCGTGCTCTCTCTCTCTCTCTCTCTCTCTCTCTCTCTCTCTCTCTCTCACACACACACACACACACACACACACACACACACACACATTAATTTTGTATTCTGAAGGGGAGATCACCTGTTTGAGTAAGGGTTACGGGTGGGTAGAACGCTCAGAGAGAGAGAGAGAGAGAGAGAGAGAGAGTCTAGCACTTCAGATAGTATCATATCATGAAACAGTCTTGAATATATGTACAAGTCTGGACTGGTGTTGAACAGGTATCAATTTGGCACTGATATACATCTAGACTCTACTACCTACAGAGCTCATTACGAAAGACCATAATTATTGTTCACACGTGCACCGTGCATATTGGAAAGATAGCAAAATTGAAATTTCATTGCTCGAATGATATCAACGCTGAAAAATGTACGACAACCTTGATCTTTACAATGCAAAAACAAAGAAAAAAAAATCACTTTTCTGAAATAAAGTTCTGCATGCTGTGGTGTCCTGAGCGAACGTCAGTGCGAAACCGACGCAGTAATACACTCCGATAGTCACTGTGAAACAAAGCAGGACTCTTTTATAGTATTACGTCTCTCTCTCTCTCTCTCTCTCTCTCTCTCTCTCTCTCTCTCTCTCAGCACATCGCCCTCCCTTAACCCTCATTCAAAAAGCAGAATAACTTCGGCGTTTGAAACATTTGGAGTTCACTGGCGCCACAGTCGGTATAGAAATCTGAGTCTAGCCAGACGTGTGTCATCACTGTGTAAGATATTAGATGGTTGAACCTTGCAGGTGTCTGTCGATGACTGTGAGACTGGAGACATGCTGTCACACGTTAGAACATCACAAGTGTTTCGTCTTTTTCCGTGGAACATGCCGGAGATGGTGCTGATGACGTGTTAATTTGATCTATTTGTTAATTGCTCGTAACACAAAAGACATGGTCACATATAGTATCTTTTCGTTGCGGTTTAAGTCAGGAATATATTGACATTGTATTCGCTGTCTCTCTCACTGCTTGTGAGGTCAGTAATGTACATGATGACGTGTTTCTACAACAACGGTTGACGTATTTGTGACGTCAGAGACATGTTGGCGTGATAGCGCAGATGCTTTCCATGATTCGTCCTGTCATAGTTGTACTATTGTTATTTTTCTAGCCGTTCATCTCTGTATATGTTGTCAGACTCGGAATGACAATAATTACCCAAAACAAACAAACAAACAAACAAACAAACTTGCATTTGTCGGGTTACAAACTTGATGACGTAGGTCTGCAGGACTGTTTATTTTCCTGATTGGTCAGGTCAATGATGGGATGACGAATTACAGCATTTGTTTTCTCTCTTGTCGTTCGTGACGTCAGAGGCCTGGTGACGTGTTGTTGCAGGTGCTTTTCGCTGTCACGCTGTCGCAGACTGTGTGTGGGACAGACTACAAGTGCTCCTGGTGATCTCTCTGGTGATCTCTCTCTCTCTCTCTCTCTCTCTCTCTCTCTCTCTCGTCTTGCGTGTGTGCATGCACGTGCGCGCGTATGTGTACATGTGCTTGCGTGCGTGAGTGCGTGCGTGCTGCGTGTGCGTGCGTGTGCTAATGTGTTTGCGTGCAAGTACCTCTGTGTGCCTGTGAGAACGCGTGTGGTGACTTTGCTTGTGTATCTTCTGCTGCTTTACACTTGTTCACACGCATGCGTGTACCAAATATTCATGCGTGTATTCTTTGTGATTAATTATCTTGTCAGCATACATGAGCACATGTTCGTGCTCGCCAGCATGCATGCATGCATGCGCGCGCGCGCACGCGCGTGTGTGTGTGTATGTGTGTGTGTGTATACGCTCGCGCGCTAGCGTGCGTGCACTCGCTCACTTGCTCGTGTAGCGAGCCAGTACAACAAAATATTGAAGCATATACCTGTGGCCCTGTATTCTCCACACTAATAGTCAATTATGTACACTTTCTGTTGCATGTGTTCATTCGTGTTCCTGTATGAATATGTCGTGTACGTGAGAGCATCTACCTAGGCGCACTTGCAGCGTTTATAAATCGAATGATTAGGTTTGTGTATTGTGGTGTCTATAGTAATGCTTTATTGCACTTGCGCTGTTGTTGATGTCGTTGACATGTATGACAGTAGACTGTGACTGTACGGACTGATGAGGTAGCTTTCTTCTGATTCATAGCTCATAATGAGATACAGTCGCCTAAAAGAGAGAGAGAGAGAGAGAGAGAGAGAGAGAGAGAGAGAGAGAGAGAGAGAGAGAGAGAGAGAGAGAGAGAGATATCTAGGGGCAAGAGTTGCGCGCGTGCGTGTGTCTGTGTGTGTATGTATGCGTGCGTGCGTGCGTGTGTGTGTGTGTGTGTGTGTGTGTGTGTGTGTGTGTGTGTGTGTGTGTGCGTGCGTGCGTGCGTGCGTGCGTGTGTGTGTGTGTGTGTGTGTGTGTGTGTGTGTGTGTGTGTGTGTGTGTGTGAGAGAGAGAGAGAGAGAGAGAGAGGTAGGGGGGATGGAAGGATAGGGCAGCCCCAGGGGTAAGCGCGTAGGGCTGATAGGGCAGGGGGTCGAGGGTGGGGGTTCTTTTCCCCACTGCCCCCCCCCCCCCCCCCCCCATACCCACGCACACGCATTTAGTCTACACGGGAACAATTATTAATTACGTGTTTCCCCATTCGGCAATGATTTCTTTCTTTTCTTTATCTTTCGGTAAAAAAAAAAACCAAAAACATTTCGGTTTTTTTTTTTATTACATTCGCCGAAGAAGCAGTATTTTTTCACACATCCGTTGGTTTGTCAGTTTGTCAGCAAGTTGACGCAAACATGAAGCGATGTTCATGAGCCTTGGTGGGAACTGGGATGTGGTGCATGAACGAAGGCATTGAAGTTAGATGACTCAGAACTGGCCACTTGATCAGACCTTTCCGAACATGAATCAGGGGACGGTAACACTCTTCAATCCAAACCAGCATCAAGGATCCGCCCTTCAATCCAAACCAGCAACACGGATCCGTCCTTCAATCCATACCGCACCACGGATCCACATCAAATTTATACCAGTTCGTTTTCAGGCCCTATATCATCTTTCCACTAACTTCGGTTAAAACCAGCTCAGCAGTGTTGGCGTTGTTATGCTAACAGACGAACAAAGAAAGAAACAAATGAACAAAAAGACGCAGGTGGAAGCTTCACCTCCAAAGGCGAGGGTCACCGGTGATCTTTCATCGGAGCGGCTGAGCGCTGCCTCATGTGGGGGCTAGGGCTGTTGAGCGGCTGAGCGCCGCCTCATGGACTGTTGAGCGGCTGAGCGCTGCCTCATGTGGGGGCCAGGACTGTTGAGCGGCGCTGAGCGCTGCCTCATGTGGGGGCCAGGACTGTTGAGCGGCTGAGCGCTGCCTCAAGGACGTTGTTAGTGATGTTAAAAGCTGTTCACAAGATTTAAACAATTGGATGACTTTGAATAAGTTGCAGCTGAATGACGACAAAACTGAAATTCTTCTCCTTGCTCCTCCCAAACTCCAGGGTTATCCCTCCCTTCCTTCTTCCATCATATCGGAAGTTCCGATATTCAACTCTCATCCCAGGCTCGTAACCTTGGTGTGACTTTTGATTCCACCCTTTCTTTCAAGCACCACGTGTCTAATGTTTTGTAAGGCAGCATATCTTGGAAATACGCAAGATCAGTTCAATCAGACACTTCCTTTCCACTGAAGCCACAAAAACTCTGGTTTGTTCCCAAGTTCTCTCAAGGCTGGACTACTGCAACAGTCTCTTGGCTGGCTCACCAAAGTACCTACTCAAACTGCAGAAGATTCAGAATAGCGCTGCCAGGCTTGTTTGCAAGGCGTCTAAACGTCAACATGTCACTCCCTCTGTTGCAGTCCTCCACTGGCTTCCAATCAGAGGCGAATTGACTACAAGCTGGTTTTCTGTTTCTCTTCTGTTTCTGGCACTAGACCAAAATATCTTTCCGACATTCTCCACATCTACACCCCATCCCGTCAACTTCGTTCCTCTCTGCCGACAGTCGCCTCTTGCGCATTCCTTCTGTCAGAACAAAATCTTTTGGTCAACGTTCTCTCTCCTTCCAAGGACCAGCTGTTTGGAATACACTTCCCATCAGTGTCAGACACCTACCTTCACCCTCTCTTTTCAAATCTGCCGTCAAAACTAACTTCTTTCATCAGTCGTAACCCCCCCCCCCCCCCCCCTCCCCCTAACTTCCCAATCTCCCTTCCTAGTGTCTGAGTGGGTTTTTGCGTGCACGCGTGATTGCCTGGTGGTTGTGTTGCTTGTACGTGTAGGCCGTGTTGATATGAGTGCGTGCGTGCGGGCGTCTGAGAGCGTGGTTGTGTGGTCATGCGCACGTGAGCACGTGTACGCGCGCGCGCGCGCGCGTGTGTGTGTGTGTGTGTGTGTGTGTGTGTTGTTAATGTAAAGCGCTTAGAGCCCTAATTTTAAGAGAATAGGCGCTATATAAATTAACATTATTATTATTATTATTATTCATGTGGGGGCCGGGACTGTCGAGCGGCTGAGCGCTGCCTCCTGTGGGGGCCAGGACTGTGGACTAATGAATGCATCAGGATGAGCGCAGAGCCAATATACATGGCCTGTTTATCATAGGCTCAGAATGACTGAGCGCCAGGGACAGGTCGGTGACAGGTTGAAACCTATCAACCCACGATGACACGGCCAGGGCAGTGGGCCGTCACGATCGGCAGAGAGGGGTGGGGGTTGGAGTCGGGGGTGGGGAGGGTGGGGGGGCGCCTGGACACTTGACAGAGACCTGTTCCATCATAATGACTGGGCGGTGGAGTTGGACGGGGAAACATCAGTTCATGGACACCCCCTGACCCGAATGAGAGAGAGAGAGAGAGAGAGAGAGAGAGAGAGAGAGGGAGATCTATGGAAGTGTGCCAGCTTGAAATGGTGCTATCTTGGAAAAATGGTTATTCATGTCCCACATCTGGTCACTATCCCTGGGACAACAGTCTTTTTTCATGGAAACAGATGATTACTGAGGAAGAGTCGTTTTCCTGCGAAACCAGCTAATTAACCAAGGAAACCAGTCATTCCACCGCGAAACCAGGTCAAATTCCGAAATGTTTCCCCTCAAGACATAAACAGCTCATTGTTCCTCTTTTCCCCCACTTCCCACTTTGCCCCCCTCCCCCATCCCGCTACCCCCCACCCCCACCCCGCCCCATCCGTCCACATTTACGTAAAAACAGCTAATGTCATTGTTTTCCTAAACAATGAGTTGCTTATACGTGAAACAAGTCTACATATTGTCTCAGAGCAGCAGACAACGTGGAAGATGAAGACATGCTTAGGGAACACACAGGTTGTGGACAAGCAATAGGCGGGGTGAAAAATGAAGACGTTATGTTGCAGGAAATACATGGGCTGCAAGCACATGACAAAGTGAGTGAAAGCTGAACACATGTTTTGGGAATATATGCTACTGGAAAGCGACATTCGGTGGAAAATGAAGTAGTGTTTTAGGGAATACATGGGTTATTGAAAAGTGTCAAACGAGCTGGAAAATGAGAACACATGTTTTAGAGAATACATGGGTTGTAGGAAAGCGTTAAACGGATTGGGAAATTAAAACACATGTTTTACAGAGTACATGGGTTGTAGGAAAGCACATTCCAATTTCTTTACTGTTACTTTGAGGGAAATTTATCCATAGATTGCAAAAAAAGCTTTTTTAGGTCCGTTTTACCCACTGTTGTTGCCATGGGAAACCATCCAATATGGCCGCCAAACAAAAAACTTGTTATTGAGTTTTTGTGATAAGTATTGGACATAGACTTTTGCTGTTTGTTTTGTTATGTAGATATTCATATTATCTTTGTTTGCAAGAGAGGTTTTTAACCATACAGGCCCAATTTTTTTTTAGAAAAAAAATCCTAAAATTGAACTTTTTTTAAAACTGTATAATTTACAAATATCAGCATACATGCAACAAAATCAAAGAAAAATAAAAACCCTTCTTTAGAAATGAAGATAAAAGCACCTAAAAGCAGCATGCCAAAGGGGAACAGTCTACTACTCCACATAAATGAACAAACCTCACATGAATGTGTGTATATGCTGTGAAATGCGTGATTTGAGAAAATGAGGAAAGAAAGACAGGAACAGTTTTACCTTGGGTCTTGTCCCTCCCTCACTGCATTTTTTGTTCATTTTTCTGATCATTTTATAGGCTATGGAATAAAATCATGCGATAAAACAGTGTTTAAAGGTGCAGCATCAGTCAAATAAAAAAATCGAAAATTTGAACATTTGTAATGAAAATACTGCTGCCGTATGTTACCTTAAACGGACTGGGAAATTAAAACACATATTTTGGAGAGTACATGGGTTGTAGGAAAGCGTTAAACGGACTGGGAAATTAAAAACACATGTTTTAGAGACTATGTGGGTTAGAGGAAAACGTCAAAGGGGCTGGAAAAAGGAAAATGTTTTAGGGAATACTTGGGTTATAAGAAAGTGTCAAACGAGCTGGAAAATGAAAGCACATGTTTTAGAGAATACATGGGTTATTAGAAAGTGCTAAAACGGGCAAGAGAAGGAAAAAACACATGTTTTAGTGACAAACAGGGTAGAAGATTAAAAAAACATGTTTTAGGGAAAAACATGATTTATAGGAAAACGACAAACAGGATGGAAATTCAAGTTAAAGGATGGAAAACGCCGCTCATTCCGACACCCCGTCCACAGCCACAGCCCGGTCGGCCCCGCCGCAGCCCCGGCACCGGCAATCCACAGGGAGCAGTCAATGTCAAGTCGTCAAGAGGCAACCCCACCGGAGGAGACACTGCACTGCTGCCGAGTCACTTCAGTGGTGTTCAGTGGCGCCTGTTTGATCTAACATACGCAGGACACCACCTACTAAGCCCCCTACTGACGACAATAATTGCTTAGTCGCGGAGCCGGCGTGAGTGAGCTCTCCCTCCGGAGGGCGCCACCCACGTCCGTCCAACGACAGCCCCCCATGGACTCGCCGATACCGGTGACCCGGACGGAACCAAACCAAGGCCACAGACGTGGAGAGGACATCGAAAATGAGGTCACCATGAGAGCAGGGCATGAAGGGCCACAGAATTTGAGACTTTTTTTTTTTTTTTTTTTTTTTTATGCTGATCGATGAGAATGAGGATGATTAGATGATGCTACGGATTTCCATTTCGGTCTGAGACTACATGACAGGGCTGTACTCTACGCTTCCTTTCATAATATATCCCGGCGTCAACCAGGCCCGAGAGATACAGACACCTGCAGTGTTGGTCAGGAAATTTGAGCAACACTCTCAGAAACGCATCATCTGATGGGATTCGAACCCACGACCTCCCAGCCGGGAGTCCGCGACGCTAACCACTTCGCCACGGCGGCTGGTTAACAGGGTGGAAGATGAAGACACATGTTTCAGGAATACACGGTGTGTAGGACAGTGACAAACAGGGTGGAAGATGAAGACACATGTTTCAGGAATACACGGTGTATAGGACAGTGACAAACAGGGTGGAAGATGAAAGACACATGTTTCAGGAATACACGGTGTGTAGGACAGTGACAAACAGGGTGGAAGATGAAGACACATGTTTCAGGAATACACGGTGTATAGGACAGTGACAAACAGGGTGGAAGATGAAGACACATGTTTCAGGAATACACGGTGTATAGGACAGTGACAAACAGGGTGGAAGATGAAGACACATGTTTCAGGAATACACGGTGTATAGGACAGTGACAAACAGGGTGGAAGATGAAGACACATGTTTCAGGAATACACGGTGTGTAGGACAGTGACAAACAGGGTGGAAGGAAGACACATGTTTCAGGAATACACGGGTTACAGCAAACCGATAACAGGGTGGGAAATGAATATTCGCGTTCCAGGGTTCACGTGAGTGGCAGGGAAGCAACAAACCGGATGACAGATGAAGACACATTTTCTTTTAGGAAATACATGGGTTGAAAGAAAGGGGAAAACCGGATGATAGAAGACACAGTTTCCTCTAGGAAATACATGGGTTGAAAGAAAGGGGCAAACCGGATGACAGATGAAGACACATTTTCTTTTAGGAAATAAAGGGGCAAACCGGATGACAGAAGACACAGTTTCCTCTGGGAAATACATGGGTTGAAAGAAAGGGGCAAACCGGATGACAGAAGACACATTTTCCTCTAGGAAATACATGGGTTGAAAGAAAGGGACAAACCGGATGACAGAAGACATATTTTCCTTTAGGAAATACATGGGTTGAACTAAAGGGGCAAACCGGAAGATAGAAGACACATTTTAAGGGAATACATGAGTTGTAGGAAAGGGACAAAAAGGATATAAGATGAAGACACATTTTTTTTTTTTTTTTTTTTTTTTTTGAAATAGGGCTCATATAAAATGTATGTACGAGCAACAATTAGAACGAAAAATGTAAAGACGATAATATTATACGGGGAAACATTTACACTGCGTCCACAAAGGACGAACAGTATAAAAGTGGATATTTTTTTTTTTTTTTTTTTTTTTTTTTAAGGGAATGGACATTGCGTACGTGAAACAGAATGAGCGATGTATGACTAGTGGTTTTGCGTGTGCATCATTGGCGTGTACCAGCGAAAAACGGAAGGAACAGAATTATCGGAATGAAACGTAGGAATTTTGTATTTTTTTTTTTTTTTTTTTTGCGTGAAAAATGCGTGGGACTGTGCATGCCAACCATAACTTAGATAAAACTTGAGACAGTGGAATGCATCAACTGCTGCATGCGCAGGACGAATGGAATGAAACATCGTGAAGCAGCACAGGAATTATGTACACTGCGTGTGCACAGTGAAAAACCGGTGCAAAATGAGGTCATATTTTAAGGTATGCGTACACTGCGTCTGCACTCAGTGATAAACGAGGAACACGAAACCGAGGGTAATCACCTGATTTTTTTTTCAGCGCGCTTTAGAGTGCTGCGTGTGCACGTGACAAACAAGGTGAACAGCAAAGTTGCATGGTTAAAGAAATTTATTGATGGCGCCCGCAAGCTGTACGGAGATTAAAGGGGACAGGTGTCTGAGGCAATATGGAGATTCAGCTGTTTTTTTTATAGCCGGGAAGGTAACAAGCGGGTTGTCAGACAGAGGCCGAAAGATGAAAGGGTGAGGACGGTGCCTTATCATGTTTGCAGAACGTAGCCATGTGGATTGGGCGGGGACAAAAATTGAGATAAATTATCTCTGATGTTACAGAGTGTGGGTAGGTCTATATGTGACGGACGACGAACAGTGAAGAAAGGGCTTTAGAATATATATGTACTTTGTCCACACAGTTGACACATGATAAGCGATGACCAGAACGCGTTAGGATATTTGTACATTGTACATGCAGATGGGGATATTTGTACATTGTACACGCGGATGACAGACGATGAACGTTGAACACAGTATTTTAGGACATTTACAAATTGTGCACTAAAAATGAGGGACGATAACCAATGAACAGAGTGCTTTAAGATATTTGTAGTTTATACATATGGATGATGAATGATGAACACAGGGCTATATGGTATTTGTAGTTTGTACATATGGATGTTGAACGATGAACACAGGGCTATATGGTATTGTAGTTTGTACATATGGATGATGAACAATTAACACAGGGCTATATGGTATTTGTAGTTTGTACATATGGATGTTGGATGATGAACTATTAACACAGGGCTATATGATATTTGTAGTTTGTACTTTGGATGGCGGATGATGAACGATGAACACAGGGCTACATGGTATTTGTCGTTTGTACTATGGATGGTGGATGATGATGAACGGTGAACACAGGGCTATAGGTATTTGTAGTTTGTACGTATGGATGGCGGATGGTGAACAATGAACACAGTACTTTAGGATAGTCGGATACTTTAAATGTAAATGACAGATGATGAACAATGTACACAGAACTGTGGCACAGCCGTAGATTGTCTCCACAGATGACGGACGATGAACTATGAACACAGTGTTTTAATCGTACACTGTACACACAGATGACGGACGATGAACAATGAGCACAATGCTTTCAGACATTTGCAGATTGTCCATACAGATGATAGACGAAGAACAATGAACACACAATGAAAACAGAGCTTTATGGTATGTGCAGATTGTATGGGCACGTGTAAGGCAGTATTGGTTGAGCGAGCACAACAGTATGTTAACTATGTGCAGATTGTATGGGCATGTGTAAGGCAGTATTGGTTGAGCGAGCACAACAGTATGCTAACTATGTGTAGATTATATAGACACGTGCAAGCGTTTACTGGTTAGCGAGCTGAACATTATGCTGCGTGCGAGTTGGAAGTATGCAATCGAGATCTTAAAAAGAAGAAGAAGAAAAGAAAGAAGAAGAAGAAGAGAAGAAATGATTTAGCACTTACGCAGACTTTGCGCACACGAGAAAGGATGATGCAGGCCGTCCAAGTGCTTAAGGTGTATGTAGATGAAGTGTGGTACGGGGCGACGGACAGTGAACGATGAAGACACATGTTGTAGGCACCTGGATGGACTCCTACGTCACTGTCAGCTATGGCAACCCTCGTCATACCAGGACATGGGAGGTAAGTCACTGATGTCAGGGTGCATGGTCCTGTGTGGGGTCAGGTCAGGTGCTGTATTCTGTGTCACGAAACACACTCCAAATGAGTCGTTGACGCTAGATCTGCCGGGCAGATAACATATTTCTCTGCTCTTAATTCCCCGTCGACATTTGTACTTCTGTTTTGTCTGTTTTTTGTTTTGTCACATTATCTCTTTCTTATTTATCAAATCAGTTAATTTGACAATAAATAATACCAGGTTTGATCACTTTCATAAGGGTTTGCACACCAAAAACCATTCCCTTTTTAAAACAACTCCCTCCTTCCCTCCCTCCCTCCCTCCCTCCTCTCTCTCTCTCTCTCTCTCTCTCTCTCTCTCTCTCTCTCTCTCTGAAAAAAAAAAACCAGCAGCTGATTAATCAAGAAAAATTATCTTCCTCAAAGCAAAGTTTGGTGGAACAAAGAAAAAAAGGAAAAAATCGAGAATAAAAGTGAGGGGAAGCAACATAGTATGACAGATAACTTCATTTGAGTAAACCTCCAATAACTACCCCAAATAGTAGACGAACTAGATTATATGCCCCAGAAAATATGGCATGAAGTCAATTTGATAGTCTCATGTACATAATGTCGCACCTGGGGTGGTGAGTAATGTCGCACCTGGGGTGGTGAGTCTCCTATCGTTTATGGATTGTGTCAAGTGCTTTCCACTAGTTTGCAAAAAACATATGTATATAACATTTTCTCAGCAAAAATTGAAAGCTTCCAAATTTTCCCCCTCCTAAATGATATGTCTAAATTCGGGCGTTTCCTCAAAAAAAATCAAATCTGCTCAGACAAATTCGAAGGCCTGAACTTTTCTGACAAGACTGTGTGAGCGTTAACTAACCTTGTTAATTCATTATGATTCCAGATAGGGATGAAAACATACCTGGCAGATCCTGCATGAGCGGTTGTTGGAGCGTGTTTCGAGATAATCATCTAATTTCTGTGACTATTGTTTTGTGGGCGATTGGTCGTGGCTGTGTTCCAGTCAGTGCATCGTCGAGGCTTAAATTTCTTCGGCTGCTAATCTGGCATTGTGAACAAGCTTTACTCCTTGTTGTTCTGTTGGGTTTGACAGCGCGCTGAATTCTGACTGTGACGCAGCTTTGCCGTGTGACCTTTTGTGTTAGGCTTGCTAGCTTGTCTTTGTTACTGAAAACACACAGTTAATCTAGAAGAATTAGGATTGCTGATTTGTGTTTGTAGTGAAACACAGTTGATCAAGAATTAGGATTGCTAGTTTGTCTTTGTCACGAAACATCGCTAATCTGTAATCTGGATTGCTAGTTTGTCATAAAACACAGTATATTACGAACAGGGGCTCCTAATTTGTCTTTGTCATGAAACACAATTGATCAAGAATTAGGATTGCTAGTTTATCTTTGTAATGAAACACAGCTAATAAAGAATCAAATCGCTAGTTTGTCTTTGTCATAAAACAAAGTGTAACAAAAATAAGTATTGCTATTTTCTCTTTCTCACAAAACACAAGAATCAGAATAGTGATTGCTAGTGTGTCTTTGTCATGAAATACAGGTAATTGACAATTAGTATCGCTAGTTTGTCTTTGTCATAAAACACAGCTAATCAAGAATTAGGACTGCTAGTTTGTCTTTGTCATAAAACACAGCTAATTAAGAATTAGGATTACTAGTTTATGTTTGTCGTGAAACACACAGATAATTAAGAATTAGGATTGCTAATTTGTCATTGTCATGAAACACAGCTAATCAAGAATTGGTATTGCTAGTTTCTCTTTGTCATAAAAACACAGCTAATTAAGAATTAGTATTGCTAGTTTGTCATTATCATGAAACACAGCTAATTAAGAATTAGTATTGCTAATTTCTCATTGTCATAAAACACAGCTAATTAAGAACTGGTATAGCTAGTTTGTCTTTGTCATAAAAACACGATTAATCAAGAATTAGAACTGCTAGTTTTTCTTTGTCACAAACTACAGTTAATCAAGAATTCAGATTACTAGTTTGTCTTTGTCTCAAAACACTCTTAATCAAGAATAGGGATTGCTAGCTTGTCTTTGTAATGAAACACAGCTAATCAAGAATTATGATTCTTAGTTTATCTTTGCCATATAACACAATCAATCAAGAATTATGATTGCTCGTTTGTCTTTGTCATAAAACACAGCCTATCAAAGATTATTGCTGCTAGTTCGTCTTTGTCATGAATCACCGTTAATCAAGAATCCGATGTGGAAATGCCTTTCCTGTTTCCCTGGCTTACAGCTTGTTTGAATCCGATGTGGAAATGCCTTTCCTGTTTCTCTGGCTTACAGCTTGTTTGAATCCGATGTGGAAATGCCTTTCCTGTTTCCCTGGCTTACAGCTTGTTTGAATCCGATGTGGAAATGCCTTTCCTGTTTCCCTGGCTTACAGCTTGTTTGTCGTCGTGCGTCACTAAATATCTTTGCCATCAGGTGTGATTTGTTTGGGTGCCGTTATTGTTACAACGCAAAGTGTCACATGACTCATCTTTACCTTCCATGTGATTTGACAAGCAGCTCTGTCTATCTGGCGCAGACGATCCCAATGCTTTTAATAATATCATAGTAATACTTTCTTTTGGAAGGGAAAAGGGAGAGGGAGAAGGGGGTGAGTGGGTGGGTGGGTGGTGGTGGATGAGCACATGGGGGGGGGGGGGGGGGGGGGGGGGGTAAGAAAGGATGCGGGCTCTAATTCGTCTTGTTGCTGATTTTTTGTTACACTGAGAATTCAGCTTTTTTACTTTTACATTTAGAGATGAAGTTTCCATTTATTTCTTAGAGATGAAGTTTTTCCATTTATTCTTCCTTAGAGTTTTACTGTGTAGTCTGATGCAAGGATGGCTGTTTGTTATTAAGAATTTGTTTGCCATTTGTAATTTAAAGAAAAGAAATGGCATTTTGTTCAAAGTCGCTCACTTTCAATTTGTTTTGTGGTAATTAATTAAGTTGTAGATGCAATAAACGTGTGTGTCAGACGTCGTTTTCTTTCTTTCTTTCTTTCTTTTTTCTTTTTCTATTTGCATTGACTTACAAACAATCTTGCGGTGACAATGACAATTGTCGATAATCTTTGCTATGTGCATCTCACTTTGTGACGTAGAGTTTAGTGTTCTGTAGTCTGATCTGCGGAGCAAATCTGTTCTAACGCAAATGATGATTGTGTTTAAACATTCCCTTGTGTGAAGGTTATTTGTTTGCTGTTTATTTGTTAATTTGTTATGATGATAAATTGTTATTAATCTAAAGTTTTATGCTGAGTAGAATTTGTGGTTAATCTCTCTATCAGCACGAAGTTTGAGTATATTTTGTCATTTTGTTATCACAAGAAAAAACGTATTGAATTAAAAAAAAAAAGTAAGTGCTGAATTGTTATCTGATAAATTTGCACAGCTGATGGTAGGGTGGGATGAGATGAAGTGAGGAAGGGGACGGGAGGAGGTGGGGAAGACGGAACGGGAGGGGGGAGGGGTGGGCTTTCTTGTCAGTGTGACTGCGTTTCTTAAAGTTGGTTCGTGGACAGATGATCTATCATGATGACGAAAGCAGACCATACTTCACCCCCCAATGTCCGCTAACGCCTCATCCTGACACACCAGTGGCACTCCTTCCTTTTCAATCTAATGTCTGACGTGGGCCAGCATCGCTTTTCATCCAACGTCTGTGACACTTGTGATTAAATAAATAATGTTCTACTGTCACGTCTACGGTGTATTTTGCCACCGCCTATCGCCTCCCATCTCAGAGTTTCAGCAGGCAGCTTCAGGTGGAAGTGAAACAGAACTGAAACCTTGCCGCTTTTTTTTTCAACTTATCTATGTCTTCATTTATCTATTTATTCCTTTTTGCAGTAACCTAGTTCTACACACAGGGCCTCCAGCCTAGCTTTACACATAGGGCCTCCGAGCCTAGCTTTACACATAGGGCGTCCGAGCCTAGCTTTACACACAGGGCTTCCGAGCCTAGCTTTACACACAGGGCTTCCGAGCCTAGCTTTACACACGGGGCCTCTGAGCCTAGCTTTACACACAGGGCCTTCAAGCCTAGCTTTACACACAGGGACTCCGAGGCTAGCTTTACACACAGGGCCTCCGAGCCTAGCTTTACACACAGGGCCTCCAAGCCTAGCTTTACACACAGGGCCTTCGAGCCTAGCTCTACACACAAGGCCTCCGAGCCTAGCTTTACACACAGGGCCTCCGAGCCAAGCTTTACACACAGGGCCTCCGAGCCTAGCTTTACACACACAGGGCCTCCGAGCCTAGCTTTACACACAGGGGCCTCCGAGCCAAGCTTTACACACAGGGGCCTCCCGAGGGCGGTCAAGGGGCAGGGCAAAAGGATCACAGCTGAACAAAAAAGGATCACAGCTGAACAAAAAAGGATCGCAGCTGAACAAAGTAGCAAAGAACAAAGACAGATGGGATCAACAAACAACAGAAACAGTTTATGACGTACTAGCTACATTTCTGTTTACATCCTACAGGCAAGTAAGACAAAGCTGTGCTAAGAGGGCCAGCCATCGCTCGTTATTTTTCACACTGCCAGGTAGTAGTAAATATGGAAATCAATGCAAACCTAGTTGCAAAGTAAGGCGACTGCAGGCGGAAATCTAAACAAATCTGAAAATTTATTGATAAAGCTCCGCAAAAAAAACGTTGACAAACGAATCACAAGACAAAGCACGACGCGCTTCGACCTCTTAGGTCTTCTTCAGGCAAGATACACAACACTCAGGACAACGAAAATGAACTAGAAATCACTTATCTTCATCCAATTCGGCGTTTTGTCTTGTGATTCGTTTTATCAATAATCTTTCAAAATTAATGAAAACCTTTTAATCTACAACAAAAATAAATAAAAGGGCCCTTTGGGCTTATAGGCGTAGCCAAAGTCCACTCTGGACGATGTGTTCAGTGTTCACGACCAAGCGGCAGATTACGACACACAAATGGCGTATCTTACATTGAGATAAGTTTAAAACAAGTAGAAAAGACTGTCTGTCTGGACACACACACACACACACACACACACACACACACACACACACACACACGGAGGCAGAAAGCCAATAGACGACGGTAATGACAGAAAAAGGGGTGGAGTGGGGTGGCGGGATGGAGGGGGGGGGGGGGAGGAGGGGGAGGAATGCTGCCAAATAGAGAAACAGAGAAGAGAAAGAACTTCCAGAAAGCGGAGGAGCGTCTGAACTGTACAAAGGGAGATAAACATATATTAAATGAAGAGCACTCTAAAGGTGCTCTCTCCCACTTTCAGGTCCTGTGCAAGGGAGAGACGGGGTAAAATGACACCAAAGCAAGTGACGGCCCTTTGTGATTCCAATCACATCCTTTACCTCCCTTTTGAAGACATATTGCAGAGTGCCTTGCGAGTGTGTTGATAGGTGTTTAACAGTGCTTCCCTTTTCAAAGTTCACGATCAACTCTGGACATTTTTCGTGGTACATGCCTGTCACTGAACTGGCTGCTGAGACTTTGAGTTTCAGGCTGAATATTCCCCGGGCCATTTGCCTTGTTTTCGTTGTCATGCTCACGGCAGTAGGAACTGACCTTTACAGGAACTGACGTTTATATTGTATCGTTTTATATGTATTGCGTTTTCAGGCTAATCGGTTTCTGTGACTTGTGCCATAAAAAAAATGATGTTGACCCTAACTAGAGCTGGTGTTTACATTCTTTTTCAATTTGGTTTCTTATTTCGAACTAACAATAACTGGTTTGCGAAAAACGTACGTGTTAGGTTTTTTTTTTCCTGACTGGAATAGGTTTTGGGCAGATCTTTGTAATTTTTTATTTCCTTAAAAAACAAAACTTTTGGGGGCTGAATTATGAGATGTAGTTGTTCTTTTGGGGTGTAGATTTTGATGATAGATGGAACTGGAATGCACTGATTGGTGTAGGAATGCTGTTTCATTATTATGATACAGGTGCACAAATGTTTTATATATATATATATATATATATATATATATATATATATATATATATATATATATATATATATAATATTGTTTTAAGCGATGATTTGGTCAACAAAATGACCAACTACACTGTAGACAATTTTTTTCCTACATAATTACGTCATGACCTGAATCTGTCATGAAACATTTCGCAGTGTCATGAACAATTTTCTGCAGTCACTAAATCGTCACGTGATAATGACCGAGGCTGGGTGGCGCCACCATACCTGTATTTTCTTGTCACTGTTATGAACACTACATTGTCACTGTGTTATGAACATTACATTGTTATTGTGTGTTATGAACGCCACATTGTCACTATTTGTTATGAACACTACATTGTCACTGTGTTATGAACACTACATTGTCACTGTGTCATGAACATTACATTGTTATTGTGTGTTATGAACGCCACATTGTCACTATTTGTTATGAACACTACATTGTCACTGTGTCACTACATGTGTGTCATGAACACTACACATTGTCACTGTGTCATGAACACTACATTGTCACTGTGTCATGAACACTACATTGTCACTGTGTGCTATGAACACTACATTGTCAGTGTGTGTTATGTACACTACATTGTCAGTGTGTGTTATGAACACTACATTGTCAGTGTGTGCTATGAACACTACATTGTCAGTGTGTGTTACGAACACTACATTGTCAGTGTGTTATGAACACTACATTGTCAGTGTGTGTTATGTACACTACATTGTCAGTGCGTGTTATGAACACTACATTGTCAGTGTGTGCTATGAACACTACATTGTCAGTGTGTATTATGAACACTACATTGTCAGTGTTTGTTATGAACACTACATTGTCAGTTTGTGTTATGAACACTACATTGTCAGTGTGTGCTATGAACACAACATTGTCAGTGTGTGTTATGAACACTACATTGTCAGTGTGTGTTATGAAAACTACATTGTCAGTGTGTGTTATGAACACTACATTGTCAGTGTGTGTTATGTACACTACATTGTCAGTGTGTGTTATGAACACTACATTGTCAGTGTGTTTTATGAACACTACATTGTCACTGTGTTACGAACACTACATTGTCACTGTGTTATGAACACTACATTGTCAGTGTGTGCTATGAACACAACATTGTCAGTGTGTGTTATGAACACTACATTGTCAGTGTGTGTTATGAACACTACATTGTCAGTGTGTGTATGTACACTACATTGTCAGTGTGTGTTATGAACACTACATTGTCAGTGTGTGCTATGAACATACATTGTCAGTGTGTGTTATGAACACTACATTGTCAGTGTGTGTTATGAACACTACATTGTCACTGTGTGTTATGAACACTGCATTGTCACTGTGTGCTATGAACAATGTATTGTCACTGCTATGAACGCTACATTGTCAGTGTTTGTTATGAATGCTACATTTGTCCTCACAGGTGCTGATGACTGAAAACAGTCTTTGATAAACATTGTAGGAACTCTTGTCTGCAGCGTAGTGATCTCCTGGGATTTAACTCTCTTGGATTAAGCAGTGATTACTGGATTGCTACAAATTATTAGTATTCATTTGATAATTATTTGTGTATGTTTCGCCAGCCCGACGTATAATCTCTCTCTCTCTCTCTCTCTCTCTCTCTCTCTCTCTCTCTCTCTCTCTCTCTCCTCTCTCTCTCTCTCTCTCTCCCCCTCTCTGTGTCCCTGTGTGCGTGCGTGCGTGCGTGTGTGTGTGTGTGTGTGTGTGTGTGTGTGTGTGTGTGTGTGTGTGTGTGTGTGTGTGTGTGTGTGTGCGTGCGTGCGCGCGCGCGTGCGTGCGTGCGTGCGTGCGTGCGTGCGTGCGTGAATGAATAAACATGCACGTTTAGTTTGAAATTCATGAAAGTAATTAATAAAAGTCTTTGTCTTTTAATGTAAAAAAAAAACCGACTTTTGTTCACTCGATTCAGCTACCTGACCTAAGATATGCCATAACCGAATCCGCCACCGCCAGAAAGTTGAAGATTCTGTTCTCGTGTCATACACTGAGGCTAGTTTAGCGATATCCTAACTTACATTGTCTCATGTCAGACACTGAGGCTAGTTTAGCGATATCGTAAATGACATTGTCTCATGGCATACACTGAGGCTAGTTTAGCGATATCATAAATGACATTTTTCATGGCATACACTGAGGCTAGTTTAGCGATATCATAAATGACATTTTTTCATGGCATACACTGAGGCTAGTTTGGCGATATCGTAAATGACATTTTCCTCATGGCATACACTGAGGCTAGTTTAGCGATATCGTAAATGACATTTTCTCATGTCATACACTGAGGCTAGTTTAGCGATATGGTACATGACATTGTCTCATGGCATACACTAAGGCTAGTTTAGCGATATTGTAAATGACATTGTCTCATGGCATACACTGAGGCTAGTTTAGCGATATTGTAAATGACATTGTCTCATGGCATACACTAAGGCTAGTTTAGCGATATCGTAGATGACATTGTCTCATGGCATACACTGAGGCTAGTTTAGCGATATCGTAGATGACATTGTCTCATGGCATACACTGAGGCTAGTTTAGCGATATCGTAGATGACATTGTCTCGTGGCATACACTGAGGCTAGTTTAGCGATATCGTAAATGACATTGTCTCATGGCATACACTGAGGCTAGTTTAGCGATATCGTAAATGACATTGTCTCATGGCATACACTGAGGCTAGTTTAGCGATATCGTAATGACATTGTCTCATGGCATCACTGCACTGTTAACTGTCTTGTAGTTCCGTCATGTACGTCAGGTATATAGCATTTTTTATGTCAAGGGAAAAATCTTCTATGTCGCAATGAATGTTGAAAGTGGTGTACCAAAACAAAGGAAAAAAGTGTCCCGCCACTGGTTAAACAATATATCTCATCAAAGAGTTGTTTCAGGACACCTACACAACTTCTTCGCCCATTCTCCTTCCCCTCCCCCATCCCCCACCCCCCTTTCCATCTCCGCTCCGCTCCTTCATCCCTCCCCTTTCTTTCCCCCCCCCTTCATCCCTCAAGATCCTCTCCCACACACAAACTCAAACACACGAGCGAACGCTCGCACAGAAAGAGAAAGAGAGAGGACGAGGTGAATGAAGAGAGAGAGAGAGAGAGAGAGAGAGGAGAGAGAGAGAGAGAGAGAGAGAGAGAGAGGAGAGAGAGAGAGAGAGAGAGAGATACCGTCGTTGTTAAATTAATCTTATAACAAGGGGTGGGGGTGGGAGTGACAACGAAAACAGCAAAATGAAAAATCATATTTATTGATATTTATCATCATTGGGATGAACAAGATGAAACAATTTCAGTCCCACATACTTAAGCTAGAAAATATAAAACAGCCATGTTTAAGAGAGAGAGAGAGAGAGAGAGAGAGAGAGAGAGAGAGAGAGAGAGAGAGAGAGAGAGCACCACACCCAAATATGATAGCTTGCAGACTGTAACACACACAAAGAGAAGCCACAAAAAGCCGATTGTGTGCCGCCTCTGTTGTGCGAAAAACAGCAGAGCGGGGAAATATGGCGCACCCGACAGACTACGTCACAGGAGGTGAAAAGGTCACTTCCTGCTTGACGTATTTGTGTCTACCTGCCTCTGAAGCTTGACAAATTCAGGTCTGTCTCCGCTCCCCCCACCCCCTCCCCCCCCCTCCCTCCACCGGTGACATCTGACATCCTTCACCACGCGTCAGTACCTCGGGAGATGGAGGGAAGGAAGACGGGGTGGAGGGGGGAAGAATGGGGATAGAGAAGGACATAGAGAGATGGGGGAGGGAGGGAAGGAAGGGGAGAGAGAGAGAGAGAGAGAGAGAGAGAGAGAGAGAGAGAGAGAGAGAGAGAGAGAGAGAGAGAGAGAAGACGAGACAATATTCTTTACGAGGATAATAGATAAGCACTGACGTGCTTTTTTACATCCAGTCCTCGGGTCAAAAAGGCAAAATAGGGTCAAAAAGGCAAAATAAGACAAAGGAACAAATGTAGAAGCATGCAAAAAGTGGCTAGAACTAAAATAAGATATGGAATGAAAATAGGAGATAAGTAAAATGAAATAGAGAGAAGCGAGAGAGAGAGAGAGAGAGAGAGAGAGAGAGAGAGAGAGAGAGAGAGAGAGAGACGGACGGAGAGACACAGAGAGAGAGAGAGAGAGACAGACAGACAGACAGACAGACAGAGAGACAGACGGAGAGATGCAGGAGCGCAAGGAGTCCAGGAAAGGGAGAGAGAGAGAGAGAGGTCGACAGAACGACAGAGAGAGAGAGAGAGAGAGAGAGAGAGAGAGGGCAAAAGCGAGAGAGAGAGAGAGAGGAGAGAGATAGAGAGGGGAGAGAGAGACAGAGACAGACACAGAGCGAGGGAAAGAGAGGCAGAAGGACAGACAAACAGACAGACAGCTTGTAGAAACACAATTTGGGGGAAATAGAATAGTGAAGAAGGGGGTCGGGGTGTGAAGAAGAAGAAGAAGAAGAAGAAGAAGAAGGGAGAGAGAGAGAGAGAGAGGAGGGGCAAAAGAAAGGAAAGAAAGGGAACACACACACACACACACACACACACACACACACACACACACACACACACACACACACACACATATATATATATATATATATATATATATATATATATATATATCTTCTTCATTGTACCTTGGCTTGATGAAGCTGTTGACAGCGAAAATTTGTTAAAAATACAAGTCTGAGACATGAACCGACTGTTGTTTTTATTTTTGTATACACACACACACACACACACACACACACACACACACACACACACACACACACACACACACACACACACACAGAGAGAGAGAGAGAGAGAGAGAGAGAGAGAGAGAGAGAGAGAGAGAGAGAGAGATAGCATCAGTCGTCACACAAGCATCATCAGCACCGCTGGAGGAGACATGAACAGTGATTCATGAGGCAGTTGTGTTCAAGTACACAAGCGTTTATTCCTAACCAACTTTTTGTTCAGTATGCAAGTTTGGTTTTCATGGAGATAATGTTGTTGTAGAGGGCAGAGAGAGAGAGAGAGAGAGAGAGAGAGAGAGAGAGAGAGAGAGAGAGAGAGAGAGAGAGAGAGAGATATTCAAATATTCATTAATATTATGTGGGGAAAACGTAAACAAGAAATAAGCATTTAAATAATGTAGAAAGCCTATCATAAAAACTGCCCGAAAAAGGTTTTTTTTTTTTTTTTTCAAGTAACACAATTATCCTTGCCATCACTCCCTAAAAAATGTACAGAATTTATGAGCAGTACGTTGGCTTAGAGAGAGAGAGAGAGAGAGAGAGAGAGAGAGAGAGAGAGAGAGAGAGAGAGAGAGAGAGAGAGAGAGAGAGAGAGAGAGAGATTCCATGTCGTATAATTCCTTTAGAGTAGGACAGACACACAAAGCCCTCCTGTGTTTCCGAGTAAACAGAAGAGCACGCAAGCTGTTTAATCTTTGTGAGAGACAAGAACTTGTTTTCCCTAAGCTTCCCCTCCCTTTTTACCACAGATGCCCCCTCTCTCCCCCCCCCCCCCCCTCTTCTCTCTCTTCCCACCTCCCTTCCACACACCCGCGGAGATGGGCGACTTAAACACGAGAACAACGATTCTTTTTCTCATTGCTGACATCTTTTTTTTTTTTTTTTTCATTTTCAGAGCTCTTTAAAAGCAGGACACGGTACACATGAATATGTGCGTCACACACACACACACACACACACACACACACACACACACACACACACACACACACACACACACACACACACACACACGCATGCACACACGTGCACATCTTTTTCTATAGTGACGGTATTTAGAGTACTTATTTGATCTATGCTTTGGTTTACACAAAGCCGTTACTGTACCATAAAATCGCCTTGAATCATTTACAATTTTTTAGGTGGCACGCCTTTTCCTGTTTTATTAGAGGTGGACGAAAAGTAAAAGAAAGTGTCAACTGTTGAGAGAGAGAGAGAGAGAGAGAGAGAGAGAGAGAGAGAGAGAGAGAGAGAGAGAGAGAGAGAGAGAGAGAGAGAGAGACTAATGACCATGTTGATGATATGACAGGCACCGGCGCGCCTTCTCCTTACAACGACACCATGGGAATGGGACGTAAGTTCACCCCCCCCCCCCCCCACCCCTTTCCCTTTTCCTGCTCCTCTCTCTGGCTCTGTCCTCTGTCCTCTCATGTTACTCTTGTTGTCATCAGGAAACAAACTCTACGCATAGTTTGACAACAGCAGGTTTTCAGTGAAGACCCCCCCCCCCCCCCCCATCCCCCATCCTCCAGCAAGTGTCTCTGCCCTAAACTCCCTCCACTCTGGGAAGCCGGGCCGCCATTAGGTTAGGACTCCTAGATGCTCTTCTGCCCTCAGACTTTTCCCATGGCGCTTGCGGGATTCGAACCAGCAACTTCTGGTGGGGTGACCATCTCAAGACGTGGCCTTTTCAAAAGAAGAATTTACCCACATCGTTATGGGACATCTTAGTTCAGTTCAGTAGTGATTTTAAACGTCTGTTTATCATCGATGATATTAGACGATATCAACAGGCAACAGAGATCACTGAGAATGTCAGTTCTGCTGTCTCGGATCATTTTCTCTCACCTCTGTCCTTCACATTTTAGAATCTAGTATGGGACATCTGTTCCAAGCTGGGTTATTAAATCTTATAAAGTCCACTTTTGTTTTTTTCCTGAACATTATCCAGCTGGGAATTCTTTTCGGCTGCCTCTGCCATTGCCTTTTAGATTGTGGTTCTCTTTTGAAAGGAAATCTGGAACTGTTTATGAGATCATAGGATGATGAGTCTATGATTCCCCCTTGCTCCAGTCTCTAATGCCAGGACTTTGGCTTGGACGCCTGTTCCATCTAACTGGCTCCACAAAGATCTGCTGGTTTGTCTCTGTGCAAGAGTAACCCAACCCCAACTCGTTGAAACAATTTGTGGGATATCGGGTCGAATTGCAGAATATGGTCCCAAGGACACATCCTTTCCATTTTGGTCCGGATCCAAGAATTGATCCAGCATCTGCTGGACCACAGCGTTTTCAGCCAAGTTTTCTTTTGAGTGTTTTCTGTTGATGTTCCCAGTCAGTTGTATCCAGGATTATAGCTCGCAGAGACAGGGAAAGTCAGCCAAGGGACCTAATCATGTCAACAGAATCACTCTTCTTTGTTAGTTTCAAAGTGAGGCGACTGCAGGCGGCATTGAAAACAAACTTTAGAACCAAAAGAATTATTTATTTATTTTTTTTTTTATTTTGCTGTCCCAATCTCTGCGCCACCTCAGAGGCAGTGCACCCACGCCGCTCATTCGACACCCCTGTCCACAGCCACAGCCCGGTCGGCCCCGCCGCAGCCCCGGCACCGGCAATCCACAGGCAGCAGTCAATGTCAAGTCGTCAAGAGGCAACCCACCGGAGGAGACACTGCACTGCTGCCGAGTCACTTCAGTGGTGTTCAGTGGCGCCTGTTCTGATCTAACATACGCAGGACACCACCTACTAAGCCCCCTACTGACGACAATAATTGCTTAGTCGCGGAGCCGCCGGCGTGAGTGAGCTCTCCCTCCGGAGGGCGCCACCACGTCCGTCCAACGACAGCCCCCATGGACTCGCCGATACCGGTGACCCCGACGGAACCAAACCAAGGCCACAGACGTGGAGAGGACATCGAAACTGAGGTCACCATGAGAGCAGGGCATGAAGGGCCACAGAATTTGAGACTTTTTTTTTATGCTGATCGATGAGAATGAGGATGATTATGATGATGATGCTACGGATTCATAATATATCCCGGCGTCAACCAGGCCCGAGAGATACAGACACCTGCAGTGTTGGTCAGGAAATTTGAGCAACACTCTCAGAAACGCATCCATTAAGTGGATGAAACTCGACTGTGTGGTCCCAGTCTTCCCAACTGAGTCCGCAGCAAACTCAACTCTGGGTAGGAGCCGGTCGGGACAGAAAAACCCACATGACTTCTGATGGGTTCGAACCCACGACCTCCCAGCCGGGAGTCCGCGACGCTAACCACTTCGCCACGGCGGCAACCAAAAGAATTATTATTCACTGGACAAAAGGGACAAACAAATTTCAATAAATGTCTTTGGCAGAAGTGTACGTGTAGTAAATATGTGAGAACGAAATGTACGTATTTTTCGTTCGTTATCTGTTTGCAAGGAATTGCCGAATAGAATTATGCAGGCAAGTTTTTTTTTTTTTTTTTTTTTTATTTTTTTTTTTTTTTTTTATTTAAAGAAAATATTAAAATGTTATGTGTATTTGGACAAATTTTATGGATGGAAGTAAACTAGTTAATTAGCTGAAATATGTGACCGACAGACAAGGAGTTTTCTGCGCAGTCATTGCACACGGAATATGATAGTAGAAAAAAGGAGGAAAACCGCAGAGGACATCGAAGGAACGAAACGTAGCCGTTCTCTCTCTCTCTCTCTCTCTCTCTCTCTCTCTCTCTCTCTCTCTCTCTCTCTCTCTCTCTCACACACACACACACACACACACACACATACACACTCGCTTGCGCGCACGCACGCGCGCACACACACACACACACACACACACACACACACACACACACACACACACACACACACACACACACACACACACACACACACACACACACACACACATACACGCGCGCGCGCACACATTACAGTTTTTTCCAAATCTTATTTTGTGTAGATTCTCAATCGGTACTCTATGCTTTAAGATCATCAGATTACAAGAAAAGACCAAAATTATGTTAGAAATCAGTCAGTTGATTCCTGTCTTAACTTTAAAAGGGACCAACGTTTCCTTCTGCTGGGTTCCTTCACATCTTGGACTTTTTCAAATGAGTGGGCTGACAAAAGTGGCAAAAAAAGGGGCTTAAGGCAAGGCACAGAATCCACTGAAATTCATGTTCCTTTACCCATTCAGGAGGGTTATCACTTGCTGGAACAAGCAGTAGGGAGCAGAGTTAAAGGCTATACCCAGAGAAAAGATAGACTCTCCAAGAATATGTATATTGATTCTCGTGGTTTGGATAACAAATTATATTTGAATCATACTGGCGTAATCAAATTCAGACAGATTAGTTCGCTGTCTTACTGGATAAAACTTAACGCGTTCATCACAAAATACAGCAAAAATGTTCGATGTTTATGTGTGTGAACAAATTTCTAGCAAACACATCATTTTTGAATGTCAGAGGTTAAGACCTATCTTACCAGTGATTCCTGAAAATTGTATTGAAGGCGTTTTCAAAAATGCTTCTAGTTTGTTTAATTTTGCGATGTTTACTTCATAGTCCTGTAGGACATTTATTATAGACTAATTGAATGTAATTGTTGTTAATGCTCATTTTTCTGACTCTTTCTTTTTTCCTTAGCAAGAGACATAAATACATACACATACAATACGGTCCCCCTCCCCTCCTCCTCCTCCCGATCCCCCCCTCCCCCCGTCTGATATCACTATGTGGATAGACGTAAAATTGAAGACAACAACAACAACAACAACACACACACACACACACATACACGCACACGCACACGCACACATGCAGACGCACACACACGCACGCACACACACGCACACACACACACACACACACACACACACACACACACACACGCACACACACACACACACACACACACACACACACACACACACACACACACACACACACACACACACACACACACACACACACACACACACACACACACACACACGCACACACACACACACACACACACACACACACACACACACACACACACACACACACACACACACACACACACACACACACACACACACACACACACACACACACACACAGGGGGAGATCACCCACTATGCTCTGTCCTGTCTCACAGCAACAAACCCGCTTACCCTTGGGACGTGCCACAGAACGACACCTACGCCATGGGCACCGGATCCTACTCCGGCACTGGATCCTATTCAGGAACCGGGACCTACACCGACACTGGATCCTACGGAGGGACCGGCGGATCCTACTCAGGAACGGGGTCGTATACCGACACCGGATCCTACGGGGGGACTGGATCCTACACAGGGACAGGATCATCCTATTCAGGGACAGGCTCCTATTCCGGAACAGGAACCTACAACCCCAACGACTACTACTCCGGGACGTCCTCTGGCACTGCGACCACCACCACCTCCCCGGAGCTGGACTACCTGCGGCAGCTGATCAGCACGATGCCCAAGTTCAGCTTCGACGACGTGCCGGTGGTGCTGAATCTGCTGCGGCAGAAGAAGAGGAGATGGCGCAGTACGGCCAGGTCATGACAGCCCAGGACATGGGCCAGGTCCTCGTCGACTTCCAGGCTCGTAAAGCCGCGGCAGGAACCGCCACCTCCACCGCCCCCGGGACCACCTCGCTCACCTCCCCGACATCCCTGACCGGGACACCGTTCGGAACGTCCTCCTCAACCGGATCCACGTCCCCGCTGACGAACATTCTGAGTTCTCTAACCACGGGAGGAGCCAGCGCCGCCACCACCACGGCACCAGCACGAATCCTTGAGCATGTTGCAGAGTCTGCAGTCAGGGTCGTCCCCCCCTGAGCGGAGCCTCCCCCTCCAACCAGCCAGCAACCTGCTGGGTATGACAGGAACCAGCAACCTGCTGGGTATGACAGGAACCAGCAACCTGCTGGCGGGATTAACCGGCGGGGCCACCACTGCCTCCTCCCCGGCCAGCAACTTCGTCACAAACCCCACCTCCATGCTACAGCAGCTTCAGCAGCAGTTGTTGGGAGGCACACGACCACAGACGTCGCTGACGACGACCACCACCACACAGCAGAGCAACCCCCCTTCACCTCCTTGATGTCTCAGCTTTCCGGAGGAGCCTCCACCGCTGCCGCCACCACCATCCCCACCTCGCCTCTCTCCATGCTGGGTCTGGGCGGCTCTAACGCGCTGTCGTCCTTGATGCAGCCACAGACTGGGGCCACGGCGACCAACCCCCCTGGCCTCCTTCCTGCAGCCCAGCCAGCCTGCCGCCGGGGCACCGGGCATGGGCAGTCTGCTCAACAGCGTCATGTCCAACCCCGCTGGTGGCGGCGCCAGCTCTTTACTCAACATGGCTGGAGGTAGGTTGGGAGCTGAGCACAGTTTGACAGGATGAAGGTTGGGTTTTTGACACGTGGTTTTACAAGGTGAAGTTTGTTGGGCATTGACACAATTTTACAAGGTGAAGGTTGTTAGGCTTTGACACAGTTTTACTAGATAAAGGTTGTTGGGCTTTGACACAGTTTTTACAAGGTGAAGGTTGTTGGGCTTTGACACAGTTTTTACAAGGTGAAGGTTGTTGGGCTTTGACACAATTTTTACAAGGTGAGGGCAAAGCCTTGAGACAGGTTCACAAAGTAAAGGTTGGCCTTAGCGGGGCTTACAAACTGCAGAAAGGGTCGTGACACAAATTTTGCCAGGGATATTAGGATCTGAACACAGTTTTCAAAGATTTGGTAAGGCCTCAATACAGTTTGCAAGATGATATCAAGGCACTGACACAGTTTGCAAGTGACAGAAATGACCTTGACACAATTTGCAAGGGGAAGGCACGGCCACACCGCCTAAAAGGCGAAGAGAGCGATTCGACATGAATTTATAGATAAGGACAAACAAGTTGTCAGAGAAAGGAGCCTTGACACAACACACGAGGCAAAGACAGAACCTTGCCATTGTGTGCGAGATGAAGCTAAGGTCTTGGCAAAATTCAGAAGATGGACATAGTTGGCAAAGAGAATGCAGCGTCATATTACAGTCCGAAATGTCCACGTTCAAAGGCTTTGACACTGACTATGCAGTGAAAATGAGATTATGGCATAGTCTTGCCAGATGAAGTTCTTTACTCAAGTTGAAGAGCGAAGATAATAAAATTATAACATAGTTCGCAAGGTTACTGAGTGAGCCTTGACACAATTTTCGAGATGAAGGTAAAAGTTATTATACAATAATTATACAGGTGATGATAGGACAATTGCATTCAATGTAAGGGCCGTGGCATTGTTTGCAAGATGAAAGTATAATCAAGGCTTAATTTGCAGATTAATTTACGAACGTTGACACAGCCTGCAATATGAAACTAAAAACTCAACGCAGTTCACAAAGTTAAGGATTGTGGGCTTGACACAGCTTCCAAGATGAAGGAGAGGAACATGGCATGGTCCATGAAATGAAGACGCGAGTTATTGACAACGTGTACATAGCAAAGAGATGACCATGACATTCAAAGTCGAGGTGAAGGCTTTGACATAGTTTTGCGAGTTCAAGGTTGAATTGTGATAGAAAACATGATTTTGCCAGGTCAATGTTAGGATTTGGTGAAGGTTTAAAGTTTACTCATTTGTGCTTGCAAAGTGACGGACTATTTAACCCCGCGCTCTCTCTCTCTCTCTCTCTCTCTCTCTCTCTCTCTCTCTCTCTCTCTCTCTCTCTCATACACACATACGCATGCACGCATTCACGAAAGCACATCCTGCCCCCTTTTTTGGACATGGCTTCTTTCAATTCTGAATTACTAACGATTTCAAATGTATACTAATTGAAATTGTTGCAGCACGAATTATTGACAATTTCAAATGTATACTAATTGAAATTGTTGCAGCATGAATTACTGACAATTTCAAATGTATACTAATTGATACGGCTGCAGCATGAATTACTAACAGTTTCAAATGTATACTAATTGATATTGTTGCAGCATGAATTACTAACAACAATTTCAAATGCATACTAATTGATATTGTTGCAGCATGAATTACTAACAACAATTTAAATTGTATACTAATTGATATTGTTGCAGCATGAATCACATCACAACAATTTTCAAAGGTATACTAATGGATATTGTTGCAGCATGAAATACTAACAACAATTTCAAATGTATACTAATTGATATGGTTGCAGCATGAATTACTAACAACAATTTCAAATGTATACTAATTGATATGGTTGCAGCATGAATTATTAACAATTTCAAATGTATACTAATTGATATTGTTGCAGCATGAATTACTAATAATTTCAAATGTATACTAATTGATATTGTTTGCAGCATGAATTAATAATAATTTCAAATGTATACTAATTGATATTGTTGCAGCATGAATTACTAAAAAATTCAAATGTATACTAATTGATATGGCTGCAGAATAAATTACCAAAAAATTCAAATGTATACTAATTGATATTGTTGCAGCATGAATTACTAACAATTTCAAATTACAATAATTGATATTGTTGCAGCATGAATTACTAACAATTTCAAATGTATACTAATTGATATTGTTGCAGCATGCTCCCATCCCCCATCCGTCTACCCCCCTTATTATCCTGCTCCCCTTCCCCAGTAACCTTACTCTTCTCCTTCCTGCTCCCCTCAACACTCCTTCATCTTTGAAGATCCCCGTTTTGGTTTGTTTTCCGGCTAACATTCTCCCATTGATTGCTTAACATCCGGTTCCCCGCCCTCCTAGCATCCCTCCCACCCCACCTCCACACCCATCTCTCTCTTTTCCGCCTCAGCTATTGTGTCTATTTGTGTGTACTTTTAGAACATTTCAGTTTTGCTTTGTTGTTGTTTTCTCAGCTTGACTCTCTCTCTCTCTCTCTTTCTCTCACGACCTCCCCCCCCCCACACACACACACAGAGAGAGAGAGAGAGAGAGAGAGAGAGAGAGAGAGAGAGAGAGAGAGAGAGTTTTGTAGGCTAACCTTAAGACATCAGTTAAAGGCAAAATGTCAACAAATACACTTGTTGTGAATGCAGAACATGCGAATGTTCCACTTTGTTTACAGTGGCGTGAGCACTCCAGGAGTCGACACTCATGACCCGGCGGCGGGCAGCACTGTGTTATAGACACGTTTTAGACACGTGTCACGTTTTAGTTGCCCCTTCTGATCATTAAAAAGCGGAAGCGTCATTAGAGTTAAGCTGGCATTAACGATGTCACACGACCATTGATCACAACTTCCTGTGAGCTGAACTAGGAAAGGCGTGCTGTTGCCATTATGAGTAAGTGTCTTTCTAGCTCGAAGCTACCCACGCGAGCGCACTGATCTAAAAATAACTTGAGTGTTAGAAGACGCCGCATACCTGAAAAAGAGCAAGCGCTGTGTAGTGAATGCAAAACGACAGCGAGGAGTGCTGGGCAGCAGCGGTGTCATGTGTGCGGCTAGCCTTAACTTAGCAGGGAGCTACGAAATATGTTGCGCGTGTAAAGTGGCGTTGTTAATGCGTTGTATTGCTGCATGTTAAAGTCTGCGTTGTATTGCTGCATGTTAAAGTCTGATAAACACACTGTTATCATATTTAGACGCTCTGGGGTCACTGTGTGTCACAGACGTTTCATCTGCATGCATATCGTGTTAGCAGTATATCATGGATGTTAACGGTCTACTCTTGAGATTGGCATAATTTGTCAGCTTAACGGGGTACCTCGTTCCAATCAAACCATAACAGCCCATCAAAGTGAGCATTTTCACCTGCGATAAAGGATTAGGAATTGATCGGCCAAATTGTGGCATTGCTTAACTTCTCTTGAATGCGATATCCGTAGTGCAATGGAATGAGCTGGTTGATTGATGTGATTGAGATCAATCAATTGGATGTGATTGAGATCAATCAATCGGGTGCAGCTGTCCAGTTCAGTCTGCAATAATGTTTCAGCACACAGACCAACACACACAAACCTTTGTCACATACTAACACCACAAACCTTTGTCACATACCAACAGCACCAACCTTTGTCACATACCAACACCACCACCAACCTTTGTCACATGCCAACACCACAAAACCTTTGTCATATACCAACAGCACCAACCTTTGTCACACACCAACAGCACCAACCTTTGTCACATACCACACCACAAACCCTTTGTCACATACACAACACAGACCAACACAAAACTTTGTCACACCACACACACAAAACCACCACAAACCTTTGTCACATTGTCACACCACACCAACCTTTGTCACATATCAACACCACAAACCTTTGTCACATTTGTCACAACAAACACCACAAACCTTTGTCACACACAAAAACTTTGTCACAGACCAACACCATACACCACAACCTTTGTCACATGCCAACACCACAAACCTTTGTCACATTGCAACACCACAAACCTTTGTCACATTGCAACACCACAAACCCTTTGTCACATACCAACACCACAACAAACCTTTGTCACATTGCCAACACCACAAACCTTTGTCACAGACAACACCACAAACCTTTGTCACATTGCAACACCACAAACCTTTGTCACATTGCAACACCACAAACCTTTGTCACATTGCAACACCACAAACCTTTGTCACAGACCAACACAACACCACAAAAACTTTGTCACATTGCAACACCACAAACCTTTGTCACAGACCAACACCAAAACACCACAAACCTTTGTCACATTGCAGACCAACACCACAAACCTTTGTCACATTGCAACACCACAAACCTTTGTCACAGACCAACACCAACACCACAAACCTTTGTCACATGCAACACCACAAACCTTTTGTCACAGACCAACACCACAAAAACCTTTGTCACATTGCAACACCACAAACCTTTGTCACATACCTACACCACAAACCTTTGTCACATTGCAACACCACAAACCTTTGTCACAGACCAACACAAACAACACCACAAACCTTTGTCACATTGCCAACACACCACAAACCTTTTTGTCACAGACCAACACACACCACAAAACTTTTGTCACAGACCAACACCACAAAAACCTTTGTCACATTGCAACACCACAAACCTTTTTTCACAGACCAACACCACAAACCTTTGTCACATTTGCACACCACACAAACTTTGTCACACACCTTTGACACCACCAACACAACACCACAAACCTTTGTCACAGACCAACACCAACTCCACAAAACCTTTGTCACAGACCACAACCACAAACCAAACTTTGTCACAGACCAACACCACAAACCTTTGTCACAGACCAACACCACAAACCTTTGTCACATTGCAACACCACAAATCTTTGACACAGACCAACACCAAAAACCTTTGTCACATGTCGAGAAGCAGATTTCGGCGAAGACAAAGACGTTGAGTGTCGTGGTCGTCTCTGTGGAACTGGAAAGAATAGCCTACGTATTACACGTTACGTCATCGTTGTGTCCTCTCCCTCTTTCAACAGCTTTCTTCTAAGACTAAATGCCAGCTCGCATCTCGGACAGTCTAAGACTAAATGCCAGTGCTACAGATCTTGGTGTGGTCTCCGGCGGCCCTCTGTGACTCGCATCTCGGACAGTCCAAGACTAAATGCCAGTGCTACAGATCTTGGTGTGGTCTCCGGCGGCCCTCTGTGACTCGCATCTCGGACAGTCCAAGACTAAATGCCAGTGCTACAGATCTTGGTGTGGTCTCCGGCGGCCCTCTGTGACTCGCATCTCGGACAGTCCAAGACTAAATGCCAGTGCTACAGATCTTGGTGTGGTCTCCGGCGGCCCTCTGTGACCGAGTCCCCTTGCTGGCACACAGGACAGTGGTCGTTTGCCAATTGTCAGTTCACATTTGATCCATTTTGTTAACTCTAGAAGAATTTAGGAACCCCCACAAGCCACATCACAGTTTCCCTTGTCACGTCACTGGGTTTGAACAAGCAAACAAAAGCGGCTTTTTATTCATTAAGTTCATAAAGCAAACATTTTTTCGCGAAACGAACTCCATACTATAGTTACACAAAGCGCTGAAAAAAAATATGGCCTGTCTCTAGAGAAGACCTGTAACACCAACTCCATGCGGTCATCTATCTATCTATCTATCTATCTATCTATCTATCTATCTATCT
This sequence comes from Conus betulinus, assembly GCA_016801955.1. Lineage (NCBI taxonomy): Eukaryota > Metazoa > Mollusca > Gastropoda > Neogastropoda > Conidae > Conus > Conus betulinus. Next base: position 411,160 of record JADBJO010000705.1, on the reverse strand, counting down.
ATCTATCTATCTATCTCTGTCTGTCTGTCTGTCTGTCTATCAATCAAATTTTCTACATATCTATGCGTCTGACTATCTATCTATCTATCTATCTATCTATCTATCTATCTGTCTGTCTGTCTGTCTGTCTGTCTGTCTGTCAAATTTCTATATCTCATGCGTCTGACTATCTATCTATCTATCTATCTATCTATCTATCTGTCTGTCTGTCTGTCTGTCTGTCTGTCTGTCTGTCTATCTATCAATCAAATTTTCTACATATCTATGCGTCTGACTATCTATCTATCCACCCATAGACAAGCAGACATGACAGGTGAATTGCACTGTGCGTTGTACGCTCTCAGTCTAACGCCGTGCGGCATCGTGTCACAGTCGCTGCAGCTCCAGTGTCCTCAGCAGGACGCAATGAACGTTGACGTGACCAGCGCCTCACAGGCTGCCATGCATCATTGCCAGTCTAACGCTAGAACTAGGGAGGCGTGCAAAGTCTGTCCAGCAGCAGGATCGAACGCCTTCACTCCTTCTTGCAGCCTGGAATAGAAGTTAGGGCGTCGGCAGTACTGCAGCTTGATGTGGTGCATGTGTCGTACCTGTGTATGGTCTGCTTCTTGTGTCAATAGTGTTTTAATGCACGATGGCGTTGCGTTCTGCGTTTTCAGAGCACCATACATGTCAGCAACTGCTATGTGTTTGCATGTGTGATGCGCCCTTAAGCGTTAAGCGTAGTAGCGGCGTTCATTAAAGATTAATCAGTATCGCAGCGTGTTAGCAACGTTTTGTTTGTTTGTTTGAATTAACATTTGCATGTGTGCGTAAGCACTGCATTATCAAATCTAATCTTACGCCGAAAGGCAATCACTAATTGTATGTTATTGTTGCTCGTCCTTGTGTGTGCGTGTGTGTGTGTGTGTGTGTGTGTGTGTGTGTGTGTGTGTGTGTGTGTGTGTGTGTGTGTGCGTGCGTGCGTGCGTGCGTGCGTGCGTGCGTGCGTGCGTTGGCGATGTGGTTTAGAGGTTACAAGATGTCGCAAAGTATTGTTGCTGATGGGATTCAGAGTTGGCGAATTGTGACAGTGTGTTGTAGCAGTGTTTTAAAGTCTGGCAAAGTTGGAAGTGTGTTAGCAGTGTTTTATAGACAGTCACTGTGGCCGTGTGTCGTTAGCATTGCGTTTTAGAGGTTACAAAATATGGCAGTATGTTATTACAGAGGTTTTGGGGAGGTTGATGTAGGTGACAGAGCAGTATTTTTTACAGGCTAAGAGATGTAGCAATGTCTTGTTAACAGTGTTGTACAGGTTAACAAATATCGCAGTGTGTTGTTACTAGTGTTGGAAAAGTGTTAAAATGTAGTGATGTGTTGTTAAATTGTATATCATAGAGGTAAATTTAGCAGTATAACATAAAAAGATAACAAACGTGGCGGTGTGTTTTCAGCAGTTTGTCACATTGGCTGAAAAATATGGTAGAGTGTTGTTAGCAGTATTATAGAGGTTGACAACATGGTAGAGTGTTGTTAGCAGTGTTATAGAAGTTAACAACGGGGCAAAGTGTCGTCAGCAGCATGTTAAAGAGGTTAACAGACGTGGCAGAGTGTCGTTAGCAGCATGTGGCCACGTTTGGAGACATTGTACATGGAATCTGTTGGGATGCTTATGGAGTCAAACATCCGAAGTGAAGACACCTCCTCAAAAATCCAGACGCCAGTGAGAAATGGATATAATCCGAAAGAGAAAGACAGCTCCTGGGATATAGAAGGAGAGAGACAGCTCCTGGGAAATAGAGATTGCCCCAGAAGCTGAGAAGAAAGGACCAGAGAGGTTCTGTGAAGATTTGACAGCGAAACAACACCCTTGGCAAAGCAGAATCAGCAAGAAGGAGCAGGAAGAAGAAATCCCAAGACTGCTTCTCCAGACACCCCTTTCAGTTCTCCAGGAAACTGTTCAAGCTGCCAAAAGTCGGGACACTCGCAGCTGACAATGAAACTCTTAAGCGGGTTTCGGTAAAAAACATTTACTGATCTTTAGAGCTAACAGCTACATGAAATCCAGGTATAGGTGCAGCCAGAAGCCAGTGAGAAAGTTCAATGATGAACCACCAACCGTGGATGAGGTCAAGAATGTGATTAATAAAGCTAGAGCCAAATTTTGCCACGACCCAATAGAATACCCTCTCTGCTGTATAAAACACTCCCCAATGTTTTTGAGTGGCTCCAGAAAATGAAGAGGACAGCACGTAGGAAACTGAAGTTTTGCGATCACTGGATGAGAGCTGACGGAGTGTGAATTCATAAAGGTCAAAACTCGAGTGGCATCAACCTGAACGTTAAGGGGAAAGTCCTCTTCTTTGTCATGTCGGCCAGGCTGACTAGAGACCTTGCTGAAGATGTGTGTGCTTGACTTTGTCGTTCAGAAAGGGGACATCCTAGATCTGTGAGTGTTTTGGCTCTGAAGAACACGCCACTATGATTTGGGAAGTAATTCAAGGAGTTTAGGAGGGAAAAGGACCTCAACGTGGTGTGGCTGAATCTAGAGAACGTATATGGATCAGTTACACACAAGATGATTTAACTAGCTAACGTGATATATTGTGTCCCACCGAAAAGTTTTTTTTTTAGAAATATTTTCATGGGTTGAGAATCCAGAAGGCAGGCCAGCATGGCAGTGGACTAGAGATGGCACCTGCCCCTAGCAGTGTCAGAGGAAAAACACCACGTCATCAGATGCCCCAGCATCGGCCTTCCACATGGCTGCAGGCCACAATGATGATCTGGAACAGCTGTGACATCAGCAGCATGGCAGCAGGACTTACTGGATGCCACAGATGACTGGAAGTACGCAGCAGCCATTTCTGAATGGGAAAACAATCCAGAGATCATCAGCAAGAGTGGCAGGAGACCGGCTTTTGTAGCTCACTCAGGTTCATCAAAACAAATGATTCTGATTGAACTCTGAATGATTGATTGTGCCTATGAAAACAGAATGGAGCAGTTCACATCCACAAGACTGAGAAGTATGCCAGTCTAGCCAGCCGCTGCAGGGAATCTGGCTTCCAAGCCAAAGTCCTCTCCATAGACGCAGGAACAAGGGGGAGGGGGGGGGGGGGGGGGGGGGGGAGGGGGGGGGAGTAAGCGCATCAGACTATGACGTCACGAAAAGCGTGAGATATCTGGTAGAGACAGCTAAAAAGTCCCCAGCTGGATCTGGTCGAGGAGGAACAAAGGTGAACTCCATAGGCTTCAATTTCACAACTTTGACCAGGTGTCCTTTGACAGTAAGGGTAAGACACCCGTATAACAAGACAACGCCTTGAGCCGTCCACCCATCCAGAAGTTAATGGCTCGAATTCCAACACCTCCAGGGAAAAGAAATCTTACAGCAGAAGAGCATCTTAGAGTCGTGACCTGGATACGGCCCGGCACGCTCAGACAGAAAGAAGTTCAGGGCACACTTCGCTGAGCGGATTTCTTCTCTTCAGACCCGCCGTCAACTCTCCTTAGAGTTCATTCCTACTACTTGACGGTGTGTTATAAGCTATATCTTACAGAGAATAACGAACGTGGCGGAGCAAACGAGACAATGCCTTGTTACCAATGTCTTATAGATAGATCTTAAATAAATGTTAGCGAACCGCCCAGAGAAACGTGGACAAACGAGTCACAAGACAAAACACGACACGTTTCGACTTCTTAGGTCTTCTTCAGGCAAGATACAGACAAATAGGACAAGAAAAATTCACTTAGCTCTGATCGCTTCAGAGTTCACGGCAAGGGAGGCCGAAATCACTTCGCTAAGCGGATTTTTTCTCATAGGTCTTCCTTGCGCTGAACTCTGAAGCGATCAAATCTAAGTGAATTTTCGTTATCCTATTTGTCTGTATCTTGCCTGAAGAAGACTAAGAGGTCGAAACGCGTCGTGTTTTGTCTTGTGACTCGTTTGTCTACGTTTTTTTTTGAGCGGTTCGCTAACATTTATTTAAGATTTATTTAGATGTCCGCCTGCAGTCGTCTCACTTTGGAACTAGATCTTATAGATAGGTTATTAACATCATGGCAGTGTGTTGTAAGCGATGTTGTGAAAAAGAATTGAAACGGGGCAGTTTATTGTTAGCAGTGTCGCTGACAGGTTACAAGACTTGACAGTATGTCCTAGAGGGTAGCAAACTGGGCAAGATGTGGAATGTGGGCAAGATGTGATAGAATGTGGGCAAGATGTGAGAGAACATGGGCAAGATGTGACAGAACATGGGCAAGATGTGAGAGAACGAGGGCAAGATTTGATAGAACGTGGGCAAGTGTGTTGCTGACAGTATGTTAAAATCGGTTAACAGCGTGGCGATGAGATCTTGGAGGTTAACAATATGGCGACATGTTTCTAAGGCTAACAAACGTGGCACAATGTTTACCGCGTTGCTAACTGTTTTAACTAGTTTAGGGTTTAACAATGTGGGAAGTTTTTCTTGCAGTCAACAATGTGTTCAAGAGGTTAACAAGCGTGGCAGTGACATACACTAGAGGTTAACAATGTGGGAAGATGTTTCTAGCAGTTAACAGTGTGTTCAAAAGGTTTACAAGTGTGGCAGGGACATGTTCTATAGCTTAACAATGTGGGAAGTGTTTCTAGCAGTTAACAGTGTGTTCAATACGTGAACAAAGTGTGGCAGCAATGTGTTCTAGAGGCTAACTACTGTGGCAGTGTGGTCTCGGCAGTGTGTGGTAGAGGCTAACACAGGCAGTGGTTGGTTGTCCGTTATCAGCCGGGCTGACGGCGGGGGGCACAGGCTGGACCTCTTGTCCATTCTGGGTAGTGTGCCCAGCACCCCAGCGTTCCAAGGTGACCTCTTCACCTCTTTGTCTCAGCGCTGTCTGTCTGTCTGTCTGTCTGTCTGACCAAGATTTTGTTTCTGCACTGACTTCTTTCAGTCAGATTTTTGTTCATCCGATTTTTTGCGTTCGTGTTTCTGTGTCTTTGCGCGCGCGCACGCGCACGCGAAAGAGAGAGAGAGAGAGAGAGAGAGAGAGAGAGAGAGAGAGAGAGAGAGAGAGAGAGAGTGTGTGTGTGTGTGTGTGTGTGTGTGTGTGTGTGTGTGTGTGTGTGTGTGTGAGTGTGGAGTGAGTGAGGGAGAGAGAGCTCTGAGAGAGAGAGAGAGAGAGAGAGAGAGAGAGAGAGAGAGAGCTTCCTTAGGATTTGTATACGTGCCTTTTAAGATGCTAATGTGTGTGTGGTTAATCTTAAACTGGCTCTTCACGACGATATTGGATTTGATCTATTGCTGCAGTGTCATTGGACTTTCATTGGAGTTACATAGTGCGCTGTTTTTCCTTCCCTTCCCTTTCTTTTCCTTCCCTTCCTTCCCTTTCTTTTCCTTCCCTTCCTTTCTTTTCCTTCCATTCCTTTTCTTTTCCTTCCATTCCCTTTCTTTTCCTTCCCTTTCCTCCCTTTCTTTTCCTTCCATTCCCTTTCTTTTTTTCTTTCCCTTCCTTTCTTTTCCTTCCATTCCTTTCTTTTCCTTCCATTCCTTTCTTTTCCTTCCCTTTCCTCCCTTTCTTTTCCTTCCATTCCCTTTCTTTTCCTTCCCTTTCCTCCCTTTCTTTTCCTTCCATTCCCTTTCTTTTCCTTCCCTTTTCCTCCCTTTCTTTTCTCTCCCCATTCCCTTTCTTTTCCTTCCCTTTCCTCCCTTTCTTTTCCTTCCATTCCCTTTCTTTTCCTTCCCTTTCCTCCCTTTCTTTTCCTTCCATTCCCTTTCTTTTCCTTCCCTTTCCTTCTTTTCCTTTCCTTTCCATTCCTCCTTTCTTTTCCTTCCCTTTCCTCCCTTTCTTTTCCTTCCATTTCCTTTCTTTTCCTTCCATTCCTTTCTTTTCCTTCCATTCCTTTTCTTTTCCTTCCCTTCCTTTCTTTTCCTTCCATTCCTTTCTTTTCCTTCCATTCCCTTTTTCCTTCCCTTTCTTTTCCTTCCATTCCCTTTCTTTTCCCTTCCCTTTCCCCCCTTTCTTTTCCTTCCATTTCCTTTTTTTCCTTCCATTCCTTTCTTTTCCTTCCATTCCCTTTCTTTTTTCCTTCCATTCCCTTTCCCTTTCCTTTCCCTCCCTTTCCTTTCCTTTCCTTCCCTTCCCTTTCTTTTCCTTCCCTTCCCTTCTTTCCTTTCCCTTTTTCCTTCCATTCCCTTTCTTTCCTTCATTCTCCTTTCTTTTCCTTCCCTCCTTTCCCTTCCTTCCCTTCTTTTCCTTCCATTCCCTTTCTTTTCCTTCCCTCCCTTTCCTTTCCTTCCATTCCCTTTCTTTTCCTTCCATTCCCTTTCCTTCCTTCCATTCCCTTTCTTTTCCTTTCCTTCCCTTTCCTTTCCTCCTTCCCTTTCCTTTCCTTCCCTTCCCTTTCTTTTCCTTCCCTTCCCATTCCTTTTTTTCCATTCCCTTTCTTTTCCTTTCCTTCCCTTTCCTTTCCTTCCATTCCCTTTCTTTTCCTTCCCTTCCTTTCCCTTTCTTTCCTTCCCTTCCCTTTCTCTTCCTTTCCCTTCCTTTTCCTTTCCTCCCCTTCCCTTTCTTTTCCTCCCTTTCCCTTTCTTTTTCCTTCCCTTCCTTTCTTTTCCTTCCCTTCCCTTTCCTTCCCTTCCATTTCCTTTCCTTTCCCCCATTCCCTTTCTTTTCCTTTCCTTCCCTTTCCTTTTCCTTCCCTTCCCTTTTCTTTTCCTTCCCTTCCTTTTCTTTTCCTTCCATTCCCTTTCTCTCTTTCCCTTCCCCTTCTTTCCTTCCCTTTTTTTCCTTTTCCCTTTTCCCCCTCCTCTTCCCTTTTTTTCCCTTTTTTCCTTTTTTCCTTTCCTTCCTTTCCTTTCCTTCCCTTCCCTTTCTTTTCCTTCCCTTCCCTTTCTTTTCCTTCCTTCCCTTTCCTTTCCTTTCCCTTCCTTCCCTTCCTTCCTTTCCTTCCCTTTCCCCCTTCCCCTTCCTTTTCTCTCTTTCTTTTTTTCCCTTTCCCTTTCTTTTCCTTTCCTTCCCTTTTTTTTTTCCCTTCCCCTCCTTCCCTTCCCTTCCCCTTCTTTTCCTTCCTTTCCTTCCTTTCCCTTCCCTTTCTTTTTTCCTTCCTTCCCCCCTTCTTTTCCTTCCTTCTTCCCTTTTCTTTCCTTCCTTCCCTTTCTTTTCCTTCCTTCCCTCCCTCCCTCCTTTCTTTCCTTCCCTTTCCCCTTCTTTTCTTTCCTTCCTTCCCTCCCTTCCTTTCTTCCTTCCTTTTTTTTCTTCTTCCCTTTTTTTCCTTTCCTTCCTTTTTTCCTTCCTTCCTTCCCTTTCCTTTCCTTCCCTTCCTTCTTTTTCTTTCCTTCCTTCCCTTTCCTTCCTTCCCTTTTTTTCCTTTCCCCCTTCTTTTCCCCTTTCTTTCCTTCTTCCCTTCCCTTCCCTTTCTTCCCTTTCCTTTCCTTTCCTTCCCTTTCCTTTCCTTCCTTTCCCTTTCTTTTCCTTCCCTTTCTTTCTTTTTCCTTCCCCCTTTCCTTTCTTCCTTCCCTTTCCTTCCTTTCCCTTCCCTTTCCTTTCCTTCCCTTTCCTTTCCCCTTTTCTTTCCTTCCCTTCCTTCTTTTTTTCCTTCCTTCCTTCTTTTCCCTTTCCTTTCCCTTCCCTTTCTTTTCCTTTCCCTTCCTTTCTTTTTCCTTCCCTTCCCTTTCCCTTTCCTTTTCCCTTTCTTTTCCTTTCCCTTTCCCTTTTTTCCCTTCCCTTTCCCTTTCCTTTCCCTCCCTTTTCCCCTCCCCTTCCCTTCCCTTCCCTTCCCTTTCCTCCTTTTCCTTCCCTTCCCTTTCTTTTCCTTTCCTTCCCTTTCTTTTCCTTCCCTTCCCTTTCTTTCCTTTCCTTCCCTTCTTTTCCTTCCATTCCCTTTCCTTTCCTTCCATTCCCTTTCCTTTTCCTTTCCTTTCCCTTTCTTTTCCTTCCCTTTCCTTCCCTTCCCTTCTTCCCTTTCTCCCTCCTTTTCCTTTTCCTTTCCTTTCTTTCTTTTCTTTCCTTTCTTTTTCCTTCCCTTCCCTTCTTTTCCTTTCCCTCCCCTTTCCTTCCCTTCCCTTTCCCTTTTCTTTTCCCTCCCCTTTCCTTCCCCTTTCCTTTCCTTCCCTTCCCCTTTTTCCTTTCCTTCCCTTCCCTTTCCTTTTCCTTCCCTTCCCTTTTTTTCCTTCCCTTCCCTTCCTTTCCTTTCCTTCCTTTCCTTCCCTTTCCTTCCCTTTCCCCCTCCTTTCCTTTCCTTTCTTTCTTTTCCTTTCCTTTTTTTTCCTTCCTTCCCTTCCCTTCCTTCCCTTCCCTTTCCTTCCTTCCCTTCCCTTTCCTTCCCTTCCCTTCCTTCCTTCCCTTTTCTTTTCCTTCCCTTCCCTTTTCCTTCCTTCCCTTTCCCTTTCCTTCCCTTTCTTCCCTTCCTTCCCTTCCCTTTCCTTCCTTCCCTTCCCTTTCCTTTTCCTTCCTTTCCTTCCTTCCCCTTCCTTTTCCTTCCCTTCCCTTTCCTTCCTTCCTTTCTTTTCCTTCCATTTTCCCTTTCCTTCCCTTCCCTTTCTTTTCCTTCCCTTCCTTTCCTTTTTTTTCCTTCCTTTCCTTTTCCTTCCCTTCCTTTTTCTCCTTCCTTTCCTTTCCTTCCATTCCTTCCTTTCCCTTTCCTTTCCTTCCCTTCCTTTTCCTTCCCTTCCCTTTCTTTTCCTTCCCTACCCTTT
>JADBJO010000705.1:395000-397500 GCA_016801955.1 Conus betulinus | reverse complement strand
GAGAGAGTGGGAAGGGGAGGGGACAGGGGAGAGAGGGGGAAGGGGAGGGGAGAGAGTGGGAAGGGGAGGACAGGGGAGAGAGTGGGAAGGGGAGGGGGAGAGAGTGGGGGAGGGGAGGGGAGAGAGTGGGTAGGGGAGGGGAGAGAGGGAGAGGGGGGGAAGGGGAGGGGGAGAGAGTGGGTAGGGGAGGGGAGAGAGAGTGGGAAGTGGAGGGGAGGAGAGGAGGAAGTGGAGGACAGGGGAGAGAGAGGGGAAGGGGAGGGGGAGAGGGGGTAGGGGAGGGGAGAGAGTGGGAAGGGGAGGGGGGGGAGAGAGGGGGAGGGGAGGGGAGAGAGTGGGGAAAGGGGAGAGAGAGAGGGGTAGGGGAGGGGAGGGAGAGGGGGAAGGGGGGGACAGGGGAGAGGGGAGGGAAGGGGAGGGGGAGGAGAGTGGGAAGGGAGGGGAGAGAGTGGGAAGGGAAGGGGAGGAGAGGGGTAGGGGGAGGGAGGAGGGAGAGAGTGGGAAGGGGAGGACAGGGGAGAGAGAGTGGGAAGGGGGGGGGGGAGGGGGGAGAGAAGGGAGGGGGAGGGCAGGGGAGAGAGTGGGGAAGGGGGAAGGGGAGAGAGAGGGGAAGGGGAGGGCAGGGGAGAGAGTGGGAAGGGGGGCAGGGGAGAGAGGGGAGGGGAGGGGAGAGAGAGGGGAAGGGAGGGGAGAGAGTGGGAAGGGGAGGGCAGGGGAGAGAGGGGAAGGGGAGGACAGGGGGGGAGAGGGGAAGGGGGAGGGGAGAGAGAGTGGGAAGGGGAGGGGAGAGAGAGGGGGGGGGGGGACAGGGGAGAGAGTGGGAAGGGGAGGACAGGGGAGAGAGTGGGAAGGGAGGGGAGAGAGTGGGGAAGGGGAGGGGAGAGAGGGGAAGGGGAGGGGGGGGGGGGAGGGAGAGGAGGAAGGGGGAGGGGAGAGAGTGGGGAAGTGGAGGGGAGAGAGTGGGGAAGGGGAGAGAACAGGGGAGAGAGTGGGAAGGGGAGGGGAGAGAGTGGGAGGGGCAGGGGAGGGAGAGAGGGGAGGGGAGGGGAGAGAGTGGGAAGGGGGGGGGACAGGGGAGAGAGTGGAAGAGGGGGAAGGGGAGGGAGAGAGAGGGGGAGAGGGAGAGGGGGAGGGGAGAGGGGAGGGGGAGGGGAGGGGGAGGGAAGGGGAGGAGTGGGAAGGGGAGGGGAGAGAGTGGGAAGGGGAGGGGGGGGAGGGGGGAAGGGGAGGGGAGAGAGGGGAAGGGGAGGACAGGGGAGAGAGTGGGAAGGGGAGGACAGGGGAGAGAGTGGGTAAGGGAGGGGAGGAGTGGGAAGGGGAGGGGGGGAGAGAGTGGGAAGGGGAGGGCAGGGGAGAGAGAGGGGAAGGGGAGGGAGAGAGTGGGAGGGGAGGGGAGAGAGTGGGAAGGGGAGAACAGGGGAGAGAGTGGGAAGGGGAGGGGAGGAGAGAGTGGGGAGGGGAGGGGAGAGAGAGTGGGTAGATGAGGACAGGGGAGAGAGTGGGAAGGGGGAGGGGGGAGGAGAGTGGGAAGTGGGAGGGGGAGAGAGTGGGAGGGGAGGACAGGGGAGAGAGTGGGAAGGGGAGGGCAGGGGAGAGAGTGGGAAGGGGAGGGGAGGGGAGAGAGTTGAGGGGAGGGAAGGGGGAGAGAGAGTGGGAAGGGGAGGGGAGAGAGTGGGAAGGGGAGGGCAGGGGAGAGAGAGTGGGAAGGGGAGGACAGGGGAGAGAGTTGAAGGGGAGGGAAGGGGGAGAGAGTAGGAAGGGGAGGGGAGGAGAGTGTGGGAAGGGGAGGGGAGAGAGTGAGAGGGGGGAAGGGAGGGAGGGAGAGAGTGGGAAGGGGAGGGGAGAGAGTGGGAAGGGGAGGGGAGGAGAGTGGGAAGGGCAGGGGAGAGAGAGTGGGAAGGGGAGGTGAGAGAGTGGGAGAGGAGGGGGAGAGTGGAAGGGGAGGGGAGAGAGTGGGAAGGGGAGGGGGAGGTGGGAAGGGGAGGGGAGAGAGTATGAAGGGGAGGGGAGAGAGTGGGATGGGGAGGGGAGAGAGTGGAGAGTGGGAAGGGGAGGGCAGGAAGAGTAGGAAGGGGAGGGGAGAGAGAGAGTGGGAAGGTGAGGGGAGAGAGTATGAAGGGGAGGGGGAGAGGGGGAGTGGGGAGGGAGGGGAGAGAGTGGAGAGTGGGAAGGGGAGGGGAGGGGAGAGAGGCGGGGACGGAGAGGGCTTGTTTACTATCTAATCTCATGGATGTTACGGCAAGGGCGTGACGTTCTCAAGATCGCAAATTCAGGCTGTCCCGCAAGGGGAGGAGGGAAGTGGGGGATGAAATGAGGCGGGGAATGGGGAGAAGAATGAGGGGTGGGGTTGAGGGAAGGGGATTAGGGGTGGAAAAAAAAAAAATGACAGGACGTTCCGGATGGCGGAAAACATCAGCCAAGGTCGGACACAAATATTTGCTTATAAACAATTATAAACAATTAGACAAACAAACACTGATTACAACAAATAATGCTATCT
>JADBJO010000705.1:367500-375000 GCA_016801955.1 Conus betulinus | reverse complement strand
GAGAAGGATGGGGGGAGGAAGAAGAAGAAGGAGCGGGAGGAAGGAGGAAGAAGGAGGAGGAAGGGGAATAGGAGAAAAAAAAACAGGAGAAAAGGGAGAGAAGGAGCAGAAGAAGAAGGAGGAGGAGGAGGACGAAGAGAGAAAAGAAAGAAAGAAAAAGGTGGAAGAGGAGGAGGAGGAGGGAGAGGCGGAGGAGGGAGAGGGCGGAGGGAGAAGCGGAGGAGAAGATGAGAAAAAGGGGAAGGGGGGAGGAGGAGAAAAAGAAGAAGAAGAAGAAAGAGGAGGAGGAGGTGGAGGCGGGGAAAGGAGGGGATGAGAAGTAGCAGTAGTGGGAGGAGTAGAAGGAGAAGAGGAGGGTTTAGAGAAAGAAGGGAAAAGTGGGAACAAGAGTAGAAAGAAGAACAAGAGTAGAAAGAAGAAGAACAAGAGTAGAAAGAAGAACAAGAGTAGAAAGTGGAAAAGAAGGAGAGAGAGGAGGGGAGAAGAGGGGAGGAGGGAAGGGGGGGGAAGGGGAAGAAGCGAAGAGGAGGGAGGGGGGGGGGGGGGGGCTGGCAGGAGAAAGAGGGCTGAGTGGGGGAGGAGTAGTAGGAAAGTGGGCAAGAAAGGATTTCTTGTTGAGTAAGCTGTGAAGCCTTGGAGACATGGGGAGGTGGAAGTAAGAATCTTCTCCCTCTCTCTCTCTCTCTCTCTCTCTCTCTCTCTCTCTCTCTCTCTCTCTCTCTCTCAGGAACATTGTGTACCCTTGTTTACGTTAAATTACCCTTCCCCGACAGACCCTTTGCCCCTCCTTCACCTACCTCCTTTCCTCCCCTCCCCGCCCCCCCCCCCCCCCCAAAATCCAATCTTCTCCCCAATCCCTTTGACAGACTATTTTTTGCTAAGGCTTGCACGTTACTTCTCACCAAACCACCCGTGGTCAATGCGTCCTAGAGAAGAAAAAAAAACAAAAACAACGAATTGCCATGGTGCAGCACAGCTTCTCTGCATGTCAGTCAGCTTGCGCGCGCGACTGTGCGTGCGTGTGTGCGTGCGTGTGTGCACGCGCGCGCGCGCGTGTGCGTGTGTGTGTGTGTGTGTGTGTGTGTGTGTGTGTGTGTGTGTGTGTGTGTGCATGCGCGTGCGTGTGCGTGTGCGTGTGTGTGTGTGTGTGTGTGTGTGTGCGTACACGCGCGCGCACAAGCGAGTGAGTGTGTGTGTGTGTGTGTGTGTGTGTGTGTGTGTGTGTGTGTGTGTGTGTGTGTGTGTGTGTGTGTGTGTGCGTGCGCGCGTGCGTGCGTGTGCGTGCGTGCGTGTGTGTGTGTGTGTGTGTGTGTGTGTGTGTGTGTGTGTGTGTGTGTGTGTGTGTGTGAGTGCGCACGCGCACGCGAGTGTGTTGTGTCTCTGAATTTAACATCTTTCCACATTAAGTTATATTAGTCGAAGAGAAAGGGTGTGGAGAGGGGGAGCATGAAGAAGGGGTGGAGGTGGGGGTGGATTGTCTTACAATTATTACGAAAGGCATTTTTACAATACAAGAAATACGATAAAACCAACGTTAAATAACTATTGTGAATCATGACACAAACTATAACAAATGTCCCAAAGGACTGCGTAGTAAACAGTTCGCAAAATAATAAATAATAATAATAATGTATAATACTTATATAGCGCATTTCTTGTTATACAACTCAATGCGCTTACATCCAACATTTGCACTTATTCATACAATATTCATGCACACAGCAAAAAGAAAATACACAATGGCAAACGCACCAACATGCATAAACTGCCTCACTGGACTAGTTGTGGAGGAATTTAGGAGAGACCTAGTGATCTACAGAAGAGAATACGCTTTTTTGAAGAGATAAGTTTTGAGCTCATTTTTAAAAGAAGAAAGAGTAGGCTGATTACGAAGGTCTTCAGGGAGGGAGTTCCAAATAGAAGGTGCTCTAAAACTGAAGGCTCTTTCGCCAACAGATTTCAGAGAACGCTTAGGGATTTTCAAAAGTTTTTGTGAAGAAGAGCGAAGGGTACGAGAGCTTTGGTAAGTGCAGAGAGAAGAAGAGAGATAGTGAGGAAGAGATTCATTGAAGTGGCGGAAAGCAAGAACTGCCAGTTTAAATTGCCACCGATACTGTATGGGAAGCCAGTGCAGTTCCATCAGCATGGGAGTGATGTGCTCATACCTCCTCCTCTTCAAAAACAAGTCGTGCAGCGCTATTTTGGGACTCTCTGCAGCCGAGCAATCTGTTCTGCGGGAAGCCCAGCATAAACAGAGTTGCAGTAGTCCAGTCTTGACATCACCGTGGCACAGACTAGCCTGACAGCTACTTCCCTGGATATAAAGGGTCGGATGGAAGCAATACGTCTCAGCTCTAAAAAAAGATGAGCGACAGACTACAGATATTTGATTCTGCATGGTCAGACACTGATCAATGGTAACACCAAGGTATTTGACAGAGTGATTGAAAGGCAATTCAGTGCCATCAACAACCATTGACTCTGACTCAACGAGTTTGAGGCAAGAGGAGGTTCCGACGGGCATGACTTCAGTCTTTTCACAATTTAATTTAAGCTTATTACTTGTCATCCATTCCTGCACACTGCTGATACACCGAGACACCCCAGACTGAACAGAAACAAAATCATCAGGTGTGCCACTCTTAGAAAGCTCTGTGTCATCAGCATACTTGTGAAAATCACAATCATGGTCCGAGATAACATCCGACAAGGGCTGTGAGTACAATGTAAACAACACTGGGCCCAATACTGATCCCTGAGGTACTCCATATAAAAGAGGTGACGAAGTAGACCTTACACCACCCACAACCACCGCCTGCGACCTATCTCTGATGTATGATTCGAACCACTGGAGAACTATCCCATCAACACCAAAAGTGATCCTAAGCCTTTCAAGTAAAGTAGTGTGATCTAGCGTATCAAAGGCGCACTCAGATCAACCAAGGCTACGAGAGAAACAAGTTTCCTGTCTGATTTGCACAGTAAACAGTCGAGTATGCTCAATACAGCAGTCTCAGTGCTATGATTCTTCCTATAAGCAAATAATCAAATAACAAAGTAAAGTTCTGAAGGATACTTTCAAGAGAACTTTCAGAAATAGCCGGTAAAAATAGGTCTCAATCTCTGGCATTCCAGAAGCATGCGTCTGTTTGAAATTTGTTCACCACACAAACATTTAACATTCTTGCTGAATTTTGTTTAGAAGGCATTTAGCTTTATCCCAAAAAGACAGCGAAGTAATTTTGTCTACATCTGAAAATGTTATAAAAAATTCACAGCTATTTTGTTTGCTAAATCATGGGAATTCATTAAGGTAATGGATGATTTTTCCTTCCTACGGAGTAATTTCCAGCCTTTGTTCCACGAGATTTGCTCCAGTAAATGACACCCTCTGCATCAGCTACTGGAATGGTTTTTTTTTTTTTTTTCAAGAGATTCTCTGTCTTGCCTGGCACCTGTTTTGGCGACTCTATCAGCACAGTCATTGGAATGTAATCCAATATGTGGAGGAACCCAACCAAAGGCAATAGTGGCCCCCTTTAAACTTAAAATGTGATCATTTGATTGATTTCCATGATAATTTCAGATTTTTTTCTTGTAATCAAATGAACGTAAAGTATAAAGTACGGACTGAGAATCGACGCAGAATAAAATTTGAAAAATGTTCAGTGGAAGATCAACTATGTAATTAAGAGCCATAGGTATAACAGTGACTTCGGCGGTAAATATTGATGGACTTTTACCATGAAGTATGACTTTTTGTTCTTTTTAAAGCTGGTATTATAAAACTGGAACCAGCACGATGATCCTCTAAGAGTGAGTCATCTGTATATATTTTTAAACGAGTCGGACTTCACTTTGCATAATCTTTGGATTCTCATTCTTCTTCACATCAGTGTAATCGACATCAAAATGTGGTTTATTCATCTCCAAGGTAGGGTAAGGAAAAACTGCTTGCTGTGCATCAATATAATGTGGATTTATTTCAGACTCTTTAAATAAGTCTGATAGATACATATGAACCAACTGGCTTTAATGAAGAGATCTGTCTCGCCCGCTTAGAAAATTTTATTATTGATTTTATTTGTACTTCTTCCTGGACAAAGTTGTCAGTTGTTGAGGTTCTAAGAACGTACTTTGCACATGCAAGATGTTGATATTAATCCAAGGCCAATTTTCCAATTTCTTTATAGGTTCCGAGGGTTGATGCGTGAAAGGGTACACCAAGAGCCAGCCTGTATCCTTTGCAACCGATACACTGAGGTTTCCTAAGTAAATGATCTGGAGCACTACTTAATATTTCTTGCCTATGAGACCATTCTGATCGAATTAATGACGCACTAAGATGTTTCAAATTTTTGCTATCTTGTCCCAGTATTGTTTATATTGTTTACTTATAACTTAAAAAAAGCTGGAATCATTTTGTTACCTTGGTAGCAATGTGGTTGATATGAGCAGTCCACGTTAGCTTTGTTGTAAGAAACAAACCGAGGAATTTCACCCCATCCTAATACTGAATTGTATCGTTTTCACTTTCAAACAATGGTGCTCAGCAGCCTTACAACCATTATTGGAAAGCATCATGTCAGTTTTTTTCTGTACATAGTTTAAGACCATTTTTGACAGTATAGTTGTTCACGTTATCAAATTCTTTATACTTAGCTTCTTAATATACTTTCATTCCCTTTTAGTTGTATTTCTTTTCATTACAACATTCATCCATATACAGATATCATCTGCATGTTGTCGTAATACCAATATGCTCGCGCGAGCGCGCGCGCGCGCGCGCGTGTGTATGTGTGTGTGTGTGTGTGTGTGTGTGTGTGTGTGTGTGTGTGTGTGTGTGTGTGTGTGTGTTGTTGTAGGAATGTGTGTTATGTGTGTGTGTGTGTGTGTGTGTGTGTGTGTGTGTGTGTGTGTGTGTGTGTGTGTGTGTGTGTGTGTGTGTGTGCGGTGCGCGCGTGCACGCGCGTGTGCGCGCGCGCGTGTGTGTGCATGTATGTGTGTGCATGTGTATGTGTGCGCACATGCGCGCGTGCGTGCGTGCATTTATGCATTTGTGTGTGTGTGTGTGTATGTGTGTGTGTGTGTGTGTGTGTGTGTGTGTGTGTGTGTGTGTGTGTGTGTGTGTGAGAGAGAGAGAGAGAGAGAGAGAGAGAGAGAGAGAGAGAGAGAGAGAGAGAGAGAGACTCAAGGCGTGCGCTCTTTTCTTCTTTCTTCTTTTTCTTGAGGAACGTTTCAACATTCCAGACTTGGATTTTATATTTCATTTTAGTATGTGTGTGTGTGTGTGTGTGTGTGTGTGTGTGTGTGCGTGCGTGCGTGCGTGCGTGCGTGCGTGCGTGCGTGCGTGTGTGTGTGTGTGTGCACTTTCATTCGTTGTCCTGAAAGTTCATATCTTAGGCTAGTTTCTGTCGTTTCTTGTAAAGTTCTCTGTGTCCTTGAGGGTGGGGCTGGGAAAGGAGTGAGGGTGGAAGGCAGATGGAGGGAGAGGACAGAGGGAAGGCAGATGGAGGGAGAGGGAAGAGGGAAGGCAGATGGAGGGAGAGGACAGAGGGAAGGCAGATGGAGGGAGAGGACAGAGGGAAGGCAGATGGAGGGAGAGGACAGAGGGAAGGCAGATGGAGGGAGAGAGGGGCAGAGGGCAGAGGGAAGGCAGATGGAGGGAGAGGACAGAGGGAAGGCAGATGGAGGGAGGGGACAGAGGGAAGGCAGAGGGAGGGAGAGGACGGAGGGAGGGAGAGGCAGATGGAGGGAGAGGACAGAGGGATAGTGGCACAGTGCACAAACAACCATCACTCTGATGTCGGTACCCTCAGTGACACATATCCACCTTATATATCTGTGTCTTCACTTTGTGTCCACGGAAAAGCCGTGTCAGCAATGTACTTTTCTTTCTTTCTTTCTAATTATCTGTATGTCTTTCTTTTTTTTTCTCTGCTTTTCTTTCTTTCTATCTCTCTGTCTGACTTCTCTCTTTCCTTCTTTCTGTAGCACCACGTTGTCATGGCAGTATGCCGCTCATTCCGGTCCCCGGTCCACCCCACAGCGCCTGGCTCATCCAGCCACAGCCCCGGCCCCTGCAATCCACAGCTCATTCCGGTCCCCCGGCCCCAGCCACAGCGCCTGGCTCATCCAGCCACAGCCCCGGCCCCGTCCACAGCTCATTCCGGTCCCCCGTCCACAGCAGCGCCTGGCTCATCCAGCCACAGCCCCGTGCACAGCCACAGAGCCTGACTCATCCAGCCACAGCTCGACCCTGGCAATCCACAGGGAGCAGTCAATGTCAAGTCGCCGTGTGGCACCCCAACAGTGGAGGCACTGCATTGCTGCCGAGTCACTTCGGTGGTGTTCAGCAGTGCCTGTTCTGATCTAACATACGCAGTAAACCACCTGACAAGTCCTCTACTGGCGATTATAATTAATCTAACATACGCAGTATCACCTCACCTCACCTCACCTCACCTTAGGCCCATAACTACGGAAGTAGTCGCTGGGGAAACCTGAGGACCGCAGATGCAACCTCCCCTCTCCATCTGCCTCTGTCAGCAGCCGCCAGCAGCAGCTCACGTATATGGAGTCCGGTCCATTCTTGATGTTCTCATGCCAGTTCTTCCGCTATCTTCCTCTTCTTCTCCCGCCTCCCCGCCCTCGATGGTGCCTTGCATGATTGTTTTGGACAGACTAGTGTGTCGACTGTTGTGCCCAAACCATATCAGCTTGCGTGTCTTCACAGCTGAAAGGAGAGATTCCTGAGGTCCAGCAAGGTTCTCAATTCTGCTCCGTACATATTTATTGGTCCTGTGCTCTACCCAGGAGATCTGAAGGAGCTTCCTCAGGCATTTGCTCTCGAAAGCCTGGATCTTCCTTTCAGTTTCAGCCGTCAGTGTCCATGCCTCGCAACCATACAGTACACAATGGAGACCACCAGGGCTTTGTAGAGTTTGAATTGTGAACTGGATGTTACTTTTCCACATTCTGTTCAGTTTGGTCATGGCTGCAGTGGCTGTGCCAATACGAATTCTTGTTTCTGCTTTGCAGCTTCCATCCTTTGTCAGGGTCGTTCCTGAAGTTTCCGACATCTTCCATTTGTTCTCCGTTCATGAAAATAGTAGCATGGTCCATGTTCTCACTGTTTACCATGGTTTTGGATTTCTCTGTGCTGACCTCCATTCCGTAAGCACCTGCTCTATCAACAAGTCTGTTGGTAAGTTCCTGCAGTTCTTCGTTCATTCCCCCCCCATCAGATCTATATTATCAGTACACCAGAGGTTGCATAGAAGTCTCATGGTTTTCCAGTGCCTCCTGCATTATCCTCTCCAAGAATAAATTGAACAACACAGGAGAGAGGATATACACCCTTGTCTAACACTGACGGTCATTCTGAAAAACTCCCCTAGTTGATTGTTGAGGAGCACTGCACTGTTGGAGTTCTTGTATAGGGCCTCTACCACACCCACGATGCCTTCGTCGATTCCATATCCTCTCAGCACATGCCAT
>JADBJO010000705.1:322500-355000 GCA_016801955.1 Conus betulinus | reverse complement strand
AAGGGGCGGGAGGGACGGGAGGCGGGGGGGGGGGGGGGGGGGGAAAGTGGAGATGGCAAAGGAGGGGAGTGTACCGATAAAGGTGAGAATCTGATGGATTAATTGATACCGATTATTCCCAAGAATATCAAACAAGGAAGAAGACGCTTTGTCTCCCGCCTAGCCCTTGTCCCTTCACAGACTAAGGAAAACTAATACACACACAATGTTATACAATGTGTAACTGATCATATAAAAAATGATAAAGCTTCATATTAACATTAAGGACACACACACACACAAACACACACACACGCATACACATACATGCGCACGCACGCGCGCGGACACACGCACAAACACACACACACACACACGTCACACACACACACACACACACAAGTGCACACGCACACACACACACACACACACACACACACACACACACACACTCTCTCTCTCTCTCACAAAACATACGCGCGTGCGTGCACACATACAGGCACGCACACACGCACACACGCACGCACGCACGCACACACACGCACGCACGCACACACACACGCACGCATGCACACCACACACACACACACACACACACACACACACACACACACACACACGTACTCACGCACGTGCACACACACACACACACACACACACACACACACACACACACTGACAGATTGAAACCAATTTATTGTCAAATTAAATCAAGGTTGTACTCACACACACACACACACACACACACGCACGCACGCACGCACACACGCACGCACGCACACACACACACACACACACACACACACGTGGCTAAACACATGGACGCGTTTCCCAATTCTGCTGACCTTTGAACACCTCACACCCTCATAGTATCTACAGACTGTCTCTAAACCGATCACCCCACCCATCCACCCACCCCTCCACCCCTTCACCTCCCGCTGACCTTCCCATGTACATCGAAACCTGTTCCAGCCAAACTAGTTCCATACAAATCCTGACATCCACCCAGTCTGGCATGAGCTCTTGAAACCTATACCCTACACAAAGCCAGGTCGGTTACCGTGGAACTCTATGAGAGAGAGAGAGAGAGAGAGAGAGAGAGAGAGAGAGAGAGAGAGAGAGAGAGAGAGAGAGAGAGAGAGAGAGAGAGAGTCAAACATTCATTATTATCACGTAGGAAAAAAAAAAGAAAAAAAAAAATATCTCTGAAATATAAGCATAAGAATCTATGATCCGTGCGTTGGCTTAAAGACGTACACTGAATAGTGTACGAACACCAATGTTTATTGAGATTGAAGGCCACTGCCTAAGGTTTTCAGGTTCAGGGTCTTTTCAGTTCAGAGAATGTATTCATAGGACAGGCCAAGGCCTCTACTGAAGGGGCGTGTGAAACACTCATAGCACAATAGTTAGGAATTTAATCACTGAACCAAACACGAATCATTTGAAAACAGTTAGGAGAGAGAGAGAGAGAGAGAGAGAGAGAGAGAGAGAGAGAGAGAGAGGGAGAGAGACAAGACAGAGAGAGAGAGAGAAGCTTTATTTACGAGGATTAATAGATAAGACTGACGTACTTTTTTTTTTACATCCAGTCCTCGCCCTGAGTAGGGACTACAACAAGCAGTGAAATGAAATAATGTAAGAAAAGCAAACAAGCAAACAAGCGCGTCATGCAATCATAATGGAACAGAGACACACAGGGAGAGAGAGAAGAGAGAGAGGTCGCCCAGACAGACCAGAGGGAAGAGAGAGAGATCTAGAGAGAGAGAGGAGAGAGAGAACTAAGAAACGTTACTTTTGATACAGAAGCGAGAGACGTATTTAGACTTTTGTTCCGAGAGGAGAGAGAGAGAGTAGAGAGAGAGAGGGAGAGAAAGGGAGGGAGGGAGGGACAGGGGGAGGGAGGGACAGGGAGAGAGTGGAGAGAGAGTGAGAGAGAGACAGAGAGCTTTGATAAGAGAGACAGAGTAGAGAGACAGACAGAGGCAAGAGAGGACAGAGATATGGGGTAAGGTTGAGGTCGCCCACGCCTACCACAAATATTGATCTATAACTTTCTGACTAAGAATACTGCCGGACGAAGCAAAGAAACGGTAGCCCTATTGGCTCGTATTTTTTGTACCTGCCTACCCGTATCTATTTGTCCGTGCTGTTCTTTGGACCTACTGCCTACCGTATCTATTTGTCCGTGAGTGCTTGTATAAACTGTACGTGCCTTGTCAGAAAGGTGCGATTGGACATGAAAGCTTTGAAGAACAAGAGAGTGGTGACGATTGGAGTGCTGGGGTGAGTGTGGTGACGATTGGACGCTGCTGGGGTGAGTGTGGTGACGATTGGAGTGCTGGGGTGAGTGTGGTGAAGATGTAGGCTATTTTAAGGAGTTGTGTGAATGAATGACTTGTGTGTTGATTTTAACGTGGTGTCAGCCCTGATGTGGCCATTTGGCTGGGCTATAAGCAACATTACCTTACCTTACTCCCCCTTTTACTCTCACCCTCGCTTCTCTACACCCCTTCCCCCCAAAGTCCCACCTCAATCCTCACTCTCTACCACTCGCTGTCAGTTTAAACCTGACATAATTATACAGCGTTGTTGACACTGATTTTAATGCATGCAAAGGTGTTTTTTAAAACAAATACGACTAATATTTTTCTCACCCCTGAACCCCTAAAGATGTGGTTTATATTCCATTCTTTTAAATTCAGTGATAAACCGATTCATGCGTGTTTCTAAAGTACTAAATACACTTACACTTGTAAGGGGTCATTTCACCGATGTACAAGGATGAATTTACACTCATATATTTATTAACAGTACATTTGCGCGTGATATTGTAAAGCATTTTTTACATTTTGTATTCTTTGCATCACACTACATTTTGTATTGCATTGTGTGTATATTTATATTGCACTGTATTGTATGATAATGTGTTGTACTTCATTGTTTTTTCCCATTGTATTGATTTTTGTTATAGTTTTTGCAATGTCTTGTTTTCGGCATCACATTGCAGTTTTCCCTTGTGTGAAATTCAGTCTCCTGATCCTCACACACACACACACACACACACACACACACACACACACACACACACACACACAAGTACATCAAACAGGATTTAAAAAATCAGCAGTTTAATTCTCATCAAAGATTGAACATGGAATCATGGAGATCATTTTGTCACTAAACTTTTCAGGACAGAAGGTACTATAGACATTAACCACCCCACTTTTTACCTGGATTAAAACAAAACCCACTTATCTACATTAAAACAAAAACCCACTTTATTTAAGTTAAAACAAACTCACTTTATCTAGATCAAAGCAAAACACACTTTTCCTGAATTAAAAACAAAACCCACTTCATCAAGATTAAAACAAAACCCCACTTTACCTGGATTAAAACAAAACCACTTTACCTGGATTGAAACAAAAGCCACTGTACCTGTATCAAAACAGAAATCCACTCTACCTGTTTCAAAAGAAAACCCACTTTACCTGGATTAAACATAACCCACTTTACCTTGATTAAAACAAAAAACCCACATTACCTGGATTAAAACAAAACCCACTTTCCATACATTTAAAAAAAACCCACTTTACCTGAATTTAATAAAACCCACTGTACCTAGATTTAAACAAAACCCACTTACCTTGATTAAAACAAAAAACCCACTTCACCTAATTTTGAACAAGACCCACTGTACCTAGATTAAAACAAACCCCACTTTATCTACATTAAAACAAAAATCCACTTTACATAGATTAAAACAAAAAACCATTAAAACAAACCCCACTTTAGCTAGATTAAAAAAAACCCCACTTTTCCTAGACTAAAACAAAAAACCACTTTATGTGGATTAAAACAAAACCCGCTTTCCCTGGATTAACACAAAACCCACTTTACCTGGATTAAAACAAGACGCACTTACCTGATTTAAAACAAAAGCCACTTTACCGGGATTAAAACAAGACCCACTTTACCTGGATTAAAACAAGACCCACTTTACTGGATTAAAACAAGACCCACTTTACTGGATTTTAACAAGACCCATGAGATTTTAAAACAAACCCCATATTACATGGATTAAACAATACCCCATTACCTGATTTGCAACATAAAACCCACTTTACCTGGATTAAAACAAGAGCCACTTTACCTAGATTAACACAAAACCCACTTACCTAGATTAAAACAAAACCCAATTTACCGAGATTAACACATTAGCCACTTTACCTGGATTAAACAATCTCACTAACATGGATTAAAACAAAAGCCATTTACCTGGATAAACTACAACAACCAATCAGAAGCAGATGCAGAACATGAACAACTAATGCCCATGAAATCTAACAGACAAGGAAGACATTATGCAGCGGGCAGTTTCTCATGACCCTGGTGATACCCACAAATGACCAATCTCTAGCTTGAGTTCTGCTAACGCAGCCCAATGGCCAGTCTCTAGCTTGAGTTCTACTAACACAACCCAATGGCCAGTCTCTAGCTTGAGTTCTACTAACGCAGCCCAATGGCCAGTCTCCAGCTTGAGTTCTACTAACACAGCCCAATGGCCAATGTCTAGCTTGAGTTCTGCTAACACAGCCCAATGGCCAATCTCTACCACAGCCCAATGGCCAATGTCTAGCTTGAGTTCTGCTAACAGCACAGCCCAATGGCCAGTCTGCTAGCCCAATGGCCAATCTCCAGCTTGAGTTCTGCTAACACACCCAGCCCTCTAATGGCCAATGGCCATCTCCAGCTTGAGTTCTGCTAACACAGCCCAATGGCCAATCTCCAGCTTGAGTTCTGCTAAACACAGCCCAATGGCCAATCTCCAGCTTGAGTTCTGCTAACACAGCCCAATGAGTTCCAATCTCCCCAGCTTGAGTTTGAGTGCTGCTAACACAGCCCAATGGCCAATCTCTCCAGCTTGAGTTCTGCTAACACACAGCCCAATGGCCAATCTCCATGCTAACACAGCCCAATCCAATCCCAGCTTGAGTTCTGCTAACACAGCCCAATGGCCAATCTCTAGCTTGAGTTCTACTAACACAGCCCTGGCAACCCATACAAGAGCATTTTTCACAGCTGTGATCAAGCCGGGACAATACAGCCCATTCTGAAAAAAAAGAAAGAAAACAAACAAGCACACCAACAAACCGACACCAAAGATGATGGACATGGCAGCATCTGTACAACCAATGGATGCATGGTAGCAAAATCCCGCTGGCTGAGAAAAAACAAGCTCTAGGTGCTGGGGGTGGCGTTTGGATGGAGGGTGGACGATGTGGGCGGGTGGGTGGGAGGTGGGTGGGAAATGGGGGAGAGGGAGTGAAACCACGGGTGAGGTGGGGGTCACTGATTCCGCTTAATTTGTCGGACGCCGTATTACAGCAGAAGAATTCAAAATTAACGGCAAACACAGGACAACACATTTTAAGGCCACATAATGGGCCAACAGAGACTGCAGCCTGAACAGCTAGTATCCAGAGAAATCTGGAAAGTGGCGGGGAACTCTGAACCGTAGTTCACAAACACGTAGGCTAACTCTTGCTCCCATGATGATGTCCCCTTGGTTGTTGTGTGTGCTATCTGTTGTCAGCTCTGCTGGGCAATTGGCTGTGGTAAGCAGCATTCATTTGGACTTAAAGGGCTGTTTGTGTCATCGTGAGAGTAGAGTTAACAGGCTGTTTGTGTCACCATGAGAGCAGAGTTAACGGGCTGTTTGTGTCACCATGAGAGCAGAGTTAACGGGCTGTTTGTGTCACTGTGAGAGCAGAGTTAACGGGCTGTTTGTTTCACCATGACAGCAGAGTTAACGGGCTGTTTGTGTCACTGTGAGAGCAGAGTTAACGGGCTGTTTGTGTCACCATGACAGCAGAGTTAACGGGCTGTTTGTCACCATGACAGCCGAGTGGGCTGTTTGTGTCACCGTGAGAGCAGAGTTAACGGGCTGTTTGTGTCACTGTGAGAGCAGAGTTAGTTAACGGGCTGTTTGTGTCACTGTGAGAGCAGAGTTAATGGGGGCTGTTTATGTCACCATGAGAGCAAGAGTTACCCCCATTTGTTTACAAACAGCGAGAGCATCCAGTCTCGACCGCCGTGAGCGTGGTGTCACTGCCTCGCCGCCAGTTACACCACAGAAAGCTGGCATGTCATCAGTGGCGACCAGAGAGAAACAAAGCGTCAAAGACTTTTTCAGCAACAAAGACAGAGGGAAAGGGCCAGACAGGCAGAAAAGCATCAGTCTACAGGAAACCTACAACATAAGACGATACACATATATACAACCCATCGACAGCATGATAGTTAAATTGTTGACATCCTGAGCTGAGAAACCTAGGCTGTGGGGACAGGGGGTGGGATGGGGGGGACAGGGGGTGGGGGTGGGATGAGGGGACAGGGGGTGGGATGAGGGGACAGGGGTGGGATGTGGGGACAGGGGGTGGGGACAGGGGGTGGGATGTGGGGACAGGGGGTGGGATGTGGGGACAGGGGGTGGGATGAGGGGGGACAGGGGGGGGAGGGGGACAGGGGGTGGGGGGGGGGGACAGGGGGGACAGGGGGTGGGATGAGGGGACAGGGGGTGGGGATGTGGGGACAGGGGGGTGGGATGGGGGACAGGGGGTGGGGACAGGGGGTGGGATGTGGGGACAGGGGGGGGGGGATGGGGGGACAGGGGGTGGGATGTGGGGACAGGGGGTGGGATGTGGGGACAGGGGGTGGGATGAGGGGGACAGGGGGGGATGTGGGGGGGACAGGGGGTGGGATGTGGGGACAGGGGGTGGGATGTGGGGACAGGGGGGAGGGGGGGGGAACAGGGGGTGGGATGTGGGGACAGGGGGTGGGATGTGGGGACAGGGGGTGGGATGTGGGGGACACAGGGGGTGGGATGAGGGGACAGGGGGGGGAATGAGGGGACAGGGGGTGGATGTGGGGACAGGGGGTGGGATGTGGGGACAGGGGGTGGGATGGGGGACAGGGGGTGGGATGGGGGACAGGGGGTGGGAGGAGGGGGGGGGATGGGGGACAGGGGGGTGGGATGTGGGGACAGGGGGTGGGGGGAGGGGGGGGGGATGAGGGGACAGGGGGTGGGATGTGGGGGACAGGGGGTGGGACAGGGGGGGGATGAGGGGACAGGGGGGGGATGAGGGGGGGATGGGGGGGGGGGGTGGGGGGGGGATGGGGGGACAGGGGGGGGGGATGAGGGGACAGGGGGTGGGATGTGGGGACAGGGGGGGGGGATGGGGATGGATGAGGGGACAGGGGGTGGGGGGGGTGGGATGTGGGGACAGGGGGTGGGATGGGGGACAGGGGGGGGGGACAGGGGGTGGGATGTGGGGACAGGGGGGGGACAGGGGGTGGGATGTGGGGACAGGGGGGGGGATGAGGGGACAGGGGGTGGGATGAGGGGACAGGGGGTGGGATGTGGGGACAGGGGGGGGGGAACAGGGGGGGTGGGATGTGGGGACAGGGGGGGGGATGAGGGGACAGGGGGTGGGATGGGGGACAGGGGGTGGGATGAGGGGACAGGGGGGGGGATGAGGGGACAGGGGGTGGGATGTGGGGACAGGGGGTGGGATGGGGGACAGGGGGTGGGATGAGGGGACAGGGGGTGGGAGGGGGGGGATGAGGGGACAGGGGGGGGATGGGGGACAGGGGGTGGGATGGGGACAGGGGGTGGGATGTGGGGACAGGGGGGGGGGGTGGGGACAGGGGGGGATGTGGGGACAGGGGGTGGGATGGGGGGACAGGGGGGGGACAGGGGGTGGGATGGGGGACAGGGGGTGGGATGTGGGGACAGGGGGTGGGGATGGGAGGGGACAGGGGGTGGGATGTGGGGGACAGGGGGTGGGATGTGGGGGACAGGGGGGTGGGATGGGGGACAGGGGGTGGGATGAGGGGACAGGGGGGGGATGGGGTGGGGGGGGGATGAGGGGACAGGGGGTGGGATGTGGGGACAGGGGGTGGGAGGTGGGTGGGAGGGGGGACAGGGGGTGGGATGTGGGGGACAGGGGGGACAGGGGGTGGGAT
The DNA here is from genome assembly GCA_016801955.1 of Conus betulinus. Classification (NCBI taxonomy): domain Eukaryota; kingdom Metazoa; phylum Mollusca; class Gastropoda; order Neogastropoda; family Conidae; genus Conus; species Conus betulinus. The sequence continues at coordinate 346,990 of JADBJO010000705.1, read as the reverse complement.
GAGGGGACAGGGGGTGGGATGAGGGGACAGGGGGGGGAGGGGGGGGGGGGACAGGGGGGGGGTGTGGGGACAGGGGGGACAGGGGGGGACAGGGGGTGGGATGTGGGGACAGGGGGGGGATGGGGGAGGGGGGGGGATGTGGGGGACAGGGGGTGGGATGTGGGGACAGGGGGGGGGACAGGGGGTGGGATGTGGGGACAGGGGGGGGACAGGGGGGGGGGGGACAGGGGGTGGGATGAGGGGACAGGGGGTGGGATGAGGGGACAGGGGGGGGATGTGGGGAGGGGGGGGGGGAAGGGGGGGGATGGGGGACAGGGGGTGGGATGGGGGACAGGGGGTGTGGGGGGACAGGGGGGGATGGGGGGGACAGGGGGTGGGATGTGGGGACAGGGGGGGGGGGGTGGGGACAGGGGGGGGTGGGATGAGGGGGGGGGTGGGATGGGTGGGATGGGGGACAGGGGGTGGGATGTGGGGACAGGGGGTGGGATGAGGGGACAGGGGGTGGGATGTGGGGACAGGGGGGGGGGGGACAGGGGGTGGGAGGTGGGGGACAGGGGGTGGGATGGGGGGACAGGGGGGGGGACAGGGGGTGGGATGTGGGGACAGGGGGTGGGATGTGGGGACAGGGGGTGGGATGAGGGGACAGGGGGTGGGATGGGGGGACAGGGGGTGGGATGGGGGGACAGGGGGTGGGATGGGGGGGGGGGGGGGGGGGACAGGGGGTGGGATGTGGGACAGGGGGGGGGATGTGGGGGACAGGGGGTGGGATGGGGTGGGGGGGGGGACAGGGGGTGGGGGGTGGGATGTGGGGACAGGGGGTGGGACGAGGGGACAGGGGTGGTGGGATGAGGGGACAGGGGGGTGGGATGTGGGGACAGGGGGTGGGATGTGGGGACAGGGGGTGGGATGAGGGGACAGGGGGTGGGATGAGGGGACAGGGGGTGGGATGTGGGGACAGGGGGGGGACAGGGGGTGGGATGGGGGACAGGGGGTGGGGATGAGGGGACAGGGGGTGGGATGAGGGGACAGGGGGTGGGATGTGGGGACAGGGGGGTGGGATGTGGGGACAGGGGTGGAGGGGGACAGGGGGGGATGGGGGACGGGGGGGGGACAGGGGGTGGGATGAGGGGACAGGGGGGGGGGATGTGGGGACGGGGGGGGGGAGGGGGGTGGATGAGGGGACAGGGGGTGGGATGTGGGGACAGGGGGTGGGGACAGGGGGTGGGATGTGGGGACAGGGGGTGGGATGGGGGACAGGGGGGGGACAGGGGGTGGATGAGGGGGACAGGGGGGTGGGATGAGGGGACAGGGGGTGGGGATGACAGGGGGTGGGATGTGGGACAGGGGGTGGGGACAGGGGGATGGGGGATGGGGGGACAGGGGGGGGATGGGGGGACAGGGGGGGGGGATGAGGGGACAGGGGGTGGGGATGAGGGGACAGGGGGTGGGATGAGGGGACAGGGGGTGGGATGTGGGGACAGGGGGTGGGATGAGGGGACAGGGGGTGGGGGGATGAGGGGGGAGGGGGGACAGGGGTGGGGGGACAGGGGGTGGGATGAGGGGACAGGGGGTGGGATGAGGGGACAGGGGGTGGGATGTGGGGACAGGGGGTGGGATGAGGGGACAGGGGGTGGGATGTGGGGACAGGGGGGTGGATGAGGGGACAGGGGGTGGGGAGGGGACAGGGGGGTGGGATGAGGGGACAGGGGGGGGATGTGGGGACAGGGGTGGGATGAGGGGAAGGGGGTGGGGAGGGGGTGGGATGAGGGGACTTGGGGGGGGAGTGAAAGAAAGTGTGGGGTGGTGATTTGGATGGGGGGAGGGTGGGCGATGGGTGGGGGCTCGGATACGGGGTAGGTTGGTGCCTCATTCCGCTTAATTTGTCTGATCCCAGATTACCACATAAGAGTGTGAAATAAATGAAAAACACTCAACACCACACACACGGGCAGACAGACACCACACACACGGACAAATAGACAGCACACACACGGGCAGACAGACACCACACACACAGGCAAAACACCGCGGAGTGAATAGCTGTGTCCCCTCCAGAGTGCCTGCTCTGTCTCACTTTCTAGCCTCCAGATGACCACACAGAGCCGGCATGTCTTCAGTGGTGACCAAAGACACACACTGTATAAGACTTTCAAGAACAAAGACGAAGAGAAAGGGCCAGAAAACCAGAAACACCGTAGGCCACAGCAAAGACAGACACACAGACAGAAGCAAGGCGAAAGAGACAGGCAGAAAACAGGAAATGGTCAGCACACAGCTGCCAACCGGTGGGGGGACAGGACGGAAATCCTAAGGAGGATGACAAATCTTTAAGGCACACAAGGTTCGGGTCTTTATACGGGCAAATTGAGCTGTTCATTATGTATCAAATCATCGAAAAGAAAAAAAAAAGAAGAAGAAAAGAAACAACAGAAAAGAAAAAAAGAAAAAAAAAAAAACCATCATCATGTATCAAATCATTCACACACACAAAAAGAAAAAAAAAAATAACAACAACAATGTAAACAAATATCGAGTTGTATTTAGCTACATAAAAAGAGCAACAAAAGTTCTGAGATCTAAGTTACAACAAACTCATGATAATATCAAGGTAATGCATAGCGAATCTGGTATCTAACCCTAGTAATGCACAGCAAATCTCTATAATTCAAACTTTATAATTTTAAACTATTTAGTTAATATAAAAATCGGCACAGACAGTAAAAAGGGCAGATCATATGTACCGTAGGACTCCTTTGTTTTCAGTGTAAAAAATAGTGAAACAAAAGAAGATGGAAGACGAAGAAGAAGATGAACGCCCCCTCCCCTCACACCTCCCTTCCCCGGCCCGCTTCTCATCCACCTCCCTCCTGTCCCATCCCTCCACACCACAAATGCTTGTAGACAACATGTCGTGCTGTGTTCAAATCTGATTCTTCTTTAAATGACATGCTGACACAAAAAACAAAGCCCTGTGACATATTGTTTTGCTCACTTTAATGGGTGAAGGCATTCATATCCGCAGTGAACTTTACAGTGCATTTGCGTAATAACTCCACTTGACGTGTGCCAGTTTTCATTGGCTCTGAACTAAACGGTCGAACAGACCAAAACGCAGAACAAGTGGCAGTGAATTGAAACAAGGGTCACACACGTGTGTTCAGACAATACCATTTCAACAACTACACTCTCTCTCTCTCTCTCTCTCTCTCTCTCTCTCTCTCCCGTGCACGTGCGCATGCGCGCACACACACACACACACACACACACACACACACAGACACACACACACACAGAACCACACACGTGTGATGCGCGCATGCGTACACACACACACACAGCACACACACGTGAGCATGCGTACACACACACATGCACACATGCGCGCATGCATGCGCATGCTTGAGCACTGTCACCGCTACCAAATAATCTTCAAAGGAATGACAAATGGACTAATTTCATCATCAATCTTAAGTGCTGGACCAAATGAAAACCTGATCATCATACCACAAACCAAATGAAAGATGAATATTGGATCTTCTCTCTCTCTCTCTTCTTCTCTCTCTCAAACAAAGCAGTCTGACAATAAAGCAATACCTTTTGGCTGTCACATCTTCCAAGCACAGCCACAAGCCACAGGCACACTTGCTCTGTCTTGGTCCCAGTACCGACAGTCCTCAGGGAGTGAACCATATGTGGTCGCCATCAGGTGACGCACCAGAGACGACACTGCATTACCGCAGAGTCATTCTGTCAATGTTCTCCGGATGCCTCCTACTATGGACAAAAATCGCCTAGTCAAAGAGCAAACAAGAGCTAGCATCCCCTTTCGGAAGGCACCGCCAAGTCCGTCCCCATGAAAATGACCCAATACTGATGACTACGACATGACCTCACGTGGATGAAACAAATGAATTACGTCACACAAACTACGTCACACAGATGACAGACTGGGCGTGGTCCAGTTGGTGGTCGGTGGAGGCTCCACATAGAGAGCCACTGGAGGTCTCCCCGTCCTGTGCAGGGACTGATGGCTGAGGGCAGCTCGTTGTGGCTGACACCAGGCTCCGTAGTCGTTCGCAGTAGTTGGGGGTGAGGGAGGTCGGCACTCTTCAAGCACTGCGAGGCCACAAACTCACTGGGCACACAGGCATCTGCTGAATGGAGACGACGATCAGAAACAAGCCCATGAGAGACATGATAGCCATGGTGTAAACCTAACATGACAACCATGGTGTAAACCTAACATGACAACCCATGGTGTAAACCTAACATGATAGCAATAGTGTAAACCTAACATGACAACCATGGTGTAAACCTAACATGACAGCCATGGTGTAAACCTAACATGACAAATATGGTGTAAAACCTAACTGAGTCACAAGCAGATAACGTCTAGCCAATTAAAGACAAGATAACAACAACTGTGCACAAATAATGGAGAAAGACGTACGCAACTCCCAGCCAATGACAGACAAGATAATAACTGTGTTCACCTAAGGGACGTACACAACTCCCAGCCAATGAAAGACAAGATAATAACTGTGTTCACCTAAGGGACGTACACAACTCCCAGCCAATGAAAGACAAGATAATAACTGTGTTCACCTGAGGGATGTACACAATTCCCAGCCAATGAAAGACAAGATAACAATTGTGTTCACCTGAGGGATGTACACAATTCCCAGCCAATGAAAGACAAGATAACAATTGTGCACAAATAACGGAGTAAGACGTACACAACTCCCAGCCAATGAAAGACAAGATAATCGCTGTGTTCACCTAACAGAGAAAGACGTAGACAACTCCCAGCCAATGAAAGACAAGACAACCATATTGTACAGCACAGTAGTGTTTAATTAATTTCCAGCTGATAAAAGACAAGACAACCTAATGGAGAAAAGACATAGACAACATACAGCCAGTGAAGGACAAGCTACCTCATGTGTACACCTAACTGAATAACACGTACACAGCTTCCAGCCAATGAACGAGATAACAATTGCATGCGCCCAATGGAGTGAGATGTGGATGTGGATGATTTTCAGCCCATAAAAGACAGCCATTGTTTACACCTAGCAGAGCAAATGGTAGATAACTTCCACTCAATGAAAGTGTTGTACACGTTGGAGTGAGACATAGATCACTTCATTCCAATGAAAGACCACAACTGTGTATACCTAGGTCAGTATGATGCAGCTAACTTCCATCCAATGAAAGACAAGATAACAACTGTGTACACCTAGGTCAGTATGATGCAGCTGACTTCCCGCTGATTCAAGACAAGATAACAACTGTGCACACCTAGGGGAGTATCAAGTACATAACATCACCCACCGAAAGACAAGATCAATATGATGTTCACATTGACAAGTTTAAAACTGGGTAGAACGGAACTCCAGGGTAAACAAGCTGTTCACAAATTGTTTTGCAGACAGACTGATGAAAGTCAGGCATGACCCCCCGACACACCACCCTGCCTTCCCGAGACTGCCCTGTGCGCAAGGTAAGGCAGGAAAGAAGCTGTGATGTAAGCTCGTGATGACGTACCTTGGCCACTCCACTCGTTGCCAGCGATGTAGGTGACGGCCGCCACGCAGTGTCTGGCTAGACCACAATCCTCGGCACTTCCGCTCACATCCGACATCCACACGGGCAGAACTACCCGGCTATAATGCTGTCCAACAAAAGTGTTTCGTGACATGTAGTCCATCGTCAGCATTTCTGGTATGCTCGTTTCTATCCCACCCCCCACCCATCCCACCTCCCTCCTCCTCTGCCTAAACTGTCGTGAACATGCAAACAAAAAAAAAACGTGACCCGGAGTAATGGCAACGTGGATCAATGGAGTTGCTTCCCCTGGCTACACAATATGCCCTGCAGTTGATTGCTGGTGTGGTGTTTCCCACATCATGAATCACGGTCCTGAGAGTGGCAACACCTTGTTGAGCTGCTTTGGTCAAAGCAATTAATTAGTTGTATCAATTCCTTGTAAAGACTTAAGAGTTTATTGATATCTTTACCTTAATTTTATCCTTCTTTTAATTCTCATTGTTACCTTGTTTTCATACTCCATGCACACAGCAAAACTGTACAGGAGATAATCCGCTAAAGCAACTATATTATTATTATTATTTTTTTTTGCTGTCCCAACCTCTGCGCCACCTCAGAGGCAGTGCACCCACGCCACTCATTCCGACACCCCGTCCACAGCCACAGCCCGGTCGGCCCGACGCAGCCCCAGCACCGGCAATCCACAGGGAACGGTCACCGTCAGAAGCAACTATATTATTGTTGATAATGATGATAGCAATTCATAACAATCATATCATTAGTACTGCTGTTATTATAATTATTATCATTAACACCATCATCATCAAACTTACAAAAGAATGCTATTCTGCCGGGCAAAAGGGACAAACAAAATTACAAGACAAAAGTCTTCTTCAGGCAAGATAAACAACATTCAGGACAATCAAAACGAAGAACGAGTAGTAGTCACTTAACTTCTCAAATTGGATGCTAAATGTCTGTTGAATGAAAACGAGGCTCTGAGGAAGGAAGGGTTTTTTTTTTTCTTTTTTGTCCGGTGGAAAAGTCATTTTTCTATCAAGTTTGTTTCCATTTCTGCCTGCCTGCAGCCACCTCACTTTGAAACTAACCATCACCATCATCATCATCATCATCATCATCATCACCATCATCATCATCATCACATCATCATCATCATCATCACCTTCATCACTGTCATATCATTATCACTATCATCACCACCACCACCACCAACATCATAATCATCACTGTCATATCATTATCACTATCATTACCACCACCACCACCACCACCACCACCACCATCATCATCATCATCATCATCATCATCACCACCACCAACCATCATCATCATCATCATCATCATCATCATCATCATCATCATCATCATCGTCTTCATCATTATCATATCATTATCAGTATCAATATCACCACCACCACCACCACCACCACCACCACCACCACCATCATCATCATCATCATCATCATCATCATCATTGTCGTCGTCATCGTTGTCGTCATCGTCATTGCTGTCATCATCATCATCATTGTCATTATCATCATCATCATCATCATCAAGCATAATTATTGCATAGCTCCTACGATTTGTGCAGCAAGATCGTTCTCTGTACCAGTACCACATCAACAACAAAAGTCCACCAGTCCTACATACTGGAAATAAACAGCAAAAACGACAGTAATGAAGACAACGAAAGTAACCACAGCATCCAGCAAACATCACCACCAGCAACACCACCCTGCTGCCTGCCCCGTTCCGCCCATGCCCATCCAGACCTGAGGACCCCCGGTGAAGGGCGTCCAGGTGCTGGAGCTCTGAGGGGGTCAGCAGGACGACGCAGCCCTCCACTGAGCTGAAGGGGTTGAAGACGATGTTGGGAAGCCCCCCACCACCGCTCCACTCCCCTCCTGAAACATGGTCACAAACAAGTGGGCGGTGAGTGGTGTGGCACTGTCTACGTCCTAGTGCTAACACAGCATGAAAAAATCAAAATAATAGCTACTCCCTACGACCTTGACCTAATCATTCATGTTTTGTCGTTTGCTCCGTGCATGTATGAAATAAGGCTCAGGAACATGAACTGATATTGAATCTTTGCTGTGATTTCCAGGCTCAGCAGAATGGAAGTGATAAACCGGACGGAAAACAATAGGAATCCGTTATTTCTGAGCGTGTGCAGACCTGCGCTTGACTGATATTTCAAAGGTTGAAAATACTGTTTTTTTTCTTTTTGGTTTCATAAAAAAAAGTACGTCATACAAGTACTGTTAATTACAAAAAATGATAAAACGAAATAATACTTTGAAGCCAGGTCAACATGCATGTAATGGCTAATTTCCACTCACTGCTGGCCGGGTCTGTTCGTGCCATGACATGCTCATCCGTTCTATGGAATGCCTCTTTGACTTGGATTACAAGAAGACTTTAGAATGCATAACTCCACCCTCACCCTCCTCGACCTCACATGCCCTCACCCCTCATCCTTCTCTTAGCCCCTCCTCCCCCACTCTTCCCGCACGCTTCACTTTACAATTCAATTGATCTCCTGAAGGCGAGATTATCGGCATGAGGTAATGCCTGTTATTGATGTTTGACATGGAAGTCTTCCTCAACGCCTTCACAGATCCATTTGGCTGCATCTCTCTTCACTACCCCTCACCCCACCTCACGCCACACCACCCCATCCCACATCACGCCACCCCACCCAACCCCCACGCCACCCCCCACCCCACCCCACATCACGTCACCCCATCCCCCACATCACGCCACCCCCATCCCACCCCACATCACGCCACCCCATCCCACCCCACATCATGCCACCACCATCCCACCCCACATCATGCCACCCCACCCCACCCCCCCACACATCACGCCACCCATCCCCCACATCACGCCACCCCATCCCACCCCACATCATGCCACCCCATCCCACCCCCCCATATCATGCCACCCCACCCAACCCCACCCCACATCACGCCACCCCCACCCCACATCACGACACTCCACACCCCATCCCACATCACGCCATCCCATCCCACTCCACATCATGCCACCCCACCCCATCCCACATCACGCCACCCCACCCAACCCCACCCCACATCACGACACTCCACCCCATCCCACATCATGCCACCCCATCCCACTCCACATCATGCCACCCCACCCCATCCCACATCACGCCACCCCATCCCACCCCACATCACAACACTCAACCCCACCCTACATCACGCCACCTCACTCCACCTCACGCCCCACCCGCGCCACCTCACCCCACCTCATGCCACCTTACCCCACCTTACCCAACCCCACCTCACCTCACACCACCTCACTCCACCTCACGCCACCCGCGCCACCTCACCCCACCCCACCTCATGCCACCTTACCCTACCCCACCCCACCTCACACCACCTCAAGCCACCTTACCCTACCCCACCCCACCCCACCTCACCCCACCCCCCCACCTCACACCACCCCACCCCACCTCACCCCACCCCACCCACCCCCACCCCACCCCACCTCACCCCACCCCACCCCACCCACCCCCACCTCACACCCACCCCATCCCACCTCACACCACCTCACCCCACCCCCCACCCCACCTCACCTCACCCCACCCCACCCCACCCCCCCCCCTCACACCACCTCATGCCACCTTACCCTACCCCACCCCACCTCACCCCACCCCACCCCACCCCACTCTCTGTCCCCACAGATGTCACTGAATTTAACACTGTACTGTGTTTTATTCTCAGTGCCTAAGTTTGGTCTAAGGTTGATCTAACTTGAAAGTTAAGTGAGAAAACAAACAAAATGCACTCCAAATCTAGCAGATGTCAATACAATCACCCAAAATACATATTCAGCTGAAACACATGCAAAGGAAAACAACTGATGTAAATCAGTCTGACTTCATTTTAAACAAGAACTCATAACTTATACCAAGTCTGTACTGCTAACCTTGGTTAAGAAGAAGAGGAAGAAGAGGAAGAAGAAGAAGAAGAAGATGACTGACTGACTGAAACCATTTACTGTCAGATTAATATATTGTTGTACTGTACTGACAGAAGTAGAAGAAAGACACAGGTAAAAACGTAACTTGCTCCCAGCCACTGTGGCACAGTGGTTACAGTCACAGATTACCACCTGGGAGGTAACGGATTCGATTCCCACCAGAACTATTTATTCACTGGATTTTTCTGCCTCGATTGGTTCTTGCCCACAGTGAGTTTACAATGGACTCAGCTGGGAAGCCTTGAACCCTACAGAGGCGTGTCATACATGGAGTGGATGTGTCTCTTAGACTGATGCTCAAATTTCCCGACCAACACTGCATGAGTCTGTATCTCTTGGGTCTGACTGACGCCGGGATATATCATGAAAGTAAGCGTGGAGTACAGCCCTGTCACACTGTCTCAGACCCAAATGGAACTCCATAGCATCATCTTCATATCTTTATCCTCATTGATCAGCGTAAAAAAAAAAGACAGTCTTGACATTTGAGGCCCATAATGCCCTGCTCTCATGGTGACCTCTGTGTCGATTTCTACTCCACATCCTTGCCCTTGGTCAGTCTGTGTGGAGGTCCCCGGTAAGGGCAAGTTCATTGGGACTGTCGTTCGACAGACATGGTGGTGCCCTCTGTGGGGGGAGGCTTGCTCGCACTGGTTCTGCTAATAAGCAATGGCTGTCATCAGTAGGAGACTTCACAGGTGATGTCCAGTGTATGCACCACAGAACACCAACGGTGTGAGTTGGTGGCGGTGCAATGTCTCCTCTGGTGGGCTGCCTCTTGCTGATTGGATTTGACAATGACTGCTCCTTGTGGATTGCCAGTGCTGGGGCTGCGGCAGGACGAGGCAGGGTGTGGCTGTGGACGGGGAGCCGCAGTCCGCGGCTTGGGATGAAAGTCAGTGAAGCGGCACGAAAGAGGAGACAGCACAAAAAATAAAGAAATAAACAGAGAATTGATTATTTAAATAAACAAGTGAATGCTAAAAAAATAAATGAATAAATGAATATATAAATAAACATATAAATAAATAGATAGGTGAATGAATAATAATAGATAAGTGAACAAATAAATAAGTAGATAAACAAAATAAATAAATAAATAGGTAAACAAATCAATCAATCAATAAATAAATAGGTAAATAAAAAAAGCAGCCATGACCTTTTGGGCAGATACTGTAACAACAAACAGTTTCCCAATCAAAAGCAGGAAGTTGCATTCACAGGCACCATACAGACTATGGCAGTTTCCATGACAACACGAACACAATGCGCCGTGGCACATACCCAGCCTGTTGAAGGTCAGCTCGAAGCCAAAGAGGACGGCCCAGTACCGCTTGTCCACCGGCCGGTGGATCAGAGTGCCCAGTCTGCAAAGAAGGCGCACGGCCATCCACTGACAACAACAACTGATAACAGGATGACCATGGGGATGATGATGATGATGATGATGATGATGATGATGATGGTGGTGATGATGACGATGATGATGACGATGACGATGATGATGATGGTGATGATGGGGGTGATGATGACAATGATGATGATGATGATGATGATGATGATGATGATGATGATGATGGTGGTGATGATGATGATGATGATGATGATGGTGGTGATGATGATGATGATGATGATGACGATGATGATGACGATGATGATGATGATGATGATGATGATGATGATGATGGGTGGTGGTGGTGGTGGTGATGATGATGATGATGATGATGATGATGATGATGATGATGATGATGATGATGATGATGATGATCATCATCATCATCATCATCATCATCATCATCATCATCATCATCATCATCATCATCATCATCATCATTGTGACGATGGTGATCGTGGCGCTGGGGATGATGAGGAAGATACTGTAATGATGATGTGGTAGTAGTAGCAGCAGCCATAGCCGCAGCAGTAATAGTAGCAGTGTCAGTAGCAGCAGCAACAGCAGCAGCAATAGCACCAGCAGTAGTTGTAGTGATGGTGATGGTAGTAGAAGTAGTAGTAGAAGAAGAAAGGAGCGAAGGAAGAGATGAAGAATATTAAGACTAGTGGAAGCAGCAGCAACTGCACCAGATAGTAGTGTTGGTAGTGTTTGTTTGTAGAGGAAAGAGAAGCAGTAGTAGCAGTAGAAGTAGCAGCAGTAGTGACAGCAGCAGAAACAGCAGCAGCAGCAGCAGCAGTAGTAATGGTAGTGGTAGTATTAGCAGCAGCAGTAGAAGAAACAGCAGGAGCAGCAGCAGAAGAAATAATAGCAGCAACAGCAGCAATGATAGTAGTAATAGCAGTGTATGTATGAGGATAGGAATCAACAATAGCAGCAGCAGCAGCAATGATAGTAGTAATAGCAGTGTATGAGTCATAGGAATCAACAATAGCAGCAGCAGGAGCAGCAATGATAGTAGTAATAGCAGTGTATGAGTCATAGGAATCAACAATAGCAGCAGCAGCAGCAATGATAGTAGTAATAGCAGTGTATGAGTCATAGGAATCAACAATAGCAGCAGCAGCAGCAATGATAGTAGTAATAGCAGTGTATGAGTCATAGGAATCAACAATAGCAGCAGCAGCAGCAATGATAGTAGTAATAGCAGTGTATGAGTCATAGGAATCAACAATAGCAGCAGCAGCAGCAATGATAGTAGTAATAGCAGTGTATGAGTCATAGGAATCAACAATAGTAGCAGCAGCAGCAATGATAGTAGTAATAGCAGTGTATGAGTCATAGGAATCAACAATAGCAGCAGCAGCAGCAATGATAGTAGTAATAGCAGTGTATGAGTCATAGGAATCAACAATAGCAGCAGCAGCAGCAATGATAGTAGTAATAGCAGTGTATGAGTCATAGGAATCAACAATAGCAGCAGCAGCAGCAATGATAGTAGTAATAGCAGTGTATGAGTCATAGGAATCAACAATAGCAGCAGCAGCAATGATAGTAGTAATAGCAGTGTATGAGTCATAGGAATCAACAATAGCAGCAGCAGCAGCAATGATAGTAGTAATAGCAGTGTATGAGTCATAGGAATCAACAATAGTAGCAGCAGCAGCAATGATAGTAGTAATAGCAGTGTATGAGTCATAGAATCAACAATAGCAGCAGCAGCAGCAATGATAGTAGTAATAGCAGTGTATGAGTCATAGGAATCAACAATAGTAGCAGCAGCAGCAATGATAGTAGTAATAGCAGTGTATGAGTCATAGGAATCAACAATAGTAGTAGCAGCAGCAGCAATGATAGTAGTAATAGCAGTGTATGAGTCATAGGAATCAACAATAGTAGCAGCAGCAGCAATGATAGTAGTAATAGCAGTGTATGAGTCATAGGAATCAACAATAGTAGCAGCAGCAGCAATGATAGTAGTAATAGCAGTGTATGAGTCATAGGAATCAACAATAGTAGCAGCAGCAGCAATGATAGTAGTAATAGCAGTGTATGAGTCATAGGAATCAACAATAGTAGCAGCAGCAATGATAGTAGTAATAGCAGTGTATGAGTCATAGGAATCAACAATAGTAGCAGCAGCAGCAATGATAGTAGTAATAGCAGTGTATGAGTCATAGGAATCAACAATAGTAGCAGCAGCAGCAATGATAGTAGTAATAGCAGTGTATGAGTCATAGGAATCAACAATAGTAGCAGCAACAGCAGCAGTGAAGAAGAAAAGAAAGAAAAAAGAAGAAAAAAAAAATGGGGAAAAAAGGTGATGGGAGTGATGGTGATAACGATTAAGGCAATGATTAATGACAATGCTGTTGATGACGATAATGATGCAGCTGATGATGCAGCTGATGATGATCATGATGATGATGATGATGACGACGACGATAAGAATAACGTCAGTAAAACTACAGCCAGTCAATTTCAATTTCAATTCATGGCAAGGCAATCCAGTAAAAACCATTTCAAACAACAACAGCACACACACACACACACACACACACACACACACACACACCTGTTAGGATTCATATAGGTGGCATACGTAAAGAAGAACACAAATCCAGGGGGCGCTCTTCCGGTGATGGCGAAACACAGCGGTGGAAATGGCGCCGTCGGGCCCTCACCAGATGGTGATGCTTTTGATCTGGAAAAGAAAGAAAGGAAAAGAAGAAAATGGAAGGAAGAAAGAAAAAAAATAGAAAGGGCAGAAGATAGAAGGGGCAGAAGATAGAAGGGACAGAAGATAGAAGGGACAGGACGGAAGGGGCAGAAGATAGAAGGGCAGAAGATAGAAGGGCAGAAGATAGAAGAGGCAGAAGATTGAAGGGCAGAAGATAGAAGGGGCAGAAAATAGAAAGGGCAGAAGATAGAAAGGGCAGAAGATAGAAGGGGCAGAAGATAGAAGGGGCAGGAGATAGAAGGGCCAGAAGATAAAAGAGGCAGAAGATAGAAAGAAAGGGCAAAAAGAAACAAAGAAGAGGAGGAAGAAAGAAAGAAGGAAAGAATGAACAAAATAAAACATGGAAATAAGAGAGAAAGAAAGAATGGCAAACAGTAAAAGAAAACGAAGAAAGAACGAGTGAAGGAGAAAAGAACTAAAGACAGATGAGGTTTACACGAAAAAAAATAAGGGAGCAAAAGATATACAGAAAGAACTCAAAATGGAAGAAAAAATAAGGAGCACAAAAAAGGGGGTGGGGGGGGGGGGGGGGGGGGGGGGGGGGGCAGAGAAAAAGAAAAAAAACGAGCAAAAATAGAAAATTAAAGAAAAAGCCAAGGAAGAAGGACAAAAAGAAAAAAAAGAAAGGTACAAATGAAGAAAAGAAAGAGAAAGAAAATCATGACAGAATAACTGTAAAAGATTGTCTAATACCTGGTAGGGGGCTTGGGTATAGGCGATGCTTTGATTTCAAATTGAGGGTGATCCTCCCTGTAAAACACACATGCAAGCAGGCACGCATGCCCATGCGTGCACACACACACACACACACACACACACCCACAATTTTTTGTTTAGAATAAACTCAATGTTAATTTCGTGCCTATCGATAAGGAAACAAAAAAAGACACATACATGCACGCACGGACAAAACAACAACAGAAACAACAGCAATGCAACAACATCATCAAAATCTTAACAGCCAGAGCTAAAAGGGTATTAAGGAGAGCGCAGACATCTGCCATGGTCGAAAGGATCCTGAATCCTCCTTTTGATCAAGATCCCCATCAAAGATCTGCACCAAACTTGGGTAGCTTTGTCCTTGGGCAACATCATCTATCCATCAGATTTCATTTAAATCAGTGCAGTCATTTTGGCAAAATCTTAGGCCCGCCGCAGCCCCGGCACCGACAACCCACAGGGCGGAGTCAATGTCAAGTCGTCAAGAGGCAAGCCACCGGAGGAGACACTGCACTGCTGCCGAGTCACTTCGGTGGTGTTCAGTGGCGCCTGTTCTGATCTAACATACGCAGGACACCACCTACTAAGCCCCCTACTGACGACAATAATTGCTTAGTCGCGGAGCCGGCGTGAGTGAGCTGTCCCTCCGGAGGGCGCCACCACGTCCGTCCAACGACAGAACCCATGGACTCGCCAATACCGGTGACCCCGACGGAACCAAAACCAAGGCCACAGACGTGGAGAAGACATCGAAACTGAGGTCACCATGAGAGCAGGGCATGAAGGGCCACAGAACCTGGACATTTTTTTTTTTTTTTTTTTAATGCTGATCGATGAGAATGAGGATGATGAAGATGATGCTACGGATTCCATTTCGGTCTGAGACTACATGACAGGGCTGTACTCTACGCTTCCTTTCATAATATATCCCGGCGTCAACCAGGCCCGAGAAATACAGACACCTGCAGCGTTGGTCAGGAAATTTGAGCAACACTCTCAGAAACGCATCCATTAAGTGGATGAAACTCGACTGTGTGGTCCCAGTCTTCCCAACTGAGTCCGCAGCAAACTCAAATCTGGGTAGGAGCCGGTCGGGGCAGAAAAACCCACATGCCTCTGATGGGATTCGAACCCACGACCTCCCAGCCGGGAGTCCGCGACGCTAAACCACTTCGCCACGGCGGCTGGTCCATTTTGGCAAAATCTTGCTGACTGACAAACAAACAAAACAAACCAACAAACAAACAAACAAAAACCGACTTAGTTGAAAACTATAACCATCCTGAACAATAGCCAACTGCTGTGCCAACGTGGTTCAATTCACAGTCTGCTATTTGGGGGAAGGGGGTGGGGGGGGGGGGGGGGAGGAGGTGATAAGGAGGAGCAGGGGTGAGGGTGGGGTGTGTGAGGGGCATTGTCAGTGAACACGCTAAGAAACCCAAACCATCCACATGAGACAAGAATGGAGAAACTAAAGGTGACTCCTGAGAAGGACAACAAACAAAGAAACCCACTAAAACATAACCACTCCCAGCAGTAGTCTGATTCCTTTGCTGATCGCTGATTTCATGGCACTGCTGGTGCTGCGACAAAATGACCATGGGGTAGGAATGGAAAAAAAGAACCAACTAACCACCAAAATAAACACAAAACACACAGAAAAAAAAAAAACGATGTAAGAATAATACCACTGATAAACCAAAACAAAACAAAGCAAAACAAAATGATCAAACTAACAAAGAAATGAATTGCCTGTGCTTCACAACATTTTTCAGATCAGAATAACAACACTCCACAGCACAAAAGCTTGAGCACAAAGAACTAGAGGTCGTACACAGAACACGCACAGACAGTGTTGAAAAAGCTGATAGCAAGATGGCGGACAGACAGTCTGTGGCAAACGTGTGCTTTACCGGCCACTGGAAGGACGGGTCGCCGACACTTCGGAAATCTCGTGTCGGCTTCCTCCATACTGCCGTCCCCTTCTTTGTTCTCTCTCCCTTTGCTGCTCTCCCCTGGATGATGTTCCACAGTTCCCTCCCTTTGAGTGGCAAAGCGTCTCGCGTCGCTGAGGGACGAGCCACAGTGCTCTCCGTCGACGGACAGCTGGCTGTTCCAGCGATCAAACGCCCTCCCTCTGCTGTCGGATTCTTGGTCACTTTCCCAGCCACTGTCAGACTGGCTGAAAGTGCGGTGGAGGCCGGAATGACAAGTGCTGACAGCTGACGGACCCTGCTGGTGTGTAGCCATGGCCTGACGTCTCTCCTCCAGAGTGCGGAAGGCCCCTGCGCTGTAGGGGCGGGGTCTGGTGTTGGTTGCGGTTGAAGACAGGGTGACAGTGTGTGCCGGCACGGGCCAGTCAGCGTGTCGCTGATCACCAGGTTCCCCTCCCCCGCCATCAGGCACTTCCTCCGGTAGTCCAGCAGCAAGGCGCGGTAATAAGTACTGTACGCTTCATCATTGTCATCATCACTGTCATCATCACCGTCATTGTCGTCACCTTGAGTCTCATCCTTCTCAGTTTTGTCACAATGTATGTTGTCTGTCTCAATGTTGTCTGTCTCATCGTCGTCATCGCTGCTTCCATCATCTTCATAGATGAAATCGTCTTCCTCAGAATCAGGGAGCTCATCTTCATCTGCGGAGAGGTGTGCGGCCAGTGGTGTGTCCTGTCTGTCTGGTGTGCCCTCTATGTCCAGGGCTAACTGTTTCTGGCTGAGCCAGATGTCCTGCTGGAGTTGCGACCTCACTGCCGAAAGCTCTGCCTCTAGAGCAGCAAAGCCTGCCTCCGTTTCTTCTCTCCCCTCTGGAACACCTGTTCTCGTCACAGGGACTTTCCACGTCATTAATGAAATCATCGCCTCCCTGAAGATGGATGTCCTCATTGCATGTGCTCTTCCTTCCAGACGGGGTCTGCCATGGCATCCCAAAGGTGCCTGGTTCACCATCTGTGGCTGGTGCACCACATCATCACGACCAAACATATCTGGTTCTTGCGGGTCATCTTCATGCTCATATATATAAGAGTCTTGTGTCTGAAGGTCGTGATCATCTGCATCTTCTCCCACAGCTCCCTGCCTGGTGCAGACGGAACAGGACTGTTCTGTGGACACACAGTTGTGGTTCACATCCACCATCTGCGCGGAGCAGTCAGCGAACTGCACTTTGGTGGTCCGGCGCCAGCGTCGTGTTGGAAGGGGGATGCTGCCCCCTACACCGTACACGTTCTCTGCCTGTCTGAGTCGTCCTGTCCTCTTCTCTCCATGGTCAGCCGACTTGTTTCGTCCTGCGGTCACGCTTCTCCCCCCTCTAAATTTTTGCACCATATCAGTTTTACTTTGCTGGCTGGATGGCCCAGCCTTGGGGACTTTTAAGTGTTGCAGATAAGGGGAGTTACCGAACTTGAGCCGTTCAGCTATAGCCTGGGAGTGAGGGTCCTCTGACGGGTACACAAACGGTGCTGAGGACAGAGGAGTGTAGGTCTGTCGCTTTTGAGACATCTTTGAGCGGGGCCGCTGATGTTGGTCTTCACCAGATTTGTCCACAGGCATCTTGGCTGCAGACTGGTTTCCTGGCAGCTTTTTCTTCTCTCTGTCTGTGCACACAATACATCCTTTCTCTTTTTTTAGAATTCCAGTCACTAAAGCCTGTCCATCGCTGGAGGCCTTCTTCTCATTTCCAGGTGTTTGCAGAGCGTGTGGCTGCCTCTTGTGGTCGAACTGATTCCATAGTCTCCAGCAGAAGACGTGCTCTCGTCTGTACCCAGAGAGAAAAGGGTGAAGAGCTCAGACATGCACACGTCTTCTGCTGGAGGATCACTGACATCCAGCTCATCTTCTGCAAAATCTTCCACATGCTTCTTCTGTGATGATCCATCACCGATTTGATGATCGTTTCTATCATCATCATCGTCGTTGTCGTCATTGCTCTTTTCAGGTGAGTTGTCTTCCTTCAGTACAAGAGCTCCCTCAGCCTTCCTGGGGCTGTCCCTGTGATAACAGGCGAACACCCCGATCCGAGGATTGACGCCGTGGTCAGGCTGCATGAGCGTGGTGACAGTGGACGTCATCCTCTTTTTTTTTCCTGCGCTTTTGTCTGTCCGTGTGTTGGGTCCTGGGAGGACAGCTGTGTGTCATGGACCTGTTGTTGCCTGCTGTTGGATTGTGCAGACAAAGGCTGTCTGTGGACCACCTGGCCCAGGTCACACTCCTCTTCAGACAACTGTGTAGTAAATCCCCACCTGATGACTGTTCAGGCTGTTCATTGTCCATGTCTTTCTTCAACACAGTGACCTGACCAGGCAGGCTGTTCTGGGTCTGGCTTCCTTCCTGCCCTGACTCACTACATCGATGTGACAGAACAACCACCTGCTTACTTTCTGTCTCAGCTGGAGGACTGGGCACCACCCTTCCTGAAGAATGAATGCTCGCACCGACTGACCTGACCTGACCTATGTCTTGTCTCATGTGATGATCGACGGTCTTGTCAGTCAAGTCAACAGCAGAGACATCTGGGGCTGTCGACCTTTCCTGATGGTTCTCCTGTCCTGAGAATGGAACCAGCTGTTCTGAAAGGCCAGGCCTATGTCCTGACTCAGGAGCTGAGGGAGGAGTGACCTGCGCCAATACGTCCAGCAGAAGCTTCAGCAGATTGTCACTGTCCGGCACCATCCCTAGTGTCACCCCCTCATCCCCCATAGGGGACCAGGTCACTGGAGGTCGTTGCCACGCTATTGGAGATCCTCCCCTCTCCAGGAGTCCTACAGGAGAGGGCGTGATTTGAAGCGAGGTGGCTGCCATTGTAGTGGATGTTGTTGAGGTGGTCTCAGCGATGGCCGATGTTGTCTTTGAGTTTGTGGTTGGAGTTACTTCAGTCGCTGATGACAACATACTTGAAGCTGTGGATGTGTTCAGAGTTGCGGGTGTTGAAGGAGAGAGAGATGCGGGTTTAGATAACTTTGCAGTTCTGCTTTGTGTTGATGATAGGATCCCTGCTGGAGCAGCTTCAGTCTCTCTCTTGCTGCTGTCACAGTCTGACTCTTTGCCCGTCTTGTTCTGCGGCTGGACAGTTGGACTGTTGTCTGCATGGACTTCTGACAGTGTGCAAATCTTATAGTTCACGTCAGCACCTGTGCCAGTGTCATCGCTAGAGGCATCTTTGATGTTTTCGGCAGTTGTGAGATTCGAGGCAGTTTTATTACTCATGACAGTTTTGATGCTGGAGGCAGTTTTCACTTTGGGCATGACAGTGTCAACGTTGGAGGCAGCCTGGCAACAAGAGGCACCTTTGCTGCTATCAGTCTGCACCACCTTGTTCGTGCAATAGGGCCAGAGCCAGGCACACCTGCACTGTGGTTTGATACAGGAACGTTTAACACAGTGCTTGTCACAGGAACATCAGGGACGGATGGGTGTGTCCCAGCATGCTCTTTCCTTACCATCTGCCTCATCTGACCATTACCAGACTGTTGAGGTTCAGACGGGATTGGTCCACCCTCTGTGGCCCTGGATCCTGCTGAACTTCCACTACCGGCCGTACCCCTTGACAGCGATTCGCCTGCCCTTCCCCCTCCTCCACCCCCGCCACCCTTACCATCATCATCATCCCCATGGTGATGCTTGCTGCTGCTAAGTCTGCAGGCTTACAGTTCTGTCCTGACGTTCCTATCTTTCTCCCAGACTCCCCTCTGCTGTCTTTGGTGCTCTTGTTGCTTGCCACCCAAGACCGCGATACTGCTCCAGTGCCTGAAGAGTCTGTCATGTCAGCAAAGCGCACAGCCTTCACAGACGCTGCCGTTCTGGGCCGCTCCTTTGCCGGGGACTTCGGAGGGACAGGTTCGGAATAGTGCACACTAGCACTCTGAGGTCGTTTCAGTTCTGCATTGAACATAGCATGAGGCTGACCAATCTTGCTGCTGTTACCGGAGTGGTTAGGAGTAGCGCTAGTCCGGACACAGTCACCGGTGTTGTTGGTGGCATTGACGCTGGTGTTGTTGGTGCTCATGGTGTTGGCGGTGATGGCAGCGGCGGTCGGATGGGAGTGGGCAACATCGCCAGTACTCAGATCCTTGTGGTGGTTCCTGTGGTTGTTCTCTTTCTCTTTTTCCCCGGCAGTCTTCGGGTTGGTGTGGTCCAGGGTAGTGCTTCCATTGCTGCCCCCCTCGCTGCAGACTGTGGATGGGAGTTGTCTCTCTGTCTCCTCCATGGCTGTTGCTGCTGCTGCGTTCTGACCTTGGTCTGTAGGGCTGTAAGTGACGTCTTCCGTGCTTTGTACATCTGCCCACAGATGGCACACGGAATGTCACAGAACCTGGTAGTTACACAGGACCTCTCTCTCTCTCTCTCTTTCTCTCTCCCCCCCCCCTGTCCCCATCTCTTTTTTTCCTTCATCTCACATAAATGAAGGGGCACACACACACACACACACACACACACACACACACACACACACACACACACACACACACACACACAGAGGCATGCATGCACGTATGCGCACACACACACACACACACACACACACACACACACACACACACACACACACACACACACACAAAGCATGCATTGACTGATATTGGCACATCATTTGTTTTGCTTTCATAGTCACTAAAGCGGGCTTCCTTGGTCTTTCACACATGCTGAAAACATTAAATTGTCCTAAACTTCAGCCACATCTTTTCCTCATATAATTACACCCATCTCTTCACATATTGAAGTATCTCACTCTTCTTCAACCCCTCCCCAAACTCCATATCATCCCCCCCCCACCGCCCCTTTCACTTTACTTCTCTCTCTCTCTCTCTCTCTCTTTCTTCAGTCTACGTTTTCTGTTCAATCAGACAACCACAAAAAACACAAAAAAGAAAAAGCCTCTCAGTTTGTCATACAGCTCATGTTACTGACGACGTAGTATCAAACTGTTCTTCTCATGAATTTCTGAAACATCAGTTGCACCTCCATCTTATCCACAGTTCATAAGTACACACACACACACACACACACACACACACACACACACACACAGATAGATAGATAGATAGATAGATAGATAAATAGATAGACAGATAGATAGATAGATATAGATGTAGAGAGAGAGACAGAGAGAGAGAGAGACAGAGAGACAGAGAGAGATATGTGTGTGTGTGTGTGTGTGTGTGTGTGTGTGTGTGTGTGTGTACGTGTTCAAAGAGATGAGAGAGAGAAGGGATAAACAGACAGACAGACAGACAGACAGACACACACACACAGACAGACAAACAGACACACAGACTGAGAGACAGAAACATAGAATCATAAACAGGTAAATACAGCGCCAGGACGACGGATTCCCCTCGCCTCCATGGAGGTGGATGCTGTCATAAGACCATTTCACTGCTTCTCATTAGTTTGGACTATGGCGGGACCTGTGCAGGACAGAGGTGGGTGCACGAGACCTGAGTTATCCCTCAACGACAAGGCATACATACCTGATTGTGACACGGGGGGGCCCTCCTGTCGCCATGAAGGCATACATACCTGATTGTGACACGGGGGGCCCCTCCTGTCGCCATGAAGGCATACATACCTGATTGTGACACGGGGGGCCCCTCCTGTCGCCATGAAGCATACATACCTGACTGTGACGCGGGGGGGCCCCTCCTGTCGCCATGAAGGCATCCATACCTGACTGTGACGCGGGGGGCCCCTCCTGTCGCCATGAAGGCATACATACCTGACTGTGACGCGGGGGGCCCCTCCTGTTGCCATGAAGGCATACATACCTGACTGTGACATGGGGGGGGGGGGCCTCCTATCGCCATGAAGGCATACATACCTGACTGTGATGTGGGGGACTTTCCTCCTGTCGCCATGAAGGCATACATACCTGACTGTGACGCGGGGGGCCCCTCCTGTCGCCATGAAGGCATACATACCTGACTGTGACGCGGGGGGCCCCTCCTGTCGCCATGAAGGCATACATACCTGACTGTGACGCGGGGGGGTTTCCTCCTGTCGCCATGCTGGAGCTGTGCCGAGGAAGGGAGTCCTTCGCCATTTTGTCTTCCCTGCGGAAGGAAGGAAGCAGGGTCAGGGACACCGACTTGTCGTGGAGAGTGCGTATCCTATCTCCAGCTACAGACCAAGCTGCGAGCACTTTACACTCTACACTTGCGTTTACACAATGGGCTGCCTGCCTGCGTACAGCCGACTGAGGAACTGCTGTTTTCCCCTTACTCCTTCAACTTCCACAGGGAGTGCGTGCTATATGTATACGTGACACCCATACCAACAGCCTAACTGATCTCTTTCCAAAGTTGGTGATAGGATTTCACATGTACGCAAGTTGTTATGCATGTGTTCACACACCTAATCTCAGTTTATAGTGTCATTGAAAAGGTTTTTTTGAGAAATGGAGTCAGGACCAATGTCAACTCCTGAAGGAAGAATCCCCCTGTCTGAAAAGGCCTTGCAGAGATTCGAACCTGCGACCCCAGGATCACCAGATATCTCGATGAGGGTGGGCCTGAGGTCGATCAGACAATGTTATCTTCTTTAAATCACACCACTGAAGTGGGACTTGGAGAGTAGTGGATCTCGCTTTACATCGCGCTCCAGATTTTTGTTTAGTTTGTTTTTCCAGCACAACTCACACTGTTATTGCTTTGTAGCACAACTTACACTGTTATTACTTTGTGTCCTGCCGTGTTTTTTTTTCCAGCACAACTCACACTGTTATTGCTTTGTAGCACAACTTACACTGTTATTACTTTGTGTCCTGCCGTGTTTTTTTCCAGCACAACTCACACTGTTATTGCTTTGTAGCACAACTTACACTGTTATTACTTTGTGTCCTGCCGTGTTTTTTTCCAGCACAACTTACACTGTTATTACTTTGTGTCCTGCCGTGTTTTTTCCAGCACAACTCACACTGTTATTACTTTGTGTCCTGCCGTGTTTTTTTTTCCAGCACAACTTACACTGTTATTACTTTGTGTCCTGCCGTGTTTTTTTCCAGCACAACTCACACTGTTATTACTTTGTGTCCTGCCGTGTTTTTTCCAGCACAACTCACACTGTTATTGCTTTGTAGCACAACTTACATTGTTATTGCTTTGTGTCCTGCCGTGTTTTTTCCAGCAAACCACACCACTCTTTTTAAGAATACGAAAAGCAATTCTCCATGCAAAACTCAAAGCTACCAGTTTTGACATACACCATCATGAATTTCATTACATCATACACTATCTCTTTACAAAATACCACATCAAACGTCTTCACAACATTCTACATATCCTGTTTTGTTTCGTTTTTTTGGTACATACAATGACATACCTTTCATAATATTCCTTATCACCTCTTTTTACACCACGCCAATCAAGTAATCCTCGTTACAATACTCCAACCGACTCTTTTCCACACAACCTCAAAGTAAATCTCTGTACACTACACTGTAAAAACCCTCTGAAAGTCAAATGATATTGGGCTACCCCTCTTTAAAACATTCCATAGCATGCCTTTCCTCTTTACATTAAATCACGCATTTCTCTTTGAAGCATAGCTTGCCATTCCTCTTTACACTGCATAATACCATTTTTCTTTACACAACAATTCATCATTCCTCTTTATGCAGGCCAATACCATTCCCCTTTGCAGCCTACACATCATAGTGTAAGCCTCTTCATAACATTTCCTCCTCTTCTCAACATTCTATAGCACATTTCTTTGTACTTTACCAAACAAACTTAAAAGAAAAATTACCATGCCGCCAGATGACGAAAGAAACAATTGTTTGCTTTTTTTTTTTCCCGTTTGGCAGCATAGTAATTTCACTTTTAAGTTTGTTTCAATTTCCAGCTAGTCACCTTACTTTCAATCTAGTTTAGCATACTTGGCCTCTCTCCACACATCACTACAGCACACCCACTGGTTCACATCACTATAGCACACCCACTGGTTCACATCACTATAGCACACCCACTGGTTCACATCACTATAGCACACCCACTGGTTCACATCACTATAGCACACCCACTGGTTCACATCACTATAACACACCCACTGGTTCACATCCCTATA
>JADBJO010000705.1:197500-315000 GCA_016801955.1 Conus betulinus | reverse complement strand
CACACACACACACACACATGCGTACACACACACACACACACACACACACACACACACACACACACACACACTCACACACACACACACACACACACACACACATACACACACACACACACACACAATCACACATACACACACACACCTACACACACACACACACACACACACACACACACACATACACACATACACACACAAACACATGCACACATACACACACACACTGACACACACATATAAACACACACACACGCACACACACATACACACACACACATGCACATGCACACACATACACACACACAGACACACACACACACACACACACACACATACAAGCACACACACACACACACACACATGTATACATACTTACACTTACACAAGGAGCTCCAATATATACTCTGAGCACTAATCCCAGCTCAACTGCTGATCACAATCACACAACATTACCTCATGGGGTTTAATGGGTCTGGCACGGGACAGCTGGGCGCTAGACGTCCTGGTAGCCAGAGACACACTGCCAGCATTGCGAGGAAACCCTGCACTCCTGGTCTGTCCCCTCAGTCCCCCGTCTCCCTCATGTGCCCACCTCCATTCCAGCTCGGCCAATGCCAGGTCAGGGTCGACCTCTACCAGTTCATCCCTGCTGCCATCCACATGGATGGGGATACTGCCTCTGGGTCGGCCCGACAGTCCGCTGCTTAATGGTCTCCTGGAATCGGTGATTCTCAGCTTCTGAGACTTATCATCACAGTATACATTAAGCTCTTTGGAACGATCTAATTGCTTTCATAGATGACTCGGTATGGTTAGGTTGAATTGGCTGATCTATTTGTTTTTCATAGATGATTTGGTATGGTTAGGTTGAATTGGCTGATCTATTTGTTTTCATAGCTGAATCGGTATGGTTAGGTTGAATTGGCTGATCTAATTGTTTTCATAGATGAATCAGTATGGTTAGGTTGTGAATTGGCTGATCTAATTGTTTTCATAGCTGAATCAGTATGGTTAGGTTGATTTGGCTGATCTAATTGTTTTCATAGACGAATCAGTATGGTTAGGTTGAATTAGCTGATCTAATTGTTTTCATAGATGAATCATAATGGTTAGGTTGAATTGGCTGATCTAATTGTTTTCATAGCTGAATCGGTATGGTTAGGTTGAATTGGCTAATCTAATTGTTTTCATAGATGAATCGGTATGGTTAGGTTGAATTGGCTGATGGAATTATTTCACTGCAAAGCTGACTTTTCTTTTCTGCTGATTATGAACCTGGCATTTTGCAGCCTTAGTAAAAGCTGCTTTAAGGATCACACTGATAAAAGAATGAAAAAAAAAAAGTTCTTTCTAATGCTAAACTGCTTTTCTCAGCTGAATTAAACTGAATTTGACAGAAAAATGAAATGTTATGAGTCATTTGTATTAAATTTATAAGGCAAAATGTGTGAACATTGCTGTTAAAGTGTAGATTCAAGAATCTAGAACAACAAAATAGGATCTTTTTTCTTTTTAAAGATCTCTTGTCTATCTGCCACATGAATTTTCAGACTTTTTTCTCTTGATTCTGGCTGATCTAGAAAAACGGACTGATCACTGCAGAAGCTGTATGTGACAGAAATGTGAACATACATAGCAGAAAGAGAAGAAACGCCAAACCTGGAGTTTGCAGCACCTTTTCAAAAACTCACTTTAATATTTCAATTCCACATGACAGGGTACTCCTTTCATTCATATGTAAGACTGAATTTACAGAATGTGTTAACTTTAGTGTTTATTTTGCATTTGCTGAACACTTTAATGTTTTCTAATGAAACTCACTTTGATCTTTGGTGGAAAGAAAACACAATGGAGAGAAAGCAAGTTAGATGAAAGCAGAGCTAAGCATAATGACGGTACAAAATAAGTGAGAGAGATGCACCATAGACTGACAATTGAAGTTCAATAATGAAAAATGGAGGTGACTTGAATAAGTAAAATGAATACTGCAAGATTTATATGGATATGTGTATTAATTTGAGACTTTTACTGTTCTTTCTATCAAAAGTTGTGTGATGCACATTATTTTTGACTGTAATGTACTTTTAACCTCCTCTTATGCAGAGTCCATCTTTGTAACTTCTTCATTTGATAAAAGATATCCCCAATATTTATTATGAATGCATGATTGATGGATGTGATCTGGTACTCACTGATGTAAACAAAATATTTAATGGTCATGGCTGACAATATTTCCATATTGATATTACACTTAGGCTCTAAAGTTCAGAGCCAAAGACATAATATAGTATCACTCTCAGAGTCTGTAGTCAGACCAATGGTTTGGTTTCCAATTTTGAAACTGCACAGGGCAGACATACCAAAAAAATCACTGGAATTAGTTTCTCAAACTAAAAAGAAATGCTGAGCTTTCTTAAATTACCTAATCTAGAATATGGAACTAGAAGTGCAAAAAAATTAGATGATTGAGATGTTCAAAATTTTACATGGTTTCTGTGATACTGATAGCAAATCACTGGTAATATGTTTTCACAAAATTACTCAAACACTTGAGATCATCCACTGAAATTACGTAAAGCATTTATGAAAACTAACAATTTTGTACAAACATTTTTTTTTTTTACCAACAGGATCATTAATTATTTGGAACTGCTTATATGATTTATTGCAACTGCAGGGGGCCCGGAATAGCTCAGTGGTAGAACACCGGACTTGCAATCTTGGTGATCCTGGGGTTGCGGGTTTGAATCTCCGCCTGGTCGTTTCGGTACAGGGGATTTTCCCCTAGGAGTTAACATCGGTTCTGACTCCATTTCCAATACAGTCCTTCAAATGAGACTATAAACTGAGGTTCCATGTGTGAATGCATGCATAACATCTTGCACTCACGTAAAATCCCATCACCAACTTTCGGAAGAGAAGGCCAGTTTGGCCGTTGGTATGGATGACATCTTACACATAGCATGCATCCTGTATGAGAAATGGAATGAATGAAAAAAGTAAGGAAATTGCGTGAACAATATTGAAAGGTTACTGACTGGATGACATGGGAAATAACTGAATGAAGTGCCAGCTGGCAGCTCTTCAGTCGGCACTACCCAGGTAGGCAGCCCATTGTGTAAATGAGTGTGGATTGTACTTTGTCTCTAGCCAAGGTTAGGTGGCATATAAGTATTCATAATAATAAAAACAATAATTTCATAAGTTATCTGAAGCATGTTGCTGTGCCCCTTACAATCATGAGTATCACACAAAACCTCTCACAGAGCAGATGGATATGGGGCCCTTTTCATAGATTCCTTACACAAACATACCACATCAGCTGATGCTTCGGTAATTTTAAAACTCAGCTTCTGCTATGTTTTATGGTACAAATCAAAATTTTTATCCGCTATAGGCTGCCCAGATAGTCAGAATAAAGTGGGTTGGGAGGGGAAAGGATGACGGGGCAGGGGACAACGTTCATGGAGGGGGTGGGGGTTGGAGATGGGTGGGCACATGTTAAATCCAAGATTTGTATTCTTCCACTGAGGATGATATAATGGCCTCAAGAATAATGCTGATCCTGTCAATTTTTGCAGGAAAAATATGAACAAGAAAAGCGAAATGGAAACTGGAAGTGTAACCCTGTCTAATGTGGTCAGGTTAGTAATTTAAGGGTTGTCAATGTATAATTTATAATATATTTTTATTTGACTTAGTAATTAGATGAGTGTCTTAAAATTAGTGAGTTTGCGCTAAATAGTCATTTTCAGTAGGTCTGAGTAATTAGACACTTCCGGTCTGTTGGTGTTCTTCTGCCACTTCCTGCTAGGACAAGAGAGGGAAGATCACACTTGAATCTTGGCAGATGCAGTTAGTGCTAAATCAGGTTAGTTGAGTTTGTTTGAAGAAAAATATGTATGTAGTTAATATTGTATTGTGTTATGTTTCGTTTTCATGGTTTTATTTTACTGGATTGTGGTGTAATGTTTAGATTTAAAAGGATTTTGATTTTGCACATTTGTGGGCTTTAGAATGACCATGTGGTAGGCAGCCACTACGTTTTACTTAGGATAACTCGTTAGCAAGTATTTAGGATAATGTGAGTGACAATACAGGATTGTGTTTTGGGGAAGTCATATTAGTTTTGTGGGAGCGGATTGATTGTGTATGTATGGTGGATACAGAATTTGGTCATTTATTATTTTGTATGTTGGTAGGTTACGTTAATTTATGGGTTTTTTATTAGTCCGTGGTTCTCTGGATCAAAATATTAAAAACTGTATTTAGTTTAGATTGCGGAATTGAGTTTATAGTTAGGGACTAATATGCTTAAATTGGTGTATTATTATTAGATTGGTTGACAGTGGGTCAACAAATTTACTGGTGAAAATTTTAGATGCTGTTTTCAAATAGGATTAAGCATAAAATTAGGTTTTTGCCTTTCATTGTGCATTCCTTCAAATTTTCGCATTTCGCCGAATTTTGCCTTATGTTGTTCCAAATTCTGTTGTAGCCTGGCATTCATTGTGTTTTGAAGGAATACAATAGTGAAATATGTTAGCTGGGTAGCTGCAGTTATTTGTTAATTCAATCACCATTCATAGTTTGGACTGTTTATTTTTAAATGAAGTCAACGGTTTTAGAGAGTTTGGCGGCGTGATATCAAAGGGGGTGCGTTATAATTATGTTATTAATGAGAAAAATATTATGGGATGTCGATAGTCTTCGGTGTTGACAATTGGCTATCCCTGCTTTTCGTTATTGATTGTTCCCTAGAGAGCAAGATCGTATGATGTTTTATTTCACTAGCGTTTTTCGGTTTTACTGTGCAGGCTATTTGGACGCATTACTATTTGATTGGCATAATGTATTACACCATGTTAGGTGTGATAGTTTGACACAATACTTAAGTTAATTCTCATGTTTTGGACATGATGTGTCGCGCTTGTATATATATATATGTTTTTGATTTCTTTGAATGCGGGCACAATGACCTTGCATTACTTTATGCGCTCTTAGTTTGGCTGTAACCTAATCGTGGCCAATGCTGTGTTGTGGTTTTGACTGATCTTCTGATGATTATTCCATTTTTCTTTTGTTTTGTTTGATATATTTTCATTCCTTTAGGTAGTTCTATTGATTGCGGATATTGTGGGGACCTTTTCTTAATGCTTCCGAGCATTAATGTAACTATTAATTCTACTGAGGGTCAGCAGTTCATATTCTGGTGTTGAGGTAATGCTGACAAAGTGGGTACTATTTGGCTGGAATGGCAAATGTCAAGGTGAATTAATGTTTTGTTAGGCTATGGGCCTATTAGTATTAATTGTGAACTGACCACACTTGGGCATAGCTGTGGTTTTGCCAAACCCATCCGGTGTTGGCTGGGATGTGTGTAATTCCCTGCTATTCAATTTGACGATTGGATTTGATCACAGTGGAGTTGACACTATCCCCTTCTAAACAGTAAAATGGAGAATGTTGTTAACGGGGTTATTTGATGTAATGATCCTGCCAGGGGAACAGATTTAATATATGTGCCCACCCTTTTGTTCTCCAATGTTAATTGGGAAACTTGAATTAGTGTTTTGATTGCTATTGTTTTTTGCTTGTAATTTTCTATTTAATAAGTGACTGTTTATTATTTTTCCTTTTTCAGTGCTACTTTTCCGCATCTGCTATTTCTTGTTTTCTTCTCTATCCCATTGTTTTATTGCTTTCATTATCCTAACCACCTATACTGAGGGTATATTTTGAATGTTTTGGTAGTTCAAATTTTGGAAGACTGTATTCTTTGGAATTGCAGGAAAGACAGTGACTGGAATTAAAATTTAAAGTTGGCAATACATTGTGTATTTTTGTTTCCTTGGGGTAAAGCGTGCGTGAACCTGGGTTACATAATTGGGGGGCTCGTCCGGGATATTTCTTGTTTTGTGTTTGATAAAATTTAATTAATGAAGTTGAATTCCCTTTCTGATTGGGAGTGAAAATTCTAAATTGTTACTGTCAGAATAAGAAGGTGGTATGGATACATGTGAGGATAACACACAAATGGTGATGGGGTGGGGACAGAAACCAATAGCAGAGGCAACCCCAGGGCTGAGATGGATCTTGCCACCATTCTCCGCCGGCTGGATCAGCTGGAGGCCCTTCAGCGGGAAAACGCAGAATTGAGGAGAGAGACTGGCATTCCATACCCGTCAAGCAGCGCCATCAGCACCTGTGACGGTGCAGATCAAGGCTCCGACACCTGCACCCAGGCTTGGGGTGTTTACGGGACTGAAGCCTGCTGGTGGTGCTGAGGTGCCGTTCACTGAGTGGCATGACAGAGCCACTCAGTACCTTCAGGAAGTGACTGATGAAGATGAGGCCTGCCGGCGAGTGAAAGCCAGCCTAAGAGGCATCGCTAGTGAACAGGCAAAAAATTGCACATCAGGGGATGCTGTGCTGGAGACCTTGAAGAATATCTACGGGAACCTCGGCACACCGGAGGACTTGTATACCAAGTTTGTGAAGATGCAGATGGACAAGAAGGAAAGCCCACCTGATTTCTTTAGTCGAGTGTGGGCAGCATTTACCGAACTGAATAAGAACAACAAGTATACCACTGAAGAAGCACACATGAAGATCTACCACACGTTCTTCACCAACATCTCTGCAGTTCCGATCGCCTTTTGACCCTGGAGTTGCGGGGTGAATTTGGGAGCCCAGGACTTGCTTCCCCTGATCCAGCTAAAGTTTTGAGGCGGCTGAGAGAGCTTGGGGAGCACTCAAGCAATCAGACTCCTTCAAGGCCAGTCTCCATGGCTGCAGCCACCTCAACTGAGATTGATTACGACCGTCTGGCGACCTTGGTGGCCGAGAAGATGGTGACGGGTCAACGGCAGGTCAACCCTCCTGCTCGGGGAAAGCAACCTCCACACGCTCCTAGGGGTCCATGCTTCAGATGTGGTGAGGTGGGAACTCACTTCAAGCGCGACTGCAGGAACCCACCAAACCCAGCGAGGGTGGCACAGGCCAAGAAAGAGCGTCAGTGGTTAAAACGGCCAACAGTTGTCGATGATGGGGGGTCGGCAACTGTAGAACCATCATTTACCCAATCCCCACAGATTGCTCACACCTTGAACGCTGCTGCAGATTGCATCGAACAGGGTTTGCACGTTCGAGGCATTGCCCTAAGGAGTCCTCTGCTTGTAACATTGGAACCAGGGCAAGAGATGACCTTGTCAGGAATTGTCTCTGGCACTCCTGATACATGGGTGGGTGTGAAGGTACTTCAAAGACCAGCAGAAGCACTACCTTCTGGACTTGATGTTAGTGTAGATTTAGATGCCAATAATATCAAGGGTGACATTATGTAATAAGGGTAGGCAAAGTGTAAGGCTAGATCATAGAACAGTGTTTGCGGAACTTCACTCAACAGGAGGGGAAAGCTCAACATTGGAGGCTTTAGTAGGACCCAGTCTTGAAGCCGAAATCACCATTGAAGGTGTTCAAGCTAACTGCCTGATTGACAGTGGTTCGCAAGTCAGCATTATATCAGAGACATTTTACCGTACTAACCTGCCTCACCTGCACTTGGAAGAGCTAAGTGAACATTTGAAAGTTGTAGGGGCAGGTGGGAATGTAGTACCATATTTGGGGTTTGTGCATGTGAATGTTTTCCATGTCAGAAGATGTTGTGGGTGTGAATGAGAATGTGGATGTATTGATGTTAGTGTGTCCTGATACAGACTTTTCCCAGAAAGTACCTGTGATCGTGGGTACAAACACTTTGAGATACTTTGCTGATTTATGTAGGCAATTAGTTGGGTCTCATTTTGCTAGTTCTTTGCATATTTGTCCAGCAATTGCATTCATGTATCGGGACTGTTCTTCGGGTGATGATGGGAAGGTGGGTTCGGCTAGAGTTCGTGCCCCACAGATCGTAGTTCCAGCTGGTGAGACCGTTGAAGTCAAGTGTTCCACAAAAGCTAATGTTCCCAGTACCAGAGGTTCTGTCTTGATACAAGAACCCACTGAGGCATCATTGCCCGAAGGTCTCAAAATTGTTGGTTGCAGAGCTTCAGCTGATTGCCTAGCAAATGTCAAAGTAGTAGTGATGAATGAGTCTGACAGTGCCATCTCGCTCAAAAAGAATCAGGAAATTGCTGACATATTCATTTACCATCATGAATATGATGTCAACAAAGTAGTGTCCAATCTGGCCCCTCATTCACCGGAGACTGCTGTTTTTCTCAGGAAGCACCCATACTAATATTTCTGCAGATCAAGATACAACCATAAATTTTAAGTTTGGTGAGGCGAAAACCACCCACCCGGACTGGTGTCAACATTTTGAGTATAGGCTGCAGTCAGTAAAGAAGGGCTTTTGTTACTGGTGAATTTGACATAGGCAGAGCAGAGACAGGTGATCCATTTGATATGGAGATCACACCAGGCCCAGACATCAGAGAGAGAGCTAGGCCCATACCCCCAAGGGACTTTGAGGAGTGTAGACAACACATTAAGGGGCTTTTGGATGCCAAGATTATCCGCCCATCCAATTCCCCATTTTCGAGTCCTATTGTGCTCGTTAGGAAGAAGACAGGCGCACTCAGGATGTGCATAGATTACAGGAAACTGAATGCTAGGACTGTCAAAGATAGTTATTCCATCCCCAAAATTGAAGATCTCCTATTAACGCTCAATGGGGCAAAGTTCTTTACAACTTAGATCTATGTAAAGCTTACTACCAGGTCCCAATGACAGAGAGGGCAAGTAGGTACTCAGCTTTCATAACACCCTTTGGTCTTTTTGAGTGGGACAGGCTCAGTCAAGGTTTAGCCAACGCCCCCAGCCTGCTTCCAGAGACTCATGGAGGCAGTCTTTAGTGACATGAACTTGACACAATTGATTATCTTTTTAGATGATGTTTTGATTCATGCTGAACCCCTTGAAGAACTAGAAGAGCGTACCATTAGGGTACTAGAGAGACTATGTAAGTACAACCTGAAGCTTGATCCTGAAAAATGCATTTTCGGTGCTACACAAGTCAAACACTTGGGCTATGTGATATCTGAAGGTACTATTCGTCCTGATCCAGACAAGATAGCTACTGTCAAAGATTGGCCCAGGCAAAAACAGTAAAGGATGTGAAGAGTTTCATCGGGTTTGCAGGATTCTACCGTCGCTTCATCCCAAATTTCTCTTCACTTGCAAGACCCTTGAATGATTTGACTGTGGGTTATGCCCCGGGAAGTCGTTCTAAGTCTGGAAAGAGGCAAGGCAAGATAACTCTTTCTTCTTCTGTTTCTTCTTCTTGGGGGGACGCCCAAGAAAAATCTTTCAGGTCGTTGATCTGCACTTACCAGCGACTTGGTACTAGGTCTAGCCGATCGTTCCAAACCATTTGTTGTCCATTGCGATGCTAGTGGTGTGGGATTAGGTGCTGTCCTTTACAAGAGTTTTTGAGGGCAAAAGCAAGGTCATTGCTTACGCTAGTCGAGGGCTGAACAAGTCTGAACAAAATTACCCAGCTCACAAGCGCGAGTTCCTTGCATTGAAATGGGCAATGTGTGACAAGTTCAGGGACTACCTCTTGGGTACCAAGGTGACAGTGGTCACAGACAATAATCCCCTTTGCTACATTTTAAAAAATGCAAAGCTGGATGCCACGAGTCACAGGTGGCTCTCTTCACTCTCCATTTTTGACTTTGAACTTAGGTACAAGAAGGGACTAACTCGCACAGATGCAGACGCTTTGTCAAGACTTCCTCGAGAGGACCCCTGTGTTGATGATCAGTATAAGAAGTCCTTAGATGATGTAGCTTTTTTTAGTGCAGAAAGCCAGTCTTTTGACAGGGATCAGCTAGAGAGTTTTAGTTCTATTGCCTCAGACTCTGTACAAGCCATACTACAGTCCCATTATGTTCACTCATTTGGTCCTAATACCTGTGACAGTTTACCAGGAGTTGCTGAGGATGAGGATGGGTTTTCTGATTGACAAGGATAATGTTTTTCCTGCCGTTGAGCAGTTGATGACTGACCCCAAGTTAATACCAGATGTGTACTTGACCCCAAAGCTGAGCATGAGTCCATCAATACAGTCACAGATTGGAGGAAGGCTCAGTTGGCAGACAAGCATCTCTCCTACATCATCAAGTGCTTGGAGCGCGGTAAGATGCTAGATACAGCCGAGGCACATGGTCCAGATTTCAAGGTTTATGCTAGGGAGCAAAAGAAGTTTGTCTTGAAGCAGGGAGTGTTGTACAGGAAGGTTGGGACAGATAATCAGGTCAGCCATTTCCAGTTAGTTCTTCCCTTGCCCTATAGGAAAGCTGCTCTGAAGGGGGTGCACGATGACCTTTTCCACACCCATTTTGAAGATGGCATTGCACAGCTTAGGATGAGGTTCTTTTGGCCCTACATGGCCAGAGATCTGGAGCAGAAGATAAAGAACTGTTCTCGCTGTATTAGGAAGGGTGCTAAGTGCCAGAAAGCTCCAATGAACTCCATCGTGACCCACATGCCCAATGGAACTTCTTTCCATAGACTTCCTCACCATTGAGGCAAATGGCCAGAAGCATAACATACTTGTCATGATGGACCATTTCACCAAATTGGGCACGCTGTGCGCACAAAAGACCAGACTGCTAGAACTGTAGCTAGGACATTGTGGAAGGAATGTTTCATGACCTATGGTTTTCCCAGACGTATTTTATCTGATCAGGGTAGGGATTTTGAATCCAAGCTAGTAAAGGAGTTGTGTCAGGTAGCTGGGATAGAGAAATGTAGGACCACCCCCCATACCATCCATCAGGTAACCCTGTAGAAAGGTGGAACAGAACCCTGTTAGGCATGCTCAGGAGTTTAGAAGATACTCAAGAGATAAATATTATGAAAACCCTCCCAGAAGTGGTGCATGCCTACAACTGCTGCATTCACCAGAGTACCGGGCACTCCCCGTACTTTTTGTTTTTCGGCCGTCATCCTAGATTACCTGTTGACCTTGCATTTGGCATAGATATTAGTCTCAAGAGACAAGGGTCACACCTTCAAACTACATCAAGGGTCTGAAACAAAGGCTAGCATCTGCTTATCAGAAGCTTCTGAAAACATGGCCAAAACAAACGCACGGAACAAGGCTAGGTATGATGTCGCTGCAAGAGCGGCTGAGTTGGAAATTGGAGACAGAGTGTTAGTTCGCGCAAGTTAGGACCAAGATTAGATTCAAAGTTGAGTGATAGGTGGGAGAATGCGGTTCATGTAGTGATAGCAAAGAAGGATGGTCTGCCAGTGTATACGGTCCAAGATGAAGCAGCGACAGGGCCCAAGAGAACTCTCCATAGAAATTATTTGTTACCTATAGGTATGATTGACCCTCCAGTTCAGGAAGCTTTTAGGGAAAATTCCAGTGCAGGTTAGGCCTAAAGTTCCACCTTGTATAGTTGTTCAGGAACCTGAGTCTGTCTTAGGCGTGACAGATGAGTTTCAAGGGTGCACTCTTGAAATTGCTCCAGTGGTGCCTTCCATAGGGAAACTGAAGGCCGATGCTACTGAATACTTTCCTAGGTCTGTTGTTGGTCAGGATGATCCTCCAGTAGAAAGTGTGGTACGGGTTGACAGGGACCAGGGCTGGGGGGATCAGCCCGATGTGAGTCAGTCTGCAGATCAGCAGGTTGAGCAGCCTGTGAATGAAGAATTGATAGTGGGTAGTCTACC
The DNA here is from genome assembly GCA_016801955.1 of Conus betulinus. Taxonomy (NCBI): domain Eukaryota; kingdom Metazoa; phylum Mollusca; class Gastropoda; order Neogastropoda; family Conidae; genus Conus; species Conus betulinus. The sequence goes on along the minus strand of JADBJO010000705.1, from coordinate 303,309 downwards.
TTCGGGAGCATTGAATGACATGTCTCAGTCAGAAGTTTCCTCCAATTCAGAGGATTCGGACAGTACCAGTAGCACTGAGAAAATTCCAACCCCCACTCCTGCCCTAAGAAGATCCCTTAGGAAACCCAAGCCTGTAGACAGACTGAATTTAACCCATGTGGTCCAAATCCGGAAGCATTTGGAGGAGGGTCTAGTTGACAAGGCTGGATCAGCTGGAGGCCCTTCAGCGGGAAAACGCAGAATTGAGGGAGAGACTGGCATTCCATACCCGTCAAGCAGCGCCATCAGCACCTGTGACGGTGCAGATCAAGGCTCCGACACCTGCACCCAGGCTTGGGGTGTTTACGGGACTGAAGCCTGCTGGTGGTGCTGAGGTGCCGTTCACTGAGTGGCATGACAGAGCCACTCAGTACCTTCAGGAAGTGACTGATGAAGATGAGGCCTGCCGGCGAGTGAAAGCCAGCCTAAGAGGCATCGCTAGTGAACAGGCAAAAAATTGCACATCAGGGGATGCTGTGCTGGAGACCTTGAAGAATATCTACGGGAACCTCGGCACACCGGAGGACTTGTATACCAAGTTTGTGAAGATGCAGATGGACAAGAAGGAAAGCCCACCTGATTTCTTTAGTCGAGTGTGGGCAGCATTTACCGAACTGAATAAGAACACAACAGTATACCACTGAAGAAGCACACATGAAGATCTACCACACGTTCTTCACCAACATCTGCAGTTCCGATCGCCTTTTGACCCTGGAGTTGCGGGGTGAATTTGGGAGCCCAGGACTTGCTTCCCCTGATCCAGCTAAAGTTTTGAGGCGGCTGAGAGAGCTTGGGGAGCACTCAAGCAATCAGACTCCTTCAAGGCCAGTCTCCATGGCTGCAGCCACCTCAACTGAGATTGATTACGACCGTCTGGCGACCTTGGTGGCCGAGAAGATGGTGACGGGTCAACGGCAGGTCAACCCTCCTGCTCGGGGAAAGCAACCTCCACACGCTCCTAGGGGTCCATGCTTCAGATGTGGTGAGGTGGGAACTCACTTCAAGCGCGACTGCAGGAACCCACCCAACCCAACGAGGGTGGCACAGGCCAAGAAAGAGCGTCAGTGGTTAAACGGCCAACAGTTGTCGATGATGGGGGTCGGCAACTGTAGAACCATCATTTACCCATCCCCACAGATTGCTCACACCTGAACGCTGCTGCAGTGGTGCCTTCCATAGGGAAACTGAAGGCCGATGCTACTGAATACTTTCCTAGTCTGTTGTTGGTCAGGATGATCCTCCAGTAGAAAGTGTGGTACGGGTTGACAGGGACCAGGGCTGGGGGGGATCAGCCCGATGTGAGTCAGTCTGCAGATCAGCAGGTTGAGCAGCCTGTGAATGAAGAATTGATAGTGGGTAGTCTACCTTCGGGAGCATTGAATGACATGTCTCAGTCAGAAGTTTCCTCCAATTCAGAGGATTCGGACAGTACCAGTAGCACTGAGAAAATTCCAACCCCCACTCCTGCCCTAAGAAGATCCCTTAGGAAACCCAAGCCTGTAGACAGACTGAATTTAACCCATGTGGTCCAAATCCGGAAGCATTTGGAGGAGGGTCTAGTTGACAAGGCTCAGTACCGTTTGCACATGTTAGCTGATAGCCCTTTAGACCCTGAGCGTGTTGTTGTGGTTGAGCAGGTACTCAGAGTACTTCTCACATTGTAAATAATTGCTCATACACAATTTAAGGTTTATTGTGTTGTGTTTTTTGGTGTGCTGTATTTACTTTTTTCAACTGAAGACATTTTCTTGGAGTGTTCTTGGTGGCACCAACGCATTTGGTAGTTGGTACGTGTCGAGTTTTGTGGAAGTTTCCTCAAACCTTTTACTCAGGGAAATTTGTTGGTTATTATGATTTCCCGCCAAACATCTTGGGTTGACCATTTTGGACTTATTTTTGGACACTTTAACAGAGGTGTCCACTGGACATGCAACGGTGTAGCCCTGTTGGGCAAGTGTTCAGAGTGGTTGTCACAGTGTGAGTGGGCTGGTTCATATGTATGTTTTGATTAATTGTGTCAAATGTGTTTATTTGACACGTTTCGCATTTGTTGCTTTACTGTGCTAAATTACTGTGTAATTAGGGTACAGTGAATATGTTTTTGAATCACTTTTATGAGTAGTTTTTGGTAAACTTACTAGTTTGGACGACACTGTTAGTGGGTCAAAATGTGAGATTGGCGTGCTTGCGGTAACCGCTAAAGTTCAATTAGGGACTCCTTTAACATTTGCCGTGTGATCACTTAATAAGTAACCTGCAGCATGTTTTGACCTAGTGGCATTAAGATCAAGACATCGCTAATTATATTTTGTTCTGGGGATGCATCTAATTATTTTATGTGTATTAGTGTTTTCCCAAAATGTTTGCACCTTCAATTTTCCATTTGACATAAATTGAGGTGCGTAAACATTTTTTTTTTTTTGGAGGGGTGATTGTAACCTGTCTAATGTGGTCAGGTTAGTAATTTTAAGGTTGTCAATGTATAATTTATAATATATTTTTATTTGACTTAGTAATTAGATGAGTGTCTTAAAATTAGTGAGTTTGCGCTAAATAGTCATTTTCAGTAGGTCTGAGTAATTAGACACTTCCGGTCTGTTGGTGTTCTTCTGCCACTTCCTGCTGGGACAAGAGAGGGAAGATCACACTTGAATCTTGGCAGATGCAGTTAGTGCTAAATCAGGTTAGTTGAGTTTGTTTGAAGAAAAATATGTATGTAGTTAATATTGTATTGTGTTATGTTTCGTTTTCATGGTTTTTATTTTACTGGATTGTGGTGTAATGTTTAGATTTAAAAGGATTTTGATTTTGCACATTTGTGGGCTTTAGAATGACCATGTGGTAGGCAGCCACTACGTTTTACTTTAGGATAACTTAGAGGAGCAAAGTTTTAGGATAATCGTTATAAGTATTAATAATGTGAGTGACAATACAGGATTGTGTTTGGGGAAGTCATATTAGTTTTTGTGGAGCGGATTGATTGTGTATGTATGGTGGATACAGAATTTGGTCATTTATTATTTTGTATGTTGGTAGGTTACGTTAATTTATGGGTTTTTTATTAGTCCGTGGTTCTCTGGATCAAAATATTAAAAACTGTATTTAGTTTAGATTGCGGAATTGAGTTTATAGTTAGGGACTAATATGCTTAAATTGGTGTATTATTATTAGATTGGTTGACAGTGGGTCAACACAATTACTGGTGAAAATTTTAGATGCTGTTTTTTCAAATAGGATTAAGCATAAAATTAGGTTTTTGCCTTTCATTGTGCATTCCTTCAAATTTTCGCATTTCGCCGAATTTTGCCTTATGTTGTTCCAAATTCTGTTGTAGCCTGGCATTCATTGTGTTTTGAAGGAATACAATAGTGAAATATGTTAGCTGGGTAGTTGCAGTTATTTGTTAATTCAATCACCATTCATAGTTTGGACTGTTATTTTTAAATGAAGTCAACGGTTTTAGAGAGTTTGGCGGCGTGATATCAAAGGGGGTGCGTTATAATTATGTTATTAATTGAGAAAATATTATGGGATGTCGATAGTCTTCGGTGTTGACAATTGGCTATCCCTGCTTTTCGTTATTGATTGTTCCCTAGAGAGCAAGATCGTATGATGTTTTATTTCACTAGCGTTTTTTTTTTTTTCGTTTTACTGTGCAGGCTATTTGGACGCATTACCATTTGATTGGCATAATGTATTACACCATGTTAGGTGTGATAGTTTGACACAATACTTAAGTTAATTCTCATGTTTTGGACATGATGTGTCGCTTGTATATATATATATGTTGTTTGATTTCTTTGAATGCGGGCACAATGACCTTGCATTACTTTATGCGCTCTTAGTTTGGCTGTAACCTAATCGTGGCCAATGCTGTGTTGTGGTTTTGACTGATCTTCTGATGATTATTCCATTTTTCTTTTGTTTTGTTTGATATTATTTTCATTCCTTTAGTAGTTCTATTGATTGCGGATATTGTGGGGACCTTTTCTTAATGCTTCCGAGCATTAATGTAACTATTAATTCTACTGAGGGTCAGCAGTTCATATTCTGGTGTTGAGGTAATGCTGACAAAGTGGGTACTATTTGGCTGGAATGGCAAATGTCAAGGGTGAATTAATGTTTTGTTAGGCTATGGGCCTATTAGTATTAATTGTGAACTGACCACACTTGGGCATAGCTGTGGTTTTGCCAAACCCATCCGGTGTTGGCTGGGATGTGTGTGTATTCCCTGCTATTCAATTTGACGATTGGATTTGATCACAGTGGAGTTGACACTATCCCCTTCTAACAGTAAAATGGAGAATGTTGTTAACGGGGTTATTTGATGTAATGATCCTGCCAGGGGAACAGATTTAAATATGTGCCCACCCTTTTGTTCTCCAATGTTAATTGGGAAACTTGAATTAGTGTTTTGATTGCTATTGTTTTTTGCTTGTAATTTTCTATTTAATAAGTGACTGTTTATTATTTTTCCTTTTTCAGTGCTACTTTTCCGCACCTGCTATTTCTTGTTTTCTTCTCTATCCCATTGTTTTATTGCTTTCATTATCCTAACCACCTATACTGAGGGTATATTTTGAATTGTTTTGGTAGTTCAAATTTTGGAAGACTGTATTCTTTGGAATTGCAGGAAAGACAGTGACTGGAATTAAAATTTAAAGTTGGCAATACATTGTGTATTTTTGTTTCCTGGGGTAAAGCGTGCGTGAACAGCATAAAGGGAAAGAGGGAGACGGACGGTGTAGGGGATGGGTGTTGGGAGCAGAGATCGGGAGAGGGTGGGAAAGTGATGAACGAAGGGGCCGGAAGGTGGGGAGAGGGGGGGGGGGGGGCGTCTGTACGGTCGAAAGGAAATGTTGCCTTACCCTTTACTCCTGCCTTTGGCAGCACTCGCCATGCGGTTAGTAGTGCTGGCAGCAAACCGTCCGTTGAGCTGCCGATCCTTCATGACTTCGCATACCTCCATACCGCTCAACCGCAACGCATATGGCTGCACAACTCTGTCCCAATTTACGTCATGGTGGAAGCCAGCCAAGCTTTGTTCTCGCGGCCAATGCCGAAGAATAAGTCAATTAGCCATTGTTTTGCTGCAGCCAGCAGCGCCTAAAGCAAATCGGCTGCCATATTGTTTTCGCTGGATTACCAAGGGAGACTCGAGAGGGAGGGGGGCGGGGGGGGGTATAATCCCGTAGATTTCATTGAATCGGCTCATGAAAAAAGAACGGTCATTTCTTATGATTTTTATTCCAATTGTTCATTGAAAAAATATGTTAAATAGACTGAAGAAGGCTGACAAAAATTAAAAAAAAAAAGAAGTAAAAAATTCGTCTTCTCCCATGCCAAGGACAGTAACTCTGTAAGTTTTGTGGAACACTTCCTTGCCATTCACTCCCCCCCCCCCCCCCCCCCCCCCCCTCTCTCTCTCTCTCGCTTTCTCTCTCAGTCCTGGTTAATATAATCTAAAAAAAAAAAAAAAAAAAAAGAAAGAAAGAAAAAAAAAAAAAGAATGAAACAAAAAAGAGAGAAACACACATACGCACGCACACTATCCTGACCTGTATTTCACTGTTGGGTATTTGAAAAACATCCTTACTGTTGACATGAACCAGGTTACGCATTGTCTTGTTTTCGTTCTATTCTTTATCCAGTTGTTTTTCATTCCTCTATGTCAATCTGGGGGAAAAAAAAACGTGTGGGTGTAAAGGATGGGGTGGGGGTTAGGGTGGCAAGTGGTCAGATAGAGCTGTCATGTATGATGCGTGTGTGTGTGTGTGTGCGTGCGTGCGTGCGTGCGTGTGTGTGTGCGCGTGTGCACGTGTGTGTGTGTGTGTGTGTGTGTGTGTGTGCTTGCATGCTTGTGCATTTTTGTGTGCAAGAGTCTGAAACATACTTAAATTTTTTAGCGTTGTTTTACGCCCCCTCCCCCCCCCCCCCCCCCCCCCCCCCCCCCCTACTAATATGTCATGATAATTAACCTATGAACTTGGTTATATTCTGAATTATGCAAAAACTGCTCATTTCATGAACTGAGCAGCCAAAATGCTTAATTGATGAACAGAGCGAATGTGTCACATATTTCTTTAACTTTGATTGCCTGGTGCATTAAACGAGCAAGATGTGAAAGGCAGCTGAACTGTAATTCTGTGGTTTGCATAGTTCATATTTTGAGTGGTTTTGTTTCTCAGTGGACACCGCTTCAAAAAATGACTACATTTCGCTCAGCATCTGGAGAGTTGCTCTGAGAGCTAACTGTTCATCTACAGTTGCCGGCTACTTGTTCAAATGAAAACTGCCCACACACAGAAGCTAGTCACAACTCACCAAGATGTCACAACTCAACAGGATGACATGGCGGTGAACTAGGCTGTTACAACCAACCATACCAACATATGTCAATGGGATGCCGCAATCAACATTGCTATTGACAAGGACAATACACCAACCAACCCAGGGAGCACATCCAGCTTGTAGACAGAAACCATCCAGGACAGTAAAACCATCCAGGACAGTAAAACCATCCAGGACAATGATGACATAGCTTCAGACCAGGACAACATGGCCACATTTGACATTATCAAGAAGACTTGAGAACTGTTCTACTGACTGGGAACATTTCAGCCCTAGTGTTAGAGACAGTGTTAGAGACCCGTCATAGTTCAGAGAATGGAGACGGTGCAAAATCTGCAAATGCATGCACAACACATGACCAAACAGTAAGTGACTGCACAAATAAAACTTTGGACGTAAGGTGACTGTTCTGGTCCTCATACCATGAGTGGACCGGGGCACGGAAGACCTTGCTGCTCTATTCCGTGGTAGATAAGAGAGTTGGAAGCAGATGGATCGAAAGTGGAAATAATGTCTTGGAATTTGGAATAAACCAACTAGAGATGACAAATGACACAGGCATCACTCTGCAGAACGTTCGAGAGTTAGTCCTAACAGTCAGATCAGCAGCTCAGGCACTGTCAGTGGGCCCCTAACAGGGTTAACAGAAAAGGCTTCTGCACATCCATGTTTCACACAGCTGCGGTGCTTGTGCATGAAGGTTTGAATAATTCTGCTAGTGTATGCCATCTGTGATTTTCATGCAAGAACATCTCATCTTTGGCAGAGACCTTGCTCCCCCTGAACTATGATCAATACTCTGCAATGTTTTTAATGCATACAAACTTATAGATGGTTAAAAAAAAAAACTTGTATGAGTCACAGCCACAAATGCTCTGTTCAAACGTAACTGTTGCCTCATTTTTATTATTTCGTTAACATCATTTTCTGATGTACTGCCTTTCGCATGTATGGTCTTAACATAAGTGTTGAAAAAAGAAATACTGGCCAGGCCTACCCATTTTCTATTCAGAATTAACAAAGATCGTCTCTGTTTAATCTTTCATCAACTCCTCACTGGTCAACTTTTCATTTGTACTATACAACAGAAAAATGAAATTACAGCAAAATATTTTTCTTTGTAATTGTCTTCGCAGACCGTTTCATACAAGTGTAGAGATTTGCAATAATAAAACTGATAAAATAATACAAAGGACAGAACATCAACCTTGCCTACTTTATGAATCAAGCAAACTGAAGAATGACAGGTGACTGTCATTTTGCACCTTACTATTTCACATACAATGAAAGGATATTTTTGTTTATGTTCTAGACAGCACTCTTGCTCAATTCATGAATTGAGTAGTTTAACTGCTTAGTTCATGGAATTTCATTAGATTTTGTCAAAGTGCTCTAAGATGTTCTACAAATGATGCTATAAAAATGTTGTGATAGGTGGACTGTCTATCTTCACTATTCAAATGATGCTGCAACAAATGAACTATACATTTCAACTATTAGAATGTGACTCCCAGACCACAATGTGTAGTTTTACTATTCAAATGTGACTCCCAGACTGTGTAGTTTTACTATTCAAATGATGCTGTGACAAGTGGACTATATATTCAACTATTTAAATGACGCTGTGGTAGTGATCTACATAGTTTCACTACTCAAATGACACCGAGATAAGTGGACTATGTACTAGTCAAATGATGCCGTAATAATTGAGCTATGATTGTATATTATGTTGTGATAAGCAAACTACATATTATGTTGTGATAAGCAAACTATTTACTATTAACTATTGAAGTGAAGCTGTGATTAGTGGACTATATATTCTAACTCTTTAAATGATGTAATAAGTTGACTATATATTTTAACTCTTTAAATGGTAAGTGGACTATATATTTTAACTGTTTAAATGATGTGATAAGTGGACTACATTTTCTAACTCTTTAAATGATATGATAAGTGGACTATATATTTTAACTGTTTAAATGATAAGTGGACTATATATTTTAACTGTTCAAATATGTGATAAGTGAACTATGTATCTTAACTCTTTAAATGATGTGACAAGTGGACTATATATTTTGGACTATATATTTTAACTGTTCAAATCATGTGATAAGTGAACTATGTATCTTAACTCTTTAAATGATGTGATAAGTGGACTATATATTTTAACTCTTTAAATGATGTGATAAGTGGACTATATATTTCAACTATTCGAATGATGCTATAAAAAGTGGGCTACATTAATTTTTTGGCTACTCACAAGATTCTGTAACAAATGGCCTTTCAATTTCCACTATGCCAATAATGCTGTGACAAATGAACATATTTACTTTATTCATGATGCTGTAATGAGTAAGCTATATGCAAGTCTGGTAGATTGAGATAGCAGCCATTTTTTTTTGTATTAATGACCATTGGTAAAAATAACAAAATTGGTTTTCTCTTTGGTTTCTGTTTATAAATGGTGGTTTCTCTTGCATTCCTAGCATCCATAATATGGTGTTTGCATGTTTACTTGCATATGACCATATACTCAGCGACATATACAAGCATATGTGCCAGTGACAAAACAGTCATAGCCATGTTTCACACTAAATTCTCTCTCTCTTTTGTGTGTGTGTGTGTGTGTGTGTGTGTGTGTGTGTGTGTGTGTGTGTGTGTGTGTGTGTGTGTGTGTGTGTGTATATATGTGTGTGTATGTGTGTGTGTGTGTGTGTGTGTGTGTGTGTGTGTGTGTGTGTGTGTGTTTGCATGCATATGTGTGTATGTGTTTGTATGTATATGTGTGTGTGTGTGTGTGTGTGTGTGTGTGTGTGTGTGTTTTGTGCACATAAAACACAGTCTGCACAGATATCGTTCAGAAATGGTTGCGTGTATACACAGTATATGTGCCCGAAACATACACAAGAATATATCATCTGCAGTATTTTCTTGTTAATTGTTATTTGAATAAAAAACAACCACTCAATGATAGTACCACGCATGTGAATGTCACTTGGTTATTTCAAATATTAAACCATGTCTCTTTGATTGAAACCGATGTGTACAAATGGCTACAAAAAAATATGTAAAATTGGAGGGGGGGGGGGGGGGACGGATAGACAGGCAGACAGACAGACAGAAAGACAGACTGACAGAGTGAGAGAGACAGAGAGAGGATGGGGTAATAGCAGGTATCAAGCGCACATTATGATCAATGAAACCAACAAACACACAATTTCAAACTTGCAGACATTGAAGAACCTAAGACATGGCCAGTTTCATAATGTTTTATTCAAAGCAGTGTTTCTGCAATTAGGTTGTATGTTCAGATTCAAATACTGTTTGTTTACAATGCCCAACATTGCACACTTCTGGTCACTCCCTCTGCACAATTTAGCTATGGAGTTAATTTGCTTTTCCATCCCTGTTTTTTTTTTTTTCTTAATCACAACATTCATTTTATTGTTCATTCTTTCTCTGACAAGTACATAATTCAGTGGATTTTGGGTTTGTTTCTTGTTCATCATTCATGCACACCACACAAAATTCACTTGTCCACATACACAATCCAATCTAGCTCACATGTGAAAACAACTCCTCCTCATACATCACATATTTTTCATTGAGCAGTATGTGTACTGCACACACAGATGCACATACAACACTTACTCAGACACACATTTCAAGCATTTACACATTTGCATACATATAAGGATGTGAATATTAACATGTACACAAACACACACACACTTAGACACAAGCGCATCCTCACATACAAACTTTTCAGAAGAGGCGAACAGTTAGCAAAGGTTGTCCAACTTTTTTGTCTCCATGGATTTCATTTTTTTTTAAGTATTTTCCTCCAGCCTTTACTGATTACTATGGCACCAATGCTGTCTTGCACTGAAAGCCACAATTCATTACAAGTTATGTTAATGACTAGAAGCTGACCTTGTTATGCCTGAAAAGAGTTGTGTATACTATCGATTCTGCATCATTCATACCAATGGTTTGAAAATGTTTCTGCTTGAAGTGAATATGTAATTCACCATGGGAACTGGTCAAATACATCTCTGTCCAAACTACCTAATGCCACCTATATGAACAAGGGACCTGGTATGTGCAGATTACACAGTTACATGTGAAGTTATATACATCTAATTTATCAGTGAAAACTGACTGATCCATTACCATACAATTGACAGAAAGGACAACATATAACTGAACACCATTTGGGTTCTATACATGTATACATTGTCAATAACATTATCCATATTTTTTTCAGAAATGGAATCAAAAGAATTAGCAAAGAAATTTGAGAAAATGTGAAGCTGCATGCAAAAATCATGAATAGGGTGTGTGGTTAAAATATCAAGGAAAGACAGGCAATTCTGAACAAAATGCAGAACACACTCCTCCTCAAAAAAAAAACAAACAACAAAACCCCCCACACACCTTATCAGTCTCTAAGACATGCGCATCTAAACCCCAAGGCAAAACTCTATTGACAATTATCACACTTTGAATGTAGTTTTCACTGAACCTCAAAATAGAGCTGATCATTTATCCATGATTTTCTCATGCAGCATCACAAATACTCGAGATGGCAATTAATGAACAGATATATTGGTAACCACTGAAACAGATACGGTGATCCATGAAGATGTACAGGTACATTATATTAGATTGTTGCAGTCATTATTAGTATCTGTGAACAAAGTTCTGACTAATTAGTTATAGCAAAGATCACGTGGATGCCATGATGACCCGATACCAATCCACAGCTCCCTGTGATATGCAAACACTGGGACTGTCATAGAACCAGCCTGAGGATGGTTTTGTAGCAGAGGGTGGAATGAGCTGAATGAGACAGAGTGCCACTGAAGAGGGGGCCCCCATGAAAAAAAAAAACAAAGACGACGGGGGAGGGGGGGGGGGGGGGGGGGGGGGGGGGGGGAGAGAGAGAGAGAGAGAGAGAGAGAGAGAGAGACAGAGAGATATATAGTTGGTTATCATTCACCTGCAGTGATCAATAAAACCATAAAACCATGCAGATAAGATACCTTTTTCTGTTGCCATTTTCGATGATAAATCAACCTATATGGTTTCAAAGAAAAGGACACCTGGATGAAAGCTTCTTTACTTGCGAGATTGTTTTGTTACACAGTATCAGATGGCTATGAAACAGAAGGTGTGAAATACCCCACTAACACGGATCCAGGGGAGACATCATACATGAGCCTAAGAATTCAAAGAGACAGATGCCTTCTGAATGAATCATGTGCCTGAGAGATGACAACATCCAAAGATCCATTTCTCAATCATCACAAGCGGTGCCAAGACAGACAGCATGTAATGGTTGCTGTTTGAGAATTCAGGGCAGCAATGTTGTGAGCAATGTGGAATGCTTGATAGTGCTTGTGACACAAAACTGTAAATGTCTGCACAGTACCCTGCAGATACTACAGCTGGACTACAGATCAGTAAGGCGCCAACAAAGTAACAAACCCCAAACCACACTAAGCTCAACGACTGTCACCCTATCCACAGTCCATTCATGAAAACACCAAACTTATGATATATTTGAATGAATATTCATATTGTTTAAACCCATATGAATTATACAAATCATGTCCAGCCTGAGGGAGGAAAAAAAGATATGAAGGCATGCAGCATTCCATCGCTCTCACTTTCTCCTTCACACAAACAGACTTCGGAGAAGAGAGACTCTTTGACAGGATCTGACACAAAAACCTTTATTCCAAGTAAAGATTCTAATGACTTACTGTTCTTGTTTCCATCTGATTTGATATGTGTAGTGAAATACAATCTCTCTTGAAATACTCCCTGAATGTGCATCCTCTCTCAACTCTGGTGTTGACAAAGATCAGACAAAACAGTACATTCTCCAAGCTTGTGATGCCCTCTCAGAGCTGTAAGAAGAGACAAGGCCACTGCCCACCATTCTACAAGAGAAGCTGTACAGATCAGCAGAGGTTCTGAGGAAGGCCATCCATTTCATCATGAGAACTTACCTCCAAGGAAAATAGTGTCAGAGAAGAAGAAATAATGGATCCATGATTTACTCCCATTTACTTAGCATTTATTTCCTACCAATAACAGAAATGACGACTGATACATACCAATGTCTTTTGAATTAACTATTAAGCCTTATATCATTACACAATAGGGAAACATGCACATGTATATGTACGCATGCGCGCACGCACGCGGGCGCACACACACACACACACACACACACACACACACACACACACACCAACAACAATCTAGCTGATCTAAATCTCTGAGAGGCACTCTAGAGACTTCAGGCCTATGGCGAGACTGAATAGTCCTAACAACAAAAAGAAAAAAAAGAGGTTCCTGGACCGATGGTTTGATGCAGATGCAAGTGCAAAGTTCTTAAGTTCTTCCTTGGTCCACATCCCAGCTTTCCAGTCAGTTTTGTACAAACTGGTTCCATAGGTTTTGCAATCTCTTGTGGCAGACAGGCCAACCAACCAACATGGGTGAAAGCCTAACTTATCTGTGGTAGAGAAAAAACTTATCATTTCTCACATATATTTGTCTCAATCCAGCTTCCACTTGTATTCTTCCACACCCCCACCTCTCCTTCTTCCCCCATGCCCATTCCATACCCCCCAGTCCTTCCCCTGCCCATTCCATCCTTACCCCCCCATTCTACCTCTCCTTCTTCCTGCCCATTCTACCCCTCAGTCTTCCCCCTGCCCATTCCCCTCATCCTCCCCCATTCCACCCCCCCACCTCTCCTTCTTCCTGCCCATTCTACCCCTCAGTCCTCCCCCATTCCATTCTTACCCCCACCTCTCCTTCTTCCTGCCCATTCTACCCCTCAATCCTCCCCCATTCCATCCCTCCCAACCTGTTCCATCCTCACACACACACCAACATGCCCTACACACAGACCTTTAGTCATTACACTCAGACATATTATCATACAGGGAAGAACCATGCACAGACACTATGCACATGTTTCAGTGTATTGTAGCAATTGGTGGGGTATGCTGTCTGAACAAAAACAACGTTTTAGATGACTGACTTCAACCAAGAGAATTCAGTGCATGGTGAACAGGACAGGATGTTTGTTCTAATGATCAGCACTCCCCATCCCCCCTCCCCCCCAAAAATAAAAATAAATAAAAACCCCCCCCCCCCCCCCCCCCCCCTCAACAAAACAAAACAAAACGAAACAAAGCTTGCCCCCTTTGACGTGCTGTGGGTTTTGGGTGACTGTTAGATTTAAGGTTCCACTATTTACTCTGGCAGTCTTGTTTCCATCAGCACAATGCTACAATTGCCTGAAAACAAACACCACTACCATCACCAATATTTCACAACATAAAACAATGGGTCAGCTCCACAATTTTACATCCACAGGCCTACATACACACAGAGTGTTGACTGCTTTGTCGTGGCACAGAGAAAACAACCATGCAGTTCATTAGCCCCCCACACTGGCTGCGACAGACTAGAGGAAGGAAGTCACTGTAGCACCATTTGTTACCACTGGCAGCTAAATTTATAAATTAGAATGACTGTGCTTCCAACATTCACACAAGTCTGGATTTACCATAAGCATCAACAAATCATTCAAGAGCTACAAGCCTAAAAGCTATGGACATCCTTGATTAGATATAAGCATCATCGACAACAACACAACAATGACAACAACAACAAAATGGTGACAGGAAAACAAACAAAAATTAAAAGGAGAAAAGTCACAGTAAGAGTCACAACATTAAACCAAAATTTCTTTTTTTTCAGTTCATTTTGTTCTGTGTAGTGTGTATCAGTGCATATGTGTACAAGATGGTAGCAGGTTCTGATAAAAGTTTGGGTTGTCTGAAAAATTAAAGTTGTTTTGACAACCCAAATCACAAAATGTTTCTTTTTCAGGAGGACTGTGAACAAGAAATGAGCTGGACCACTGAAATCACATAGTTCTTTACTTCTGGCCCAGAAATGAAAACGTACAGGTCACATCCGTGCTGATCAACAGCAATGCCAGAATGGAAATCACACCCACCCTCCACCTTAACCCTCACCCACTGAGACCAGAGTCAAAGAAGGTACATTACATGAATGTGGCAGCCATACTGATATGCTGCATGAGCAGCATACAATTCATCACATACATCATACCGAGACATCATGCAACATGGCACACACACACACAAATGTTTGTGTTGAACATTAAACAACAAACAAAAAAAGTAAATTCTCCCATGTTCTAATCACTCTTAAGTTGGGGTGTATATATTTGTGCTAATTGCAGATGTTGAATTTCAACGAGAACAACAACAACAAAAAAGAACGCTCAAATAGGCATAAGTAAGAATCTGGTCTATGGTCCATTGTAACCATAAAATCATGCCAGCACTTGCATTTGTTATGAAGAAGTTCAGGTACAGAAATCTCATGTATGTTGTAATACCTGTCACATAAATGCGTTGATAGTCATTCGTTAGAAATGAAAATAAATCTTGATGTTGACTATTCTCAAAACACAAATCTTACTGTTCATCATTCTCTCCCGCTTTTACAAAATGTAACCATACTTTTCTCATTTGTTTTCATACTGTTTTTTCTGTAGTTGTACTCAATCTCTACACCACTGCCTGCATGCACATACCCACATCCCTACACATACACACAAATACCCAATATTCATATGCACACACAAATTTCTCTCTACATGTGCAAAGCCAAAGCTAAAATATCCACCTTGACTCAGTTGATGTATTTTTATTTCGATCAGGCCAAGACTGGACCAATCACAGCTTGTGTCTTATTTTTAAGTCTCGCATACAGTCTTTCCTTTTTTTCTTAAAATAAATAAATAAATTACACAACAAATAATTGCATGCGAATATGCAACACAAGGTGCATGCACACACACACACACACACACACACACACACACACACACACACACACACACACACACACACACACACACACAGTCATGTAGCTGTCCATGACCATGACACCAGTATGTGGAAGAGAAATCAATACCTGTATCCAGTTTCATCAAGCTCATGGCGACAAAATTATTTCTAAAAATATCACATTTATTTCATGGCTAGACATGATATGACTAACATATATTTCGTCAAAATAAAAGAAGTGCATGAATTATAGTATCGATGTTAATTGTACAATAGTGTGTGTGAGTGTGTGTGTGTGTGTGTGTGTGTGTTGACAAAATGAGATAACATGGTGTGGTAAACGTGAGCACTAGCGCACTGACATTTTCAAGGCCAATGAACAGTAGTACACATGACAACACTGTTAGAATGAAAGGATGTATAAGAAAAATATCCCGTATAAGATTTTAAAGTGATTTAAATGAAAAAAAAAAATGTAGGCAAGTCTCTCCATTACCCCACCCCCTCCCCCTTAATTCATTACATTATCTTCACTTTCTCTACTGTAAATTTTACTCAGGTTTCTCTTTTTTTTTTGTTGTTGTTTATTTGTTTGCTTTTTTCATTTTAACTTTTCTCTGTGAACTCCTTCTCATCTCCAATTTTTATTTCATCTTTTTTTTTAAGTGAACACCTTCCTGTACTCCCCGTTCCTAATTCTCTCTCAAAACAGATGTTGGTTTCTCCTGACCAAATAAAAAAAGCAATGCTTGTGTAGATGGAAGACACATTATACTGACTTTCTTTTGAAAAAGAAATACAGCACCAGCTTTAAAAAACCTCTATCTTGAATCATCATAATCTAAAATAAACAAAACAATCTGTCAATGAAGTATCTTTGGTATTCAGCTGGGAAGTTGGTTTTTGTTTCACAGACAGTATGAAGACACACACCAGCTCCTTTGAGCAGAACTGACTGCAAGCCAAAACACAAATAAACACACAACACAAGAGTGCAAAGCATGACCTGTTTCACACACATAACACAAAACAGACTAGTAGCATTGTATGAGAGTTGCACTGTGTATTGGGTAAGTGTTGCAGTCCATTCTGTGTGTTGCTTTGCAGCCTGGCTTGTTTTCACAAAAGCTGTTTCAGTCTTAGCGCTGTCCACAGTTTAAGAACATCCACAGACAATAGTCCGAAGCCTTGTCAATGCACACACTTTGTTAGGTCTAGACATCACATATGTACACACTCTCTTGCAGCTCAGCACAGGACACAACTTCACACACATGCTCTAATTCACTGCTGTTTGCAATGTAGTGAAATCAATTCACACAGATCCTCTGATTTACTGGTGTTTGTGGCAGTATATCATTCCAATTCAAAAACATTGAAAGCAAGCGATAAAATGAAACCTCAGAAGAAAAAAAAAAGATTGAAACAATATGACAAGATATGTAATAAAGGTCTACCCCCCCCCTCCCCCCCCATATCCTAAAGAGAACAAAACCAAAATCAGAAACAAAGCAAGTGACAGCACACTCCTCAGAGTACTCTCCTGAGGGAACAGCTTAACTCTGTCACTTAAGCAACATGCAATTGGGAGAATTAAAATCCGCAGTCTACCAGTAAAACCAACATACATCAAGTCCCTCTTCACCTACTTGCTCATCAACCATTTTGGTTCCTCATCAATATCTTCTTCACTTTAAAAACAGTTTAAATACATAAATAACAGATAAAAATCAACAAAGGAAATCCCTTAAAAAAAAAAAACCAACACAACTGAAACACAAACAATAAATCTAAGACAACAAGAACACCTAATGCAAAGCATTTGCAGAACAAAATCAACAACAAATCAGATAAGATCAACAGTTGTTCTAAGACCTGCATAACATGGCCATCATTTTATTCTTCTTGCCTTCTGACCAAGATCAAAACATCATCTACAACAAATGAACGGATTAATTTCACTGAAAGACATGCTCTTTACACCAAGTAACACAATACTTTTCATTGCAATGTGGCTTTTCAATGTTGTCGAGGCCTTACTACAGGTGGACTAGTCCATATCATTAAAACTCCTTCATGCGATGTTGTCGAGGCCTTACTATCATTACAGGATGTTGACTAGTCCATATCATTAAAGTCCATATCCTTCAACTCCTTCATGCGATGTTGTCGAGGCCTTACTACAGGTGGACTAGTCCATATATCATTAAAACTCCTTCATGCGATGTTGTCGAGACCTTACTACAGGTGGACTAGTCCATATCATTAAAACTCCTTCATCTGCAAAACCCAAAGGAGCAGTGTTAAAACATAAAGAAAGCATTAGGATGGGAAGGAGAAAGTCGGGGTAGGGTGGGGGGTGGGGAAGGGTCATCATGGATGAAACCAGCATGCACTTCACCTTAACTCAGCACGCTAGTGTGATCTTGAGGTGCCGTATACAGTTCAAGCACCAGATCACTTGCACTGGTGGCATGCTCTTCCATTAACAGACTGATGGCGGGAGCCAAAAGGAAAAGAACAAGAAAGTCAGGTTCTTTTTGCACAGAGAAAAAGAAACCGAACTACAAATGAACATACCAAGAAATGGGGAGCGTTTAAAGACAAAAATAACTAGAACAACATGCAAACAACTGAAACATAAAACACTGAATGGATGGTCTTAAAACAAAGATTTGATATAAACAGACTATAACGGGAGTAATACATCCAGAGAACAGCCACTAACTGTGACAATGATGATCATCAACACAGCAGGAATGACAATTTATGAAACATTCCCCATGCACCCAAATCAACACAATCATCTACATCCAAACAGATGCCAGATTAATGAAAAGGAGGCACCCAAATATGGGCAACTACAATCGCTACAAAACAAGTGTCTCAAGAAGGATTAGTCCCTGCTCTCCCAGTATGAGGTTTCAGTTTCAGTTTCATTAAGGTTTCACTTCCAGCAGACTAGATCATACAAGCTGCTAAGCTACACTTCATCTGCCATGCTGTCAAACCATTGTGGGGGACACAACCTACTGCACATTACAGACTCTTCCTTTACATTTCACACTTCTCAATAATTCCTTTTTTTTTCTTCTTTCTTTCTTTTCTTCTTCTTTTTTTTTTTTTCAATTTTCATAACACAGGTGTTAACAGGAAAGGAAAAGGAATTTTGAATTACAGATGAACAGAAAGGTGTTTTATTCACTGAGCAACTAATGTCCCATCCAAGCAGTCCGAAGTTGAGGACAGGTCTTCAGAAACATCTCTTCAAGCCAAACCTACCAAAAGTAGTTTGGGATTCCCAACCACTTGCTGTGAAAAATGTCAGATCTCTCTTCACATCCAGGTACTTACTGTCTGGTCTGATTCTGATCAGCATTCCTAAGCTTTCAGAGCAAAGGGGATCTCCAGTGACCCTACTCTGTCCAATTCAAGGAGACCTGAAGGCCTCGAACTGAACAGTGGACCTGTTCCCCCTTATCTGGGACTAAGGAGTGGTGACAAAGGTTTAAGTCGGGGCAACATTAGTTTCCAGGGTTATTGTTCCAGCCTGCAGTATTTGGCCAGCAAGGCCGGGCAGGCTGACAATGTAGCACAGTCTTCTGGATTCCAGCCTATGAAACATGGGTCTTTACAGAAAGCATGACTCTTACCCACTGATTAACAGAGGCAAGGGTCAAGGTCAGAAGATATCAAGTCTTTCATGTCAAATTCTCAATGAAGCAATCCTGCTGAGGTTCAAAGTCTTTGTAGACCAAACATTCCCACATGGGAGGAAGACACCTTTTTGGAGACCAGAAAGTCTGTGTCAAACCTTTTGACACACACAAAATAAACTCATTAGAGGGTCATGGGTCCCTACCAAGAGGTTATTGTGCAAGTGAAATATCGTGGCGATAGCAATGAAGCATGTACAGAACTAGAGTACCAAGCTCACAAAGCTGAATGAGTTAGTCCTCAAGAAAATGAGTGATATTCTCAATTGCACCATTTTCAGATGAAGATCTGATTCATACATCATAGCACCACTAAGAGAACACCTTCCATGGTTGCCCAAACTTTTCAGATGAAGATCTGATTCATCATAGCACCACTGAGGGAACATCTTCCACTGCTTGCCCAAACATTTTCAAAGCAGAAGGTCTTTAGCCAGCCTGTCCTTTTCACATCTGCTGGTCTGAATTCTCCATCTTGTGATAAGAACCTCTGCGTTAAAGACTGGCATGAAACAGAGTAAGCTCAGATCCTGATGCCGCCTTCTTAACTGCGACTGATCAGAGGATCCTGTCTCTGGTGGAGCTGAATGGGAACTGCCTCCAATCTGTTGATCAATGTGCTGATCCATGGGTTTGACCTGTTATGACCTATGTACATTTCAAGTGAGGTGACTGCAGGCGGAAATTTAAACACATTTTTTAAGGAATTAAAGCAAATCTCCCAATCAACATGGACGAACAAATTACAAGATAAAACATGACATGTTTTCACCTTATAGGTCTTCTTCAGGCAAGATAACCAACATTCAGGACAATGAAAACAAAGGACAAGCAATCACTTGTCCTGCGCTGAATTTGAGAAGGTAAGTATTTGCTCTTTCTTCTTCAATTTTCATCGTCCTGAATGCTGTTTATCTTGCCTGAAGATCTCAAAACCAGTCATGTTTTTGTCTTGTAATGTGTTTCTGTATGTTAATTGGTGGATTTATTTTAAATTCCTTTAAAAATCTTCTACGTCCTGGCAATTCTCTTTACCTATTTTGATTATCATAATAAAAATAGGAGTGAGGGATGAAATGTGTGTGCTAACATTCTCTCCTAGCGGTGGTATCGAAGTCATCCACAGTACTGGCCTCTGGGACTGGTGCAGGAGACACCAAGTTTGGAAGAGACTTGTTCCATTTTGTGCCAAAGAGAGAAATACAGACACGTAAAGAGACTATACTGTAGCGCACACTTGATTTTGTCTCCTTCTGCCAGACCATTAAACTTTTTTTGCAGAACACACTTGGCCAACAGCCCACTGAAACAGGCAAAAATGAGGCAGCCCAAGAGGACTGAGATCCAAAGCTGCTTAAACAAGACCGACCCTGGACTGAGTGAGCCTCCCTGGAACGTAAGTGTGACAGCCGAGACTGAAGCAGACACAAAGCAAACTCTATGACCTCCTCAAACCTGAAATTTGAAGAGAGACTTGACTGATGTCTGTCCTGCATGTCAAGACAACGAACTTTGAAGAAAGGTCCCTGACAGTCTTCTCCAACTGACGAGAAAACGAGGAGACACTAGAGACAGAGGAAGATCTTCACTCAAGAGGAAACAATCCTGGCGCTGCTGGTCATCAGTGAAGAAGCTGACTGGAAAACTATCATGACCTAAGAATCCACAATGTGGGTAAAAACCTGAAAGAGGCTTGAAAGTAAAATGGCAGTACTTCTTGGACACGAATCAGGATATGAAAATCTAGGCTGATGGCAAAATCCCCTGGTAGAATGGAAAGATAGACCTTCCTGCCACTTCCCATGCTGAATTTTGGCACATTGATGAAAAACACTGAGGTGATTCAAATCTCCATTTTTTTCAGAATGAGAAACATGATGGGAAAGAACTTGGTGCCCCATAACGCTGTAGCCTGTTTCAGTTTTTTTCTTCGTTTCTTTTTTTTGAGCCCTTTCCAACTGAACAACTTACCTCTTCTCTGACAGAATGGCAAACTTCTCTGGATCTAAGGTAACCTCTGTCCAACATCTGTCTTCCTCAACAGTCGTAGAGACAAGAGCGATATATGTGCAAGCCTTCTGTGATCAATCCACTCCTCTGAGAAGAGTCCCCATTCCAGCTCACTATCTGACGTGAGAGAATACACAATTTCCTACAGAAATTCCCTCAGAAGAAATCAGAAAGTAAAAGCTGATGTTCTCTGCCATGGGAGTCAACCTCACCCCTGGAGCGGCTGAGAGACCCGCAGGAGAACTTGCTGATTTGAACTGGGTTGAAACTGAACGCCACATTAGCATTTCCCACGTAATCTTTCTAGGGCCTTGAGAGGAGAGCAGTTGGTACACAAGTAACAGGCCCGATAAATGTCAACTTCCATGTGCAATCTGAAGTAGATTTGAACTGAAGTCTAGGTTGTGATTGGGTTCATTTAAACAACAAAGGCAGAGATGCCATCGTCGAAACCAGAGCTTAAATCAAAGGAAAATGGCGAGATGCAGTCAACTGCCCCTCAACTTTATGCACATTCTCATCAGTAATTCAACTATGCAAGGAAGAAGGAAACGAAGACCTGACATTCTGAACGAGAAGGTCAAGAAAACTCCATATTGAAGCATCAAAAGAACTATTCAGAACGAAAAAGAAGAGAGAATGCAGAGAGGAATCCCATGCCATTGAAGCACCAAAAGAACTGTTCAAGATGAAAATGAACCACGAAGGCTGAGAGCAATCCATGGCAACTGAAGCACCGAAAGAACTGTTCAGAACGAAAATGGAGAGAGGAAGTCCAGAGAAATCTATAGCTACTGAATTATCGAAAGAACTATTCAGAATGAAAATAAAGGGCAAAGGCCAACAGGAATCCACAACCAGATGTGCCAAAAGAACTATTCAGAACAAAAACAAATGGAAGATGGCCAGAGGAATTAAAAGAACAACAACAAAACAAAATTCTAGAAGGGAGACGTGCTCGCCAAGCCCAGGAACTGAAATTCAAAACTCATTAACAGGACACTGAATTAAGGGAGGTCAGTCTGGAGGATTATGGTTACTGAACTATGTATGGATGAGGATTTACCTCCCTTGTCTCTCAAGCTTTCTCAAGGGCCTTCCAATTACCATGGATGTTGTTCACATTAAGTGGGAATAAGGTATTTTTTTCCAGTAACTAAGGGAAAAATGACTCTAGGTAGCACTCGGCACAAAATTCAAATTTTCCATAACTCAATTTAATGGTTTTATCCATTAAATTGCATTCTAAATTGATCTTCCCATGCTCATGTCACACATAGTTCATATTTTACCTCAAATATGTTATGAACCTCTGATCTTTAGAAATGTCAGTGGTCACAAAGTTTCTCAAACTAACATGACAGTTGCCCTGTAAAAACTGATCAGATTCACACAAGAAATTGACAGATTGGTTCCACTTGTCTATGTTGGTCCACTATCTATGTCACTACACATAATCAATGTGAGAGTGGCTCGATGTTACAAACAATCGTTGGTCCAGTATTCAATGAGCAATCACACAGACCTGTGCACAGAAATCAGTTCACAGACAGCTGTTGTCCAATTACTAGCCCTTTATCACAACATATTTCTCTTTTTTTTTTTCACAGAATGATTTAACGCTGCTTTAAAAAAATATAACAATAGATCATAAATGCGCATAGATTCAGTGCTTGGTTATGAATATCAAATTGTCATGATTTACCTATAACATTAGACATGATCTGCACTTATACACTGCTTGCAGCTCTACATAGGTCATTAATTTTGAATTTTATTAGCAACTGCTCGGTATAAAAATGTGCATTCTCACCACTCTTGTCATGCTGGATTTCTTATGATAAAAGATATATAGTCTGCTCATCAAATGCATCTTTTTTGATATTTAAATTTGTTTCATTATCGATGGTTTATATATTTGCATGGTGATTTGATTACGGATGCTTTATCTCAAAATGTATACACTTTTGGATCATCAAATTTGTGTCTGTAAACACAAAAATTATGAATACTGTTTCTAATATTACATGTATTTACCAACTTGATGATTCAACACTTGTTTACACTGTTATTAAAATGTTACGACACTTTCTAAAATATTTTCATTCCACAGTAATATTTCACTTTATGCGTTTCTTCAGAATTTATCTTTAAAACTTTTTTTTCCCCTTCTGTTGACCTTATCTTGTACATTGTCTGGTGGAACTTTCCGCGACAGGCTGATTTTGTTTATGGCATCATAGCAGTTCCTTGTTTTTTTTTTTTCTTTTCTGCTTTTTTAATAACACTTTTTTTCACAACAACTAACATTCACAACAAACACAGTAAAACAGCTTTCTCTTGGAGTCTTCTTTGCAAAAGAGCCAAGATGAAGCTTAACTTGTCTTCTGGAGTTACTAGAAAGTGCTTTCTTATTTTGTACCACTTTCAATAAAGACAAGTGTCTTACGGAGTTATCAAAAGTGTGCCCTTCTTATTTCAACACCTTCTTCTTAAAAACCAACTAAAACCTTTCTGGGCTTTCCTGTCTTCACTCAATGACTTATAAGCATTAAGAATTTTTCTTATATCATGTGCCTTTTTCCTTCAGTCCCTTTGGCTATATCAAGAAAATCATACATAAAAAAACATAGATAACATCTATTTTCACCTTTACTCTAAATTTAAATTGGCTCAAAAAACTGTAAATGATAAAACAATGGAGGATTTGACACAAATGATAGCCGGCAAGAATGATCATTATAGCCTTTGCACAGGAGTATTCGTTCCTCTTATTTGACTAGAACTTTTTGTTTTCAATCTAAGATGACTTGAAAACATATTTCATGACCTAAGATTTATCAAGCTTGTGCCTTTTCTCAAACTTGGTCCCTTGTAATCTGACAGAATGAAAAAAACAATGATTTGATTACAATGTGTTAATACTTCCCAGATGGGCGCGGCAGAGCAACGTCACTTCCCTGCAGACGCGTACACTGCACACGCTTACAACCGTTGCAGACACATGATTTTTGCACTTTATTGATTTTATTTTACATCTTCTAATATAAACCTAACAAACAATTGTTATATATCAATGGAAAGGGTAAAACGCGAACTTTGTAATGAGTGTAGAATTAAATACGTTTTGGGTAAATAGCAACGCTACAATTACGGAAGCAAGATAAGTAAATAGGAGCAAATTACGGGAAGCAAGATAAGTAAAACATAGGAGAACACAATCTTGTTATGCTTGTTTGGTTAGTATGACAACAGCAAATGAGAAAGAAAAGGGGCATAAAATTTTGCTCTTACTTTGAATAGATGCAGAGAAAGCCCGAGGTATTCACTATGTGTAATCCAAGTGAATTTTTTTTAAAGGAAATTAAATGATTGTACACAGTACACACTTTTTTTTTTTTACTTTTTTTGCCTCAAATGCTAAGATGTATAAAACTATTAAATACACAGAGCAATAAATCAAGCTCAGATTCTTTTTGATAAACTTGTACACCTTTACCCCCCTCATCCTCTGAACTACTTTGCTGAACCAGTTCTAACACCACATGTCATTCTTCTTCTGCCTGATATGTTGATGAAGCAGGAAATTCCACACGTGTCTTCCCCGTGCCAGCTTGTGCCGTCACAGAGGCATGGCATGTCCAGGGAGTACAGCAGTGTGCTGTCACCTTGGAACGGCTTGTCGTGAATGGGTCCAATGAGTTGCCATCACTACAGCATGGCATGTTGCGAAAAGGTTAACATTCAGATTTACAGTGAATCTTTCTGACCGAGCCCAGTATGACTTCTTTATATAACAAAAAAAAGTTGCACTAAACTGTCATTTCTTAAGTCTGAGTACTGGTGTGATGTAACACTGAATTAATAGGAACAAGCACTGAATCATTACCTCATCATGAGGGATAAACCGTGTGCCTTCTGCTAGCATTCTCTTTTAACCCTATAGGCTCTGATGCTAATTTTACTTCTATTTTTGCGGGCCTCAATGAAACAACCATTTTTTTATGCTTTGCTTCAATTATCTTTATTCTTTGTGTTCTATTTTCTTTGTCTGCACTGTTCTAGTCCCTATGTCTCCACATTCTTTAAAAAACACTCAGTTCTAACATAAAAAGTCATATGTTAATATTTTTAAATTAATCATTTTAACATTTCTAAACCATATTTTAAAATTACATTAAAAGAATCCAGACTGACAAAGCAATATTTATAAGCTTTAATATGTATCAATGTTGCCTTTTTTGTTGACATTCTTTTTCTATTGATCGTCATTCTGTCAACTGCTATCACCTAACGAAAAAAGAAAAACAAACAAACAAAAAAACAACTTAACATTCTAACAATTCTTGGTCTTCCTTGTCCTGTCAATCTATGTTTCTTTGATCTTTGGAAACCAGTATTTCAAATCCACAAAAGTATATACTGGTAGTACTTAAAATGCATAAAAGTATGCTAAAACTTGTGTTTTTTTCTTACTTTACATTTTTCTTCCAAAAGTACTTACATAAATCACACTTTACCTTTCCCATTCACCCAAAACCCTGAGTCACACAACGGACGCCGTGAAGCAAAATGAATTTCACATCCCCACCACTATACCAAAGAAGGCCATGTCACCACTTAAAACACAGAACAAATGATATATCATAATGGGTTATGGTAAATTGTAGTACCAGACGAATATCGCCTGTGTTGCAAAACAATAAACAAAGAACACACGTGGACAATGCCGCATGCTGAAGACAGAAACAGTCAGAGAGGAACAGGAAAAGGATGGAAGCTACCAAAGCTGGTCCTGTCAACCACACCCATGTCACTCACACTCACTGCTACAACATGGAGGTACACAAAAAACGCAGGGACTTTCCCATAGCACGTATGTAGAATGCCTGCAGACATACTTGGTGAACACACAGTTTTGTGGACTTTTGGCTGATACACACATCATCAATGCTTCAGCTACATTTGACCGGCACACACACATAAACAGCTGTATACCCAATGGCTAATGGCAGAGGGGCATTTAATCAGGCTTTCTCAAAATGACTGGATTCTACCTGGCTTCTTCGATCCTTTGACTTTGCTGTACCCTCCCCCTCTTCCTTCCTCCCCTACCCCCGACCCGCGGAAAGACCCCCCTTTCGCTGTGAGACACGGGCAGGGTCAAAGTTCACGATCTTACTCTCTCTCTCCCCATTGACGACTGCTGGCGTTTTTTTTGGGTTTGGAACAAACGGATGATACTTTGTGCATGAATGTGGGTTGAGTGTGAGGCTGAGAGTTTGAGAGACCAGGAGGAGGGTGGGGGACGTGCATCTCTCCACGCAAGCCGAGCGTCTCCTCTTTTTTGCTCACAGGGACGGTGCCCCCATCTTCATCAAGTTCCAAGCTGTTGGTTGAGGCTCCAGGGGAGGTGGTAAGACTTTTGCTTCGCTGACTGACTGTGGGCGAGGAGGGGGGGCTTTGAGGAAAAGGGGATGGAGGACGGTGAGGAGGAGGGCCTGGCGATGGAGGGCAGGGAATAGGGCAGCGACACTGGGCATGCTTCCAACCCACATATGGTGGTCTGGACTGTGGATCCCAGGTTACTGGCTTCCGGTAGAACCTGTCCCCCGATACAGAACTGCACCTCTCGGCCTCCCTCCCGTCTTGGTGGGGGCTGGCAGGGCGTAGCCACAGCAGGAGGAGGTTCAGCTAATGAGAAAAAAAAAAACTGGCGGTGGCAGAACCACAACGTCTGTGCCCCAAACCTTTGACAGTGCTGATGCTTTTAGAGGAGTCGATGCATGACGTTCTGTGATCTGGATCTGTGGTGGCAGCTGTTACTGTGGCATTTGCAGCTGACATTCCGCTGCCCAAGCCTGTGATACTGGAAGTGCTGGATATGCTGTCCTTCCTTGCAGCTCTGGATCCCAAGTCTATGGCAGCAACAGTGCAAGCAGTAGAATTTGCTCCCGTCAGTTTTTAATCCAGGGTCCGATTCGGCTCCTCCTATAGTCTCCGTATCTGCAGTGCTCAGCTTCTGCCCCTTGCTTTTTTTGCGCTTCTTTTTCTTGGGCCCCAGCTCCCCTTTGTCCAGAAACAGCAGTCCTCCTCCTTCCACAGGCCCTGCTGATGGACACACAGATATCAGCACTCCCAACAGTGATGTACATGCACATACACTGACAGACAGGTATGTCCCACACATACACACACACACACACACAGGCACACACACACACACAGAGGTGCTCACAGACTCTTGTCAAAATAAGAAAATGTAACATGGCAATTAATTAAATTACAGCATTGTCCCCGAGGAGAACAGTCCCTAATTACTTTAATAATAATAATCATGACAACAATAAGTAACAGTGATAAATACAGTGGTAAGTACTCAAATACAATACTGAAAGCATCAAAAGTTGGCATAATCCTTATGTTGTGATGACTTAATGTGAATAGTATGTACACCAACATGAATACAGACATATTATTAAAGGAAAAAGCAAAGTCAACTTTTCCTTGGAAGGTGGTGTCCTGCATATATTGGATACGAGGAGTCAGCACTGAGCACCACCCAAAAGACACTGGCAACAATACAGTGTTCACTCAGAGCGCTGCCTCCAGACAGCTTAATACAGACTGTTCCCTGTGGACTGGCCTGCGCTGGTTGCTGTTTGTGAATGGAAAGTCAGAGTGAGTTATGTGGGAGTCATGCGCCTGACAGGTCAAGACAGATGAGACAAAAAAAAAAAAAAAAAATCAAATAACAAAGACAAAGAAGACACCTGACAAATCTATACAACAGGATACTTGGCTAAGGTGGTAATATTACCACACCTGACAGAAGTGAGCAAGTTTGTTGGGTGTCACAGAGTTTGGTTACATCTGGAGTTTCTGACACAAAACAGCATCTATGCCTGGCTGGACTATATACACCATGATTAGACTTAACACTATGAATGGCTTCTGCCAGAGAGAAATCTTTACTGTGGTACAACAGAAGACCTCTAGTACATCAGCAGGACATCCATTTACTCATACCAGTCTGCTTCCTCCAAACTGAATGTCTAATTCTATGCCATATTTTTTGGTTACCGTTTTAGTGACCACGAAGATTTTCTGTGAAAGACTGCAGCTTTCTTTAAAAATTCAAAATTTAACAATGTTTGCCTTCATTTTGAAATATAACATGACATCTTTTAATGCATTACTTTTCTTTCTTAATCTGTCATACCTCAGTTCTGTAAAAAAAAAAAAAACTGGCACCAAAGTGTCTGAACTGGTAAAGCTGTAGACACACCTGTACAAGTGCATGTTTTGACTCTGTGAAAGGATGCAATAAATGTTTGATTGTAAAGTCAGCAGATTCTACAAGCCTGCTCATAACTAACATCAATCAAAACCTGGACAGTTCTGGCATTCACTGAGTGTCTAAAAGTTCAGTTCCTGTGTCCAGCTTTACAGCTCTTTACAGGTGGGATATATCACAGTTCCTACCTCCAGCTTTACACCCCTTTACAGGACAGGTGGGATATATCACAGTTCCTACGTCCAGCTTTACACCCCTTTACAGGAAAGGTGGGATATATCACAGTTCCTGTGTCCAGCTTTACATCCCTTTACAGGAAAGGTGGGATATATCACAGTTCCTACGTCCAGCTTTACACCCCTTTACAGGAAAGGTGGGATATATCACAGTTCCTGTGTCCAGCTTTACAGCCCTTTACAGGAAAGGTGGGATATATCACAGTTCCTACGTCCAACTTTACACCCCTTTACAGGAAAGGTGGGATATATCACAGTTCCCCCTCCAGCTTGACAGCCCTTTACAGGAAAGGTGGGATATATCACAGTTCCTGTGTCCAGCTTGACAGCCCTTTACAGGAAAGGTGGGATATATCACAGTTCCTGTGTCCAGCTTTACATCCCTTTACAGGAAAGGTGGGATATATCACAGTTCCTGTGTCCAGCTTTACATCCCTTTACAGGAAAGGTGGGATATATCACAGTTCCTGTGTCCAGCTTTACAGCCCTTTACAGGAAAGGTGGGATTTATTACAACGTTAGCATTTCGAGTAGCCCCAGCTAACCTTATTGTCCCTAAAATCATTAGGATTCCTGAAATCCGTTAGGGTCACAGGGACTTCCTACATGAACTGACACACACTGAACAGACCAGAACATGCACTTTCCTTGGAAGCAAGCGAATCCCATGTCCCTGTTCCAGTCTCACTGGGGGATGTACTCTCTCCCCATTTCTCTTCTTTTCTCTTCCATGAGACCCTAAGTTTGGTGTGTGTGTATGCACTTTGTGCTCCTGAAAGAACTCGCAGCAATCACTGTTATCTCTGGCCACATTCAATTCTGATCTGGGTTAAAACACACACACACACACAGTGACACACACACACACACACACACAACGAACAGATAGAAAAAATGAAGGAGAAAAAAATGTGCGACCATATTATGACGACCTGCTCCTCGTGTGCATATCAACCCAAATTTCACACAGAGAAAGCTATTGAACCAGACTAGTTTATCCTAAAATTGCTATTCATCTATTTTTCGACAAGACTAAGAGCAATTCTCTAAACTGTATGAGTACAAAGCAGCATATAACATTTTGTAAGAACAGGGCGGAGAGTACAGGTTTGTGGTCTGCAATCATGCTGTAGAGGATAGAGGGATTCTGTAGAGTCTACAGTAAAAACAGGTTGAACACAACCAACTTCAAATACACTGGAAAAAATCAATCAAACACCACAAACAGGAAGGGTAAAATGTTAGCCACAGAATAAATGAAGAAACTGGTGAAAGTGGTAAGATCTGACAAGTGTGATAGTGAGACAAAGAGAAACCTGACAGAAACATCTCATTCAGCATTTTGGCCACACAAATGAAAGAGCAGAAACACATTTTGGGCTGCAAGTAAGTCTGTGATGCATCTCAACACTGCGCTGGCTATAAGATTTGGCCTAACAGAGCTGGCTAACAGGTGAACACTCATCTACAGTTTGACGCAGTACAGAACATGGTGCCTACAAATTCTCTTCAAACAAATGCCACACGCATTACAACACCCCTCACACCTCCACACTGTACCACCCAGAAAACATAGCACTATCCCAAGCAACTGCTCCTCTCACTCTGCCTCCATTACCTAAATTGGCCATGCTTCCCCCCTTTCTTTCTGGCTGAGGCCATGGGGAGGTCAGGCACATGGTGCAGTGGTAAGGCCACATCGGAGTTACGACGTGGGAAAGGTGTTGGGGGTGGTGGGCGCCGGGGCATGGTGTCCAACAAAAACTGCAAGTCAGGGTGCAAGGCTTTGGTCTGTATGGCCCGGGCAGTACATCACTAATGATGCGATCAGCACCAACAGGTTGAAGGTGGTGAAAATCATCTGACGGTCTGACATCTGCCATCAGACAAAAACACGGTCAGTGCATCTCACAAACCAGCCTACCTTCCCTCCTGTTCATTTCAAAACCTATTCTTCTTTATTGGGAACATGTGTAAATATTATCGCCAAACCAACTCTTAACACAAATGAACCTTATTAACCCTTATTAACCCCAAGCTTCACAGAGCAGTTGTGACTGTTGCTATAAACATATACACATACAGAAAAAGACAAACTTGTGGACCAATTAAAGATGATGCTGATGACAGCTGTCTCACTGAAGCAATAACACATGAAGAGAGAAAAAAAGTCCCTTTCAAAATCCAGCAGGAGACTGGTATTGGCAGCTTGACTTCTTTTTGTATTCACATTTATTAAACCAATACTTTCCCAGCTGTGGCCTTTATTGTGCTTGCCCACCACACACAGGCAGACAGACAGACAGACAGATGTGCATGTGTGCACACACACACACACACACACACACACACACACACTCACTCACTGAAAACACACATGCACACACATGCATGCACATGCACACACGCGCACACACACACACACACACACACACACACACACACACACACACACACACACACACATATACACACAAGAGACCTGCTGAGTGAAGGAGTCAAAGGATTCAGACAATCGTTGCACCACTTGAGTCAGGTTTTCCAGCCGTGTCTCCAGAACATCCAGCCTCTGCTCATGCTGGGCAACCTGCCACATCAGATCAACTTTACTATCACTGTGACTGCCATTATCTTCATCAACATCATCACTGACGTCACTACTGTCATTACCTTCATCATCACTGACATCAATACTGCCATTACCTTCATCATAATCATCATAGTCATCACTGACAACTACTGCCATTACCTTCATCATCACTGACATTACTTCTGCCATTACCTTCATCATCATTATGATTGTCATCACTGGCATCACTACTGCCATTACCTTCGTCATCATCATCGCTGAAATCACTACTGCCACTACCTTCATCATCATCATTGCTGACATCACTACTGTCATTATCTTCATCACCACTGACATCACTACTATCATTATCTTCATCATCACTGACATCACAACTGTCATTACCTTCATCATCATCATCACTGACATCACTACTGCCACTACCTTCATCATCATCATTGCTGACATCACTACTGTCATTATCTTCATCACCACTGACATCACTACTATCATTATCTTCATCATCACTGACATCACTACTGTCATTACCTTCATCATCATCATCATCACTGACATCACTACTGTCATTACTGTCATCATCATCATCATCACTGACATCACTACTGTCATTACCTTCATCATCATCATCATCATCACTGACATCGCTACTGTTCTTACCTTCATTATCATCATCACTGACATCACTACTGTCATTACCTTCATCATCGTCATCACTGACATCACTACTGTCATTACCTACATCATCATCATCATCACTGACATCACTACTGTCATTACCTTCATTATCATCATCACTGACATCACTACTGTCATTACCTTCATCATCACTGACATCACTACTGTCATTACCTTCATCATCACCGACATCACTACTGTCATTACCTTCATCATCACCAACATCACTACTGTCATTACCTTCATCATCACTGACATCACTACTGTTATTACCTTCATCATCACCACATCACTACTGTCATTACCTTCATCACCAACATCACTACTGTCATTACCTTCATCATCACTGACATCACTACTGTTATTACCTTCATCATCACCAACATCACTACTGTCATTACCTTCATCATCACCAACATCACTACTGTCATTACCTTCATCATCACTGACATCACTACTGTTATTACCTTCATCATCACTGACATCACTATATCTCCCAAACATCCAGCCTCTATTCCTGTAGGGCCATCACTCACATCATCACACCATCAGCACCATCATTATGATTGTCACTACCATGATCTTCAAAGATACAAACACTGGCATCCTAGTCACTCCACAACATCAAGCCTAAGCTCCTGGTGGGCCAACAGTCGCTTTACTTCTTCATTATTATCATCAGCACCATCATCATTATTGTTGCAAGCTTTGTCATCATCCACATCATTATCATTGACATCACTGTGTCTCCGGAACATCCAGGACTCGGTCCATGGAGGGCAATCTCTCACATCACCTCACCATCATTTTGTCATGACAACCATCTTCATCAACGCTGTCACACAATCATGACCATGTCCACTGATATCATCCTCATTACGAACACCAAAGGGCATCCAGTACATCCAAGCTCTATCCTTGGTGCAGAGTCTGTTACATCATGTTACACCATCATCATAACTTAGCCAAGTGCTGCAATCATTCTTGTCTTCATTGCTTACATCAATATGCCTCCAGAACATCCGGGCTCTGCCCATGGCAAACCAATCATTATCATTATCCCCCCTCCCCCCAACAACCCCACTTTACCAGTATCCGTCCTCTTATTATATATGTTCTCATCATCACCACTATTATCAACACTACTACTGCCATAATTACCATTTTCATTGCAGCCATCATGACTATTTTAACTCCCATGATCCTCTCCTTAACAGCTTTGTTTTCATCCAACAGCCATTTTGTGCCGAATATGAGAAGATATGTGGTTTCTCGTTCTTCGTTTTCACTGTCCTGTATGTTGTTTGTTTTTGCCTGATGAAGACCCAAGAGGTCTAAGTGCATAGTGTTTGGCGGTAACTAACCTAAATTTTGCTTCAATTTCTGCGCTCATTCACTTTGTTTTTGAAAACCTTCTCAATCATATATTATGTAAATCATTTATGTGGGAAAAACTTAGCAGTGGAGAACTCTGTGTGTGTGTGTGTGTGTGTGTGTGTGTGTGTGTGTGTGTGTGTGTGTGTGTGTGTGTGTGTGTGCACGTGTGTGTGTGTGTGTGTGGTTGTGTGTCTGTGCTTGTGTACCATTAAACAAATATTAATCTACAGCCTAGAAAAAAAAAACAACAAAACTGACAACCATTAATGGGACGAGAGATGGATGGCGTAGTGTAAGCATTGAAATACAAAGCAAAAAGCCTGTGAAAACCAACAAAAACTTTCCTATTCTTCTTCTTTTTTTAAAAATCAGATTCCCTGTTTAGAAGAGATTTTATCATAGGCAAAACATACACTGCTAATGTCTCTCTCACAAGCTACAGCCTGTATGTTAGCTGTCTTTGGCCAAATTTTTATGGCTATGACCGCTAACATAAACATTTGTGTTTTTGGTCCAATCATGAATGTACATCCACTTTTTTTCCCCATTCTATGGCTGGCATACATATACATGAATGTGTGTGTGTGTGTGTGTGTGTGTGTGTGCGCGCGTATATATATATACAGAGAGAGAGAGGGGGGGCTGGCAAACATATATATATATATATATATATATATATATATATATATAGAGAGAGAGAGAACAAGAGAAAGACAGAGAGAGAGAGCAAGAGAGAGAGAGAGAGAGAGAGAGAGAGAGAGAGAGAACAGATATAGATATATGGCAATGAAACAAGGAAGTCAAGGAATAATGTGACATTTTACATGCAATGTTGATTTCGGAAGGGAAATGGATGGGGCGGGGGGGGAGCTTTCACTGTCACAGAAAAGGGATACACCTCCACATCCTCTCGTTTGATTAATTACTATAAGGCACGTTTCTAAAGTTGATAATTACATTCATTACTGTAAGTCATGTTTCTAAAGTTGATAATTACATTCATTACTGTAAGTCATGTTATATAAGTTGTTCATTACATGTTTTTTTATGTGCCTTTTTCTTTCTGTCTAGTAGTTAATTTCAGAATTATGGACAAAAAGAATTTTTAGTTAAAATAAAAAAAAAAGAGACACCCACTAAAAGGAACAAAAATAACATGGGGGGAGAACAAAAACAGCATGGAGAGGGAACAAAAACAAAAACAAAAACGGCATGGAGAGGGAACAAAAACAGCATGGAGAGGGAACAAAAAAATGGCATGGACAGGGAACAAAAATGGCATGGAGAGGGAACAAAAATGGCATGGAGAGGGAAACAAAAAAAAAATGCATGGACAGGGAACAAAAATGGCATTGGGAGGGAACAAAAATGGCATGGAGAGGGAACAAAAATGGCATGGAGAGGGAACAAAACTGGCATTGGGAGGGAAACAAAACTGGCATTGGGAGGGAACAAAAATGGCATGGAGAGGGAACAAAAATGGCATTGGGACGGAACAAAAATGGCATTGGGAGGGAACAAAAATGGCATGGAGAGGGAACAAAAATGGCATTGGGAGGGAACAAAAATGGCATTGGGAGGGAACAAAAAATGACATGGAGAGGGAACAAAAATGGCATGGAGAGGGAACAAAAATGGCATGGAGAGGGAACAAAAATGGCATTGGGAGGGAACAAAAATGGCATTGGGAGGGAACAAAAATGGCATGGAGAGGGAACAAAAAAAAACTGTCTTGCTACAAATGGATTCATCAATATCATTATCACATTTTTTCATAAACATGATATAATCATTGTTGTCACGAACACCAATATTATCATCATTGTTGTCACAAAGATGATCTCAATCATAACATCACCTCCATCTCCACGACCACCAATATAAGAACATACACAAATATCATCATTCACATTACGCAACTCCACCATAACCACCATCATAAACTTACAAACCCACCAGAAAGCACACTGAAACTAGTGCACAGATTTGCACACAGAACACATATGCATACTCTCTCTCACACAAACACAAACCACACACACAAAAACTGCACCTGTCTCTGTGAAACAGTGGCTGTGGAGTTGAGTCTCGTCATTGTCTTGTTCAGCATCTTCATCATCTCCTCGTTCTGTTTTTTGAAACGTGTGCTCAGTTCTTCCAGGAACCTGATGACCATACATACAGGTGCTCAAGTAAGCACTTTCGCCATGCCAGAATTTCCACATGACAAAGTGTCCCTCCCTTCTCTCCATCTTTATAACACCCCAGTTGTGAAAGGCATTGCCTATGCCAAGTAGAAATAAGGAATTTGTTTGGACAGTTAAGTATGAGATGGGAAAACAAAGAAAAAAAAGATGTGTGTGTGTGTGTGTGTGTGTGTGTGTGTGTGTGTGTGTAGCTATCTGTCTAAAACTACCTATTATGTGCATATATACATAAATATCTCTCCCCTGCCCTGCTCCTCTTTCACAGCAGATTTGACCTGGGTGACTTGCAAAGCAGAATTGCACCAGCTATGTAGTCAACTGGTGCATGACCTGTAGTCACATTATAATTCAGTGTTCCTGTCAGTACAGCTCAAAGCATCTGTTCTACACTGTGCACAGTCAGCAAGGCATAAACAGAACATGCATACAACAGACATGCACCTTAACTGAGACTGACATCAATATCAGGCAAATATCTACTCTTGCAAGGGCTTTCATTCATAGGACAGCATTAAGCTGAATAACTATCATTTTTTCAATTGCGGTGTCAAGGTACTCATAATGATGTGGAATTTGGAATCAGACAAATGGAGAAAGAACTAACAACCAAAAATTGCTTTAAATACAAAATAAATGAGATGAAAAAAAAATTGAGAGACTGGTTTTGGCCCGTTTCCAAAAACACGAATAAAAAAAACATAACTATTTTTCCGACTGACTTTGGAACAGAATTCATGTTTCATGGGCTGGTCCACTTCACTCTGGGCAAAGTGCACCATCTGATCGATACCATTATCGTTGTACTTACAGACTGTATTTTTTCAATCTTTATAAATATTTTTTTTACAATAATACAAAAAAATATTATTAAGTACTACACAACAAAAAGCTGTATTTTTAACATATTTAATTTCAGCATCATTAATGGCACAGCTTCAAGACTTATTTTTGTAGGCAATGAAAATCATGCGCCCAATATATAGATGTGCACTTTCTGTGAATGCAAAAGTTTATTGAAAAAAAAAATTAATGCACTTCACTGCACGGCACCTTTCTGGAGTGAATTATACATCCCCATCCCCAACTTCCCAGAATGTTCTCAAAATGCACCAACCACAGGCAATTCACTCTCTACTATCATACAAGCCCATACTAAGTTGTGACAGTTCATGTCAAAAAGCAGTTTAACAATGATGACATAATCACTACTGTCAGCTCATATTTGTTATTGTAACAGTGCATGTGACTGTCAGCTAGCTGGCTCTCTTTCTCCTGCACAAGTTATACACATGTGTGTGTGTGTGTGTGTGTGTGTGTGTGTGTGTGTGTGTGTGTGTGTGTGTGTGTGTGCGTGTGTGTGTTTTAGAGAGAGATAGAGACAGAGAGAGAGAGAGGGACAGAGAGGGGGGACATCTGATTCATTATAGGCCACTGCCCTTCATGAAAAGGGTGCAACAAAACAATCATTCCAAAATTTATATCACAACTGATAAGAGCTTGATATATGTAGAGAAAAGCACAGAACATAGCTGAAGTGTTTTATAAAGATAAATGGTCAAATTTTAGTAGTTTGTTCAATATTCAATGCTAGAAGTAAACTAAAGTGAAAAGCACTTGGATATCTATAGTACTTTAAATGTAATTAAATGTATTACCTTACCCTTAAACCCTTAAATTACTAAGTATGAGAAAGACAGAGAGAGAGACACACACGTTCCTGAGCATGAGAGAGAGAGAGAGAGAGAGAGAGAGAGAGAGAGAGAGAGAGAGAGAGAGAGAGAGAGAGAGAGAGAGAGGGAGTTGTATAGCTGATTGCAGCTGCAGTACTCTATTGTACAGCTGATTGTAGCTGCAGTACTGTGCTGTACAGCTGACTGACTGAGCTGCAGTGCTGTGCTGTACAGCTGATTGTAGCTGCAGTACTCTGTTTTAGAGAGATGATTGTAGCTGCAGTACTCTGTTATACAGCTGATGTAGCTGCAGTACTGTGCTGTACAGCTGATTGTAGCTGCAGTACTCTGTTGTACAGCTGATTGTAGCTGCAGCACTCTGCTGTACAGCTGATTGTAGCTGTAGTACTCTGTTGTACAGCTGATGGTAGCTGCAGTTCTCTGTTGTACAGCTGACTGTAGCTGCAGTACTGTGCTGTACAGCTGATGGTAGCTGCAGTACTCTATTGTACGGCTGATGGTAGCTGCAGTACTCTATTGTACGGCTGATGGTAGCTGCAGTACTGTGCTGTACAGCTGATGGTAGCCACAGTACTCTGTTGTACAGCTGTTTGTAGCTGCAGTACTCTGCTGTACAACTGATTGTAGCTACAGTAATGTGCTGTACAACTGATTGTATCTGCAGTACTCTGCTGTACAGCTGATTGCAGCTGCAGTACTGTGCTGCACAACTGATTGTAGCTGCAGTACTGTGCTGTACAATTGATTGTAGCTGCAGTACTGTGCTGTACAACTGATTGTAGCTGCAGTACTGTGCTGTACAGCTGATTGTATCTGCAGCACTCTGCTGTACCGCTGATTGCAGCTGCAGTACTGTGCTGTACAACTGATTGTATCTGCAGTACTGTGCTGTACACTTGATTGTAGCTGCAGTACTGTGCTGTACAGCTGACTGTAGCTGCAGTACTGTGCTGTACAGCTGACTGTAGCTGCAGTACTGTGCTGTACAGCTGTCTGTAGCTGCAGTACTCTGCTGTACAGCTGGCTTGTGCTGTGTGCTCTGTTCAGCATATCTGGCCTCAAAAGGGTATAAAGCATGCCCTTGCAATACTATGAATATAAATATAGTTAAAACAGCTGGAGCATTCAGCTGTGAAGCTGACAGCTGTTGAGTTCGAACTGCACTTGAGGTCAGATCTTTAAAGCCTGAAAAATCCTCTCTAGTCCCCCAGCAGTCAATGGATACCTGATTCAGTTCACTGAACGTTCAGCTGGTGGGAGGATATGGATGGGCTCAGTCTTCTGTAACATTGTGCCCTTGACTTGGTGAAACTCTAACACAACAGTTCACTGACCCTATAGCCGCAAGGTTTGGGACTTTCAACTTTAAACTTTTAAGAAGCACACACACACACCACGCATGCATACACGTAGGCACACAGGCACGCACACACGCACACACACACACACACACACACACACACACACCACCACTTCAACAGCAGTGATAAACTCAGGATCAGGGAAACATGGGGGACATCCCCCATGCTTTTCAAAAAGTGGGGGGACTTGCATTTTACTCAGGGTACAACCATTTAATTGACTAATACAATTAAACTATATTACTTACGTGTGTCCATTACTCTTGCAATTTTCATCCACAGCATTCATAACTAGTTAGAAAACAGTCTCCTTGATTTCTTTGACTTCCATGCAGAAACAGCTTTGTCAAATGGGTAATCACATGCAGGGGGCCCTCTCTATCTGGATTGTCATCAGCTGCTGGACACGTTCTGGATCTAACCTGTTTCTCAGGTTGGTGTGAATGTTATTCTGGCATGAGAATCCACGTTCACAGTCTGCAGTTTGCAGAGGAATCACAAAACACAACTTGGCAAGTTTAACTAGGTTTTGAAATTGTTCCCCATGGTTGGACTTCAGTAACTTCCACAACACTTGACAGTTGTCCCTTGGGTACATTTGTTGTATGACAAGAGGCTTGACAAGCTTCCATTCAGCCATGGTTTGACTGGGATCAATCAGGGCTTTGCTTACACAACCAGTTGATTCACACTTTTGGTCATGACCATAGTGTGAAATTAAAGTACTGAGTTCTTTCTCTCCAAATGCTTCCAATTCCTCCTTTGATAGAAATGAGATAGGTCTTAGTCCCAAAATGTGAAATGAAGTTGCTACATTTAGGGCTTCTGAGGGAAATCTTCTGGAAATTTGAGATTTCAAATTTGTAATAAACAGCTTTCTGGTCTCTTCAACCTCCTTCTGTGCTTCCCTGATTGTTTTGTCTTCATCAACATTAATTTTCAAACCTTGAACTGTGGTTGTCTCCCCTTTCTTCATGTGAGAGCCAGATAACAGCAGCTGGTAGTAGCTTTTCCCACTAGAGGCTGTGTCAACAGCTGAATAGAATCCATCTATAGCAGGACGAACTGCTGCTATGTCAAGTTCTTGTTTCTGAAAGACAATGTTCAATGCTGCAAGTGAAGGAATGATGTCCATCATGAGGTACATACAAGAGATAAACTTGTAGTCAGTCAACTGCTCAAATAGAAACTGTGTCTTTTTATTGTCTTTCTTGTGTTTTACTGAAGTACCTGTGAAGTGCCTTCCAAGACTGGTAGATGGCATTCAATGAGTTATAAAAACTCATCCATCTAATTTCATGAACTTCTTTCATCCTCATTTGAGGGGAATCCAGAATAATCTGTATTTCTTTCAGCTCTTCTGTACGAGATGTAGACTTTGAAAAGTAATAATACAACTAAGTCAAGACTTTCTGGAAAGTGTCCTTTATGTATGGTACACTGTCAGCTGCCTTTTCTGAGCACAAGTTCAAGCGGTGGGCCATACAGTGAATTGCTACACAGTGTGGGCTTTGTTGCTTTATTCTTGTAGCTACACCTGATTTACAACCAGTCATAATGGAAGCATCATCTGACCCAAACCCCCATACCTTTGCTAGTGGAATACCTTTCATTTGTAGAAATTCCTCAACATGACTGAATATAACTTCAGCTGTTACACTCACTTCACTCAGCTTCATAATTATTCCCAAGAAAATGTGTGACACTGTTAAGATTCTCACCAACAGTCCTACAGTACACCACTCATTTCTTTTGAACTGACACATCAGTGCTTTCATCTATCATCACTGACACATACTCATTATTTCTCAGTTCTTCTTCAATGTCTTTCTCCAACACACTTGACAATGTCTCAATAAATTCACTTGCAGTTTTCTTCGAGGAATATGTTGCATTTTCTCCAACATTAATGTCACTGAAGTCAACCCCATTTTCAGATTGCATCTGCAGCAACACTGGATAGTTTTTATGGCAATATTGCACTTGGCCATATAGTAAGCAGTTTGCATTGCACATATCAGTGTTTTTTCCTTTGAAATTATTTTCGAATGAGCACTGGATTTAGCCTGAGCAAAGTTTCTCTGATACACTTCATCCTTTACTGATTTCACATGATCTTTACTTTCCAGACGGCGTGTAAGCGTAGATGTTCGAAAATTGTCAGTCCCCACAGTGAATGAGTTCGTTTTTCCAGTCTCACAACACAATTCACACGTCATGACACCATCGTGAAATCTTAGCCACTGATATGTTTTCAACCAATTTGATTGAAAATTATGGTCAACTTTTCTCTTTTTTAGGATTACTAGCAGCAGTATTTTGTTCATTATCATTACTTGCAACGCCAGATCCCGTCTCTTCAACTTCGGTTTCATTTTCCCCGCCATGCGTATCCATGCTATTTTCGTTTTCACTGGAAGCACTAGGTCTAGCCGTGCTGTCATTTGCAGTAGAAGTTCATTCTCAGACATGATTGATGGATGACTCACCAATATCAACAAAGATTCGAATGTCTTGTTGCCAAAACGTCTTCAATCAGCCTCGCTTCGATGCTGGAAAGAAGCTTTCGAGTTTGAGCATGCGCAGAACGATCACTTGCATTTCTCGGAATTCCAACTATAAATAGATCGTAGTTATTCCATGAATGACAGCGAAGTATCTTCTCATTTTCAATAGTAATTCAGAGCCTCGCAATTTTAGGTAATTCTGTTGACTAAATAAGCTTTCTGAATGAAAATATACTGCGACCAAACTTTAGATACGCTTGACACTTACAATAAATGCGGGATATGCACCGCTAAGGATGAGAAATCTGCGGACGTATGTACTGAAAAGGGGGGGAATCCCGCGATCCCGTTGCCTGGGTTCATCACTGCAACAGGTACAGGTAAGCACACTTGAACTACTACTTCATTAAGCACACCCAGATATACCTGCTACTGAGGGAAACGTTCAACTCCAATGCTTTGATCCGATTGGTTAGCCGCATAACAGCTGACTCTCGTTTTGGCACTCAAGGTCAAGGGCACAGTCACCAAGCCGAGGTCTGCCTCCTTCTTTTCGGTGTCTTGCTGGCGGCAGGCTGAGTCTTGTTCTGGACTACAGCCTCTTCCTTCTGACCCGGGATGGACGATGTCTGCTGAGCGCTGGTCGTTGAGGCTTTTGTGGTCTGGGGATCCTGGGACTGGGTGATAGGTTCGGCCCCTACACAACAAATATTGTGGGGTCTAGCAGTCCATTATCTGAATCAGTGTATACAAAGCCTGTGAATAATAAACTCCGAATTTCTGATAAAGCTTTGAACAAGACAATTTCTAAATAAAAAAAAAAAAAAAAAAATCCATAAAATTTTGTTATATTGTCCAGCATGATAAATAGCTTAACACAACAGTGCTGTGTCTGATAACACACTCATCTTAATCACTTATGAATTGTCCAAAGTACCATAATGAAATAAAAAAGGAAATAAAAAAGTAAAGTAACGCTCATTTAATACAGTCATAATACAAAACAGACCACAGGATTTTCAACAAATGTCTTCCTCAGACATCACAAGTGACACAGATAAACAATGCACAAAACAATAGTGCCTGGGCCATCAGCAGCTGATTTTGTGCAGACCAAGAACTAATACAACGATGTGACTATCATTCAAATGTTTTTCTTTTAACATTAAGGCACAACCATCTTTTGGATGTTATCCTTTAACATTACATTATGAATACCATTCACATGTTGTTCTGTTGTCTAGTCTTCCATGCCTATCCAGATGGCGATACTCCCTAATTCTGCTGGTGACTGCCACTTGGGGAGTATTATTTTGCACATTTTTCACCTTTTGAGTCTCTTATTTGTGACATTTGAGGAAGACATAGGGTCTTTTTTTTTTCTTTTAATCAACTTGTCTGTTTTATGTTGTGTATTAAATAAGGGTTACATCACACTGTGTGAATTTGTGTGCAAGCATGTTTACAGTAATGCCACAGTCTGTTTTCAATCTGCATTGGTAAACTGACTCATGTATCAATAATAATGAATACTTATATAGCGCCTATTCTCGGCTAGAGACCAGACTCTAGGCGCTTACAATCCACACTCGTTTACACAACAGGCTGCCTACCTGGGTAGTGCCCACTGAAGAGCTGCCAGCTGGCGTTTCATTCAGTCGTTTCCCATGTCATCCAGTCAATATCGTTCACTCAGTTTCCTTACTTCCTCCATTCTTTCAATCTCTCACGCAGGGTGCATGCTGTGTATGTCATCCATACCAACGGCCAAACTGGCCTTCTCTTCAACACATTGACTTCACTGTTAAAAGAGATGTCAGTGACAACAAAGCAATTATAATTGCTGAAAGGGGGCTTAGTACATGCTGTCATACGTATGCTGGATCACAGCTGGTGCCACTGAACACCACCAAAGTGACTCAGCGTGGTGCAGTGTCTCTTCCAATGAGCTGCATCAAGAAAACCTGGTGCTGTTTGCTCCCTATCAACAGCCCAGTGCTGGGGCTGCAGAAGGATGACCCAGGGTGTGGCTTTGCAGTAAGGGGAAATGGAATGAGTGGTGTGGGAGCAAGACAGAGAGGGTGGAAGGGGAGACTGAAGAAAGCCAGGTAGGTGACAGTCATAGCAAAGTATGAATTCAGCTGTCTGCACATGACCTCACCATAGTATATACTGACAACAGATACCACTTTGTATTGTCAGTTAACATGATCCCTGTAAAACAAACAAAAAAATCTCAGGGCCTAACATGCTGGATCTGTTATGCCTTTGATAAATGACAAAAAATCAACATGCACAAAACATTCAACATCACTGTGCCATATTGAAAAAAAAAACCCAGGACGCCGGCACTGGACAAAAACACATTTTAAAACACCCACAACAAACCAATGGAATCAAAACAAAAGAAAACACTAACTGAAAAAAAGCCCCTCCCACCCCCACCCCCCCTTAAAAAAAAAAAAAAAACAAAAAACAAACAAGCAGCCCTAAATCCCAAAGAGTTCCACAGGCTTCAGTGTAGTTCAGCATGATTACATGATTTCTGGAAAAAGTGTTTGTCAAAGATAAAGACACAGACAAACAGACACATATTTTAGCAACAAACCTGCATTGTGGGCTCGATGATCTGAGGAAATGCTGCAGAATCCTGTCCAGGTTCAGCAGTGTGCGAGGTGGGAGAGGGGGACAGAGTGGGTGTCCCTGTCTCTCCCTCCCCCTCCACGTCCCCCTGCATGCTGACAGAGGCCCCTGACGTTTCCAGCACGGGGGTGGGGCGTGCGAGGGTGGGGACTGCACCGATGTCGTGTCCATCTGCACGCTAGGTTGAAGAACGACTTCAATGCTCTCTGGCTCTGAAGCTGGGGTGGAAGAAGTGCCCTTTGCCCCCTCTTTTTCTTCCATTGGGGCACCCGATTTTACCTCTGTGGAACTTTCTGCAGCAGGTTCAGAAGTGGAGGATGATGGGATGGTGCCTGGGTCTGTTTCTACCACATGACCCAATGGTCCTGTTGAAGTGACCCGTTTAGGGGTGGCTGGAGTGGATGACTCAGCAACAGTAGCTTGCCGTGACTCCTCGGGTTGTGTGTTCTCTAGACCAAGGTCTGGCTGGGATCTGTCCTGGGGAGTGGAGCTGGGGCTGGAAGCGAGGGTGGTGGTCACTGCAGTGGTGGCAGAGAGGTGGTCAGGAATGATGGAGGTGGCCTGCGTCAGGGAAGAGGTGGACTGCAGGTCTGTGGACACCTCGGAGGACGACTGGACATGAACGTCGGTGAAGGTCATTCCATCCTCCTCCTGTCTAGACTGCCAGTCCTCCTGAGGCAGGTGGGACATGGGGCTGCTGAAGGAAGGCTCCAGGTCCCCTTGG
Organism: Conus betulinus; assembly: GCA_016801955.1. Taxonomy (NCBI): domain Eukaryota; kingdom Metazoa; phylum Mollusca; class Gastropoda; order Neogastropoda; family Conidae; genus Conus; species Conus betulinus. The sequence goes on along the minus strand of JADBJO010000705.1, from coordinate 258,973 downwards.
AAGGCTGACGACAACCTTTCCTCTGATGAAGGGGGTGGGGAAGGTGCAGGGATGGACACGGGGGAGGGAGAAAAAGTGGGGGAGTGCCCAACAATACCTGCACATACAGACAGCGGCGGGTTGAAAAAGAGCAGGTCACGCCACTGACGTTGCTGGTCTCAGCTGGGTTGCATAAATGTAGCGCCCTCTCCCAGCCGACAGCGCGGCCAGACTCCAGCAGAGTGACCAGGTCCTGACCACCAGGGGTCAGCCTCTTGGACTTCTCCTCAATCTCCAACTGCTCTCCTTCGTTAAGTTTGGTGACCATGGGAACCTCAGACGTAGCACTGCTAGCTGTGCTGTCAGCAGTATCTGCAGACCAAAGACACAGACATCAATGAAGGCTGTTTCAATATGAAAACTAGACATCAATGAAGACTGTTTCAATGCAAAAACTTCACACATTTTATGAAGGCTTTGGTTCTCAACACAAGATGTACAAATGCAACACAATGTTGTGTGATGCATACAAAACACAGGATTGTATTCATTCACTGTTCATTTTCAGTCTGACAGCACAAAGTTGAATACACTGTGCTACAGCCATCTGACTCTGCCTGGTCCATCACATTCCTTTAACTGAAGACTGCATCAAAGACTTCTTTTCTGGATCAATTTTCTTCTCCTTGGCATTGGCTGGCTGGACAATCAGTCCAGTATAGGTGACCAACAGTGCTGTTTTTTTTTTTTATCACAGTAACAGTTGTAGAGCTTAGTTGTCAGCAGTCTCCAGAGGCCACACCTCTCAATCTGCTGCTTCATAGTGAGTGCAGGGTGAGGAACATTTCTGGGGCACAGGCACTGCAGTCTGACCTTCCTGTCTGAAGGGACACACTGACACAGGCACTGCAGTCTTCCTGTCTGAAGGGACACACTGACACAGGCACTGCAGTCTTCCTGTCTGAAGGGACACACTGACACAGGCACTGCAGTCTTCCTGTCTGAAGGGACACGCTGACACAGGCACTGCAGTCTTCCTGTCTGAAGGGACACACTGACACAGGCACTGCAGTCTTCCTGTCTGAAGGGACACGCTGACACAGGCACTGCAGTCTTCCTGTCTGAAGGACACACGCTGACACAGGCACAGGCACTGCAGTCTGACCTTCCTGTCTGAAGGGACACGACACAGGCACTGCAGTCTTCTGTGTCTGAAGGGACACGCTGACACAGGCACTGCAGTCTTCCTGTCTGAAGGGACACGCTGACACAGGCACTGCAGTCTGACCTTCCTGTCTGAAGGCACGCTGCACAGGCACTGCAGTCTCCTGTCTGAAGGGACACATGCTGACACACGCACTGCAGTCTGACCTTCCTGTCTGAAGGGACATGCTGACACAGGCACTGCAGTCTTGCTGTCTGAAGGGACACGCTGACACAGGCACTGCAGTCTGACCTTCCTGTCTGAAGGGACACGCTGACACAGGCACTGCAGTCTTCCTGTCTGAAGGGACACGCTGACACAGGCACTGCAGTCTGACCTTCCTGTCTGAAGGGACACGCTGACACAGGCACTGCAGTCTTCCTGTCTGAAGGGACACTGCACTGCAGTCTTCCTGTCTGAAGGGACATGCTGACACAGGCACTGCAGTCTTCCTGTCTGAAGGGACACGCTGACACAGGCACTGCAGTCTGACCTTCCTGTCTGAAGGGACATGCTGACACAGGCACTGCAGTCTGACCTTCCTGTCTGAAGGGACACGCTGATATAGGCACCAATCTTAGCTTTCAGTTCATAAGACAGTTCAGTCTGTCCATGCCAGGTGCGGAGTCTCATCAGGACACTTTGCAGCTGTCTTGTCCCTGACAAAGTTGGCATTGTGGGTTGTTCTCCTCCAATGATCATTTTCCTCTGTTCAATGACTGATCCCAAATTTCAGAATCCCCCACAATGTAACCCCAGTTTTAAGGGGTTTCTAAGATTGTTAATGCAAACTTTCGTGTAATAATAATATTCTGTTCCTCTCCTTCCCCATCCACCCTCCACCTCCATCCCCAACTCCAGTTTTAAGAACTGGCAATGACACAGATGCAACAGATACTGAACCTCAAGAGTTAAGATGCTCTCTGATTATACAATACTTTCATTCAGCCACTGATGAACTGCATAACAAAAATTTCAACAAATCGTCTATGAAGACTGGCTTCTCAATGTGCACATTAACATTGTTGTCAATACTCCAACATCTAACTCTTAGACAATACACAAACACATACTACCAATTAAAAGAAGAGTAAGCAATAAAAAAAATATGTGATCCGCTTCCCTATCTCTCCCTGCCCCACTTATCACACACACACACACACACACACACACACACACACACACACACACACCCACTCCCTCTCCCTCCACCCCCACGCCTCCATCATGCCACCTCCCTCCTCCTATTTCCTCTCCCCTCCTCATCCATCTCAGATTTCACCCCCCCACCACCTCCCTCGCCCTTTTTCCGCTGATTTTCACTCTTTGTATTTCTTCGTTTTCATTTTTTTATTATTCAAGTATCTTTGTTTTGTTATGATGGCTTGATGTAAAAAAAGCAGTTTCTCTGCTTATTCAATGTTCCATCTGGAAATAAAATTTTGACTTGACTTGACTTGACTTGACTTGACACACACACACACACACACACACACACACACACACACACTTTACTCACACACACACTACACACACTGAGAAAAAATGACTAAAGATACAAAAGTCCCACTCACTGACCGTGGACAGCATGGACAGTGGGCTGAGGCTGGTGCACAGTGACCAAGGTGCCTTCAATGGTCTTCTCTGGCAAACTGCACATAGCCACACCACAGGGTCAAGGTCTCACCTCTAGTCACCACTCTATCAACGTCATCAACTGATCTGACTTCTGACTCCTTAAACAGGGGTCCAAGCCACAGCAGAACAAGTATTTATTTCAGCCTCAATGAATGGCAATATTATGACACTACCTATTAATATACTAAGAATTTTTTATGTTCCTTATAACAATAACCTAAGCAACCAATTAAATAGAATAAGCCTCCCTTTTTCTGACAATTCCTTAAAAAAAAAAGAAAAAGTTTTTAATATGACACTACCTATTAATATACTAAGAATTTTTTTATGTTCCCTTATAACAATAACCTAAGCAACCAATTAAATAAAAGAAGCACCTCCCTTTTTCTGACAATTCCTTAAAAAAAAAAAGAAAAAGTTTTTATGTTCCCTTATAACAATAACCCAAGCAACCAATTAAATAAAATAAGCACCTCCCTCTTTTTCTGACAATTCCTTAAAAAAAAAAGAAGAAAAAACACACACACAAAAATAGGAATAAAAAATTTCATTCCCTTGGCCTCGGTTCACAATTATCACATACACTTTCAAGTGACTGTGCTCACTGGAAACATTTCCTTCACTGATAATAACATATGATAATCAAATTACAAAGCAAGAATTCATGGAGGGAAAAAAAAGGAAAAAAAAATTTTGTCTGTCAGACAAAACTGCTGACATCTGTCATCTAAAGATGACCAAATTCAAATCAATCAAGGCTCAATCTGACCTTGGTATTGTCAGCTCACAATCAATACACTATAGCCATTTTCATTCTTGATATATTTGAATTTCCAAACACAATTTCATACACTATTAGTGAAATCTGCACATGATATAGCTCTCTAGTTCTAAATGGACAGGTTTCAAGAATCTCCCTAACCCAACCCACTTACTTCTCTTAAGTTTCTGCAAGAACTAAATTACAAATAGGTACTAATAACATGCTTCAAATGTAAGATGTACAGATGACTTAGAACTAAATGACAAAAAGTACTACTACTAACATACTTCAAATGTAAGATGTACAGATGACTTAGAACTAAATGACAAAAGGTACTACTAACATACTTCAAATGTAAGATGTACAGATGACTTTCACAATCATCACTCAGTTACATAATCTGGATTTTTTTTTTGTATCTATATGAACTTCATGGACACTGAGAAGCCTGTTGTCAAATAGTGTTTGACTGCAGAGCAAAACTGGAAAGAAAACATTTGTATATGCCTGATAACCTTATTCTTTTCAATGAGCTGAAATCAAGGAAACAATAAAAAATGATGTGCTACCATATTCTGCTGTCTATGTAAGAAAATAAATACGTCAATATGCACATTACCGTTGATTTTCCACCTCCGGATCACAAGGCAAAGCCTCATCTCCACTGAAGTTGCGTGCTTCTCAAGACCTCCCTCACCTGAACACAGGCATGATTTATCCCACTTAAGATATCATCAAACACACTCTTCACTCACTCAAAACCATACACACACTGTTTATATTACAACTGCATCCCACACACTGTGTGCACCCTCATTGTACAGTTTATATGTCTTCAAGAGACTGAAGCAGACTGTAGTGCTAAAGAAAACATGCAATGCAATGAACAATACTTATTTGAGGTCCAAGCATGTGCAGACCAACACAAACTCTACCCAGCCCTGAACTGGGCTGATGATAAAACATCTGTGATGAAAGTGTGACTGGCACTAACCAGCCTTACCTTGCTGCTGCTGCTGCTCTTCCTGGTCTTTGTACAGAACCTTTTTCACCAAACTGACCACCGTGGCTGAAAGCAAACATCTTCATTCAGGACTTTACAGAAAAACAGTAACGTCTGCACCAAACCTACACCTGCTCTTAACCGTCCCCTCCCCTTGCCCCCCATCCTCCCCTTCTTTTTAACTCGGCAAAGGAGATCACTTAAACTTATTTATAGTCTAGAAGGTTGCACAGGACCATAGTATTAATGACAGTATGTGTTAAAAAGCAAACTATGAAGAAAATTAGGGAAAACACAAACAGGTCGATTTCTTAAATGAAACATTTGCTCCACATCAAGTTCTCTATAATATAATAAGTATTATCAATCCAAATCAAATAGATGACATTCACTTCCTTTTAAAAAACAAAACAAAAAGCCTTGGATTGACCAGTCTGCAATAAAGTCTTCACACAGCTGCAGCTAAAAAACCTAAAACAAAAGTCTTATGTCTGTTTTCACATAAACCTGGTAATTAACAGGATGACAGTGACGATGTTTGCAATGGAGAAGAACCATAAAACACAGCACTTGAGATAAATCTGAGAATGAATGACTGAATGCAAACAAGTTGAACTGTAACTGCATGAAGAACCATGAGAGATCTCGAATGCATGCACTCAACAAGTAATGTCATTACTACAAACTACTGACCCTGATAAGAGCAGTATGTAAATATGATGATCCCCCTTCTCACTTCTGCTCACTCTTTACACTCACACACAAAAAGCGTTCATAAGAATGATAGGAACACACAGACACACATGACATAAGAGACAAGGAGAGGCAGAGCTGAGGCAGGCGAACAGACCCACACTGACCTTTGGTCTTGGCGAAGAGTGTTTCAGATTTGGCCTCTCCCTGCTCTTCTGCAACACACACCAGTGGCAGTGACCTGTCACACCTCTCTGCACACCTTGTGCATCTGAACCGTCTGCACCTTGTGCATCTGAACAGTCTGCACTGTCTCATTGTGCTGCTTCATCATTTACACCTTTCTCTTCTTTGAGCTGTGACATTGTTACACACCTCTCTCCTTAACCCTTTCACCGCCAGACATTCTATTTTGCATAAATCCCCATCGCCAGCCATTTTTTCCCAAAAAAGCTCTTATTGTATACCAGCATATGTAAAACGTGGATATCTCTGCAACTAAACAACCAATTCTCATGCTATTTTTTTGTAAAATGGAGGAGATACACTGAGAATGTACTTTTATTATATCATAACATGTTAGTAATGGTAAGTCAACAACAATTTCAATTTTTTTAGTGATTTCAAGTGCAAAAAAAATGCAAAATAAAAAAGAATGTTATGTTTCTTCTAAGGTAAAAAATAAAGAAAGAATGCCAACAAACTCTCAACAAGGAGGAAAATACTCCACTCACAACTGAAGACCAGAAGTATGGTATTTCCAACCGAAAAGTGCATGAAACAGCCACAAATACAACTACTCCAATAGCAGGGACACACACACACACACACACACACACACACACACACACACACACACACACACACACACACACATTCTTATGCCTAACTGGTACACATGTAAGAAAGAAAAAGGGAAAACACACACACACACACACACACACACACACACACACACACACACACACATACACGTCCCTTTCACTCTCAACAGTAATATATATATATATTTTTTTTTATGAACACAAGTCATTCATGTGCCTGTTGGTCTCTGAACCCTTGCCATTCAGTTGATCTATATAATCAGCTGTACACCCACTCGAAACACGTCTGTGCTACTCGCCTCTCACGTGTCAGTTGGCCACGCCCCCTTCAACCTCGACCAGCAAGAGTCGGCCCACAGCGTGTGTGTGAAGTTCGTTGCCTAAAGTCTTAGTTCGCTCCCTCACATAGAGTTAGTGAACAGTCAGTCAGTGCTGGCTGGCTCAACGCAAAAACACTGGGGCACACGCGGTAGGGTAGTAAGTGGGCGTCTTCTCAGCCTCTCATAACAATTTCGGCCACGGTCCAACGCTTCACGTTGGAATAATTCGGTCAAGCCCTCACTATCGTTCTTTACTCGTGACTGTCTGGGTCTTCTTCATCTGTATTAGGAACAACCGACCGTCAATTCAATATTCCCAGCACTTGATCTGTGGTAAATGTACGGCAAGGTCGAGTACGTAAAGTGCTTGGTGGTGACGTCATAGTGAATGGAAAAAACAATCGGAATAAAGTCAATAAAACACTGAACTGAATAGTGTTCTGACAAAGCAAATGGCTGTGAGCATGGGCCAGACCATCCCTCAACTATGATGTTTATTGCTGGCTTTTTATCTCATGAACTAGGATCGTGAGAGAATCGGGAGTTAGGTCACCCTACTTTGTCGCGCCAAAAGGCGCCTTTGGCGCTCTGCCAAGACGTCGCCAAAAGGCGCCTATGGCGGTGAAAGGGTTAAACTGGTACTCTGTTAATTCATCTCTCCTTGTGTTGTTACATTATTAACATACATTCTTTCCTGGCAACTTTACATTATTTACTCCTCTCTGTTTCTCCCTTAGAACTTCATATTGTTCATCTCTCTCTATTTGTGGTGTTAAAATATTTCCAAGCCTGTTTAGCTGTGGTGTTATACTATTTACAGGCTTCTCTTGTGGTATTACACTATGTAATTTACAGCCTTCTCTGGTTGTGGTGTTACATTATGTACATCCCTCTTTTTGTTCTGGTGTTACACTATTTACAACCCTTTTTTGTGCCCTTATACCATTAACACCCCTCTTTTGTTGAGGTGTTGCACTATGTAGAGATCTCTATATGTAGTTTTACTACTTGCAGGCCTATCTTGTGGTATCTCCCTCTAGTTGTTGTCTTACACTATTTACACCCCTCTTTTTCTGTGGTGCTACACTGCTTACACAACTCTTTCATTGTGTGTTATACTATGTACACCCCTCTGTTGCTGTGTGTTTTCTGCTATTTACACCCATCGTTTGTTGTGTGTTACACTAGATACACCTCTCTGTTATTGTGTTATGGTATTTACATCCCTCTCTTGTTGTGCATTACAATCTTTACACCCCTCTCTTACTATGTTGTCATGGTATTTACACCCTCTCTTGCTGTGGTGTTACAATATTGCCACCCTTCTCTTAATACCTTGTCACGGTATCTACATCCCTCTCTTGTTGTGGTGTTACAGTATTAACACCCCTCTCTTGTGATGTTTCACTATGTACACCTCTTTCTGTGATATTACAGTCTTACACCCCTCACTGGTCATATTGTTGCACAGTTTACAGCCCTCCCTTATTATGATTACACTATATGTCTCATTGTGGTGTTACACTATTTGCACGTCTCTCTTGTTATGGAGTTTCAACAGTGGTGAGCAAAAAAAAAAAAAAACCTACCCTGGCCATCAATTGTCACATATTTTGGAATTCCGGAATTAGAAAAAGAAAAACAACAACAAAGGGCTGGCTACTGACAACCATAGCCAATTCAACTGTGGAGACCACATCAGGGACACAGGGAAGTTAAAGAGAATGCAGACATTTCTTTCTTTACTTTTTTTTTAGGGGGAGGTTTGGGGAGGAAGGCAGACAGCCTCTTGGGAGTACTGTTTTGCGCACTACGTCTATTCTTTTGTGATGTCTGAAGAAGATTTCTTTGCTGAAAAACTCACTTGACTGTTTTACTCTGAGCATTTAAGAAGTATAACTACACAACTTGCATTGTGTGTTTATTTGTATTCTGGCTTATCTAAGAAGCAAGTGTTATTTTTGACATCTTGAACCATTAAAATAAGTTTCCATAGCCCTCGAAGTGTATGGCCATGTCACCTTGAAAACTGATTTCTCAACATGGCTTCTCATGAACAATAACAAAACAGACCTTGAGAAATCCACAACTTTTTGTTGTGGATGTTTCCATCATTCCAAAGAGAATTTTCTGACCTGTTCACTCATGCTATCATCTTAAATTGGCCAGTGAGCTACTTGCTGTACCTTTTACAGTGATGAGTCTCATATACTTCATTACATGGACTCTTGACTCACAAACTCACTAGCAAAAAAGCATGTCAGACTCCTAACGAGAGTTTGCCAACACAAATTCTGTCAAAATTTGACGAAAAGTGGTGATAAATGGCTGCCCTGTAATAAACACACACACACACAGAGAAAACAAACAAACCCAGCTATAGATCACAATGAAATATGCTCTTCGATGAAAGAGAAAGTCCCTCACAGAGGCAAGTCAGTGCATAAGTTACCCTAGTGTTGCTCTATAAGGAACACTGCCTGTGTCAGCTACACTGTCAGCTGTTACTATGATCATGAAGACATCAAAGCGCACAAGAAACACTCACTATGCAAATGATAAAACTACCAGCGGTGACAGACTATCAAACAATCATTTCCAGTAATGCTGCCTTTCCTGTCATATGTAACTAAAAGACATTTGAAAGGACAGACAAACAATGGAAGGAAAAACAGTCTGCCACAACTGTCAACTCAAGCACACACATTCAATCAAACTTTCTGGGCAAAACCTGTGTGCTCTTGGGATTAACAACAATTAAAAAAACAAAAATCAATGTCTGTAAACACATCAGCTCCCAGCCCTTCACACTTGTCTATGCCTCTCACCTTCTCCCCTTTCCCTCCCCAAGCCTCTTCTCTGTTCACTCTTAGGATTGGTAAGATGCCTTTTTCTGGTATAGTACAATGCTGTACATAGTCATCATGCGCACACACACACACACACACACACACACACACCAAATCCTGGTATGTGGTAGGATGCTTTACATTTTCATCATGCCTTCACTCATAAACACACACACACACACACACACACACACACACACATGCACATACACACACACACACACACACACACACCCTCCCCCTGCAATTGATATTTTTTGAAGTGGTATGATGCTGCACATTAACATCAGGCACAGACACAGACACACACACACCTATAGATGTCTTCAGATGTGGTAGGTTGTATATAATCATCGTGCGCATGCACATACACGCTCGCATGCACACGCACATACTCCCTGCTCTTTGGTTATCTTCTAATTTGGTAGGATACTGTACACTGTTATAATCACCAAACACATCACACACATGCAGACACACTGTCAGACATACACACAGCACTAGCACTGACTATACCTTCTGAAGTGGTAGTATGCTGCATGTTGTCATCATCGTCCTCTTCCATCGGCACTCCAAACACCCTGTCAGTTATCAGCCCATGACGTATCATTAGCATGACTTGTTTTTTGTTTGTCTCAAACTTGGCAAAATACAAATGTAAAAACGTAACAAACAAACACAGGGATTATCTTCTCTCCTCCCAAACGCACAACATATACATGCACCTCCATGATGGTAACAGTCCTTTCCTTCTGATCTATCAACACATGTTCACACTAACTTGTTTTCCAGTCAGTTCTTCACACAGAATCTGGGCAGTTTGTGATATCTCTGCGGAAACAGCCTTCACTCTTCACAGCTGGAATCTAGTTGGTGCCTTAAGCCAAACATGCTCAAAAGCCCAAAAGTGGAATCATATTACTTAAGCCCTAGGTGACTACATCGGAGCTGCAAGGAAGTTGTGCTCAGAATAAGGCACAAACCACAAGGACAGGATTAAAGTCCAAAACCAAGTGCAGTCCAGTTTTTTTATGGTATCTCAATAACTACAGCTCAAAGATAAAGATATGAAACAGAGGTAAATCTGCAAAGTGATTTGAAAAGAGGAAAGAGATGACTGAGCGAAATTCATCTTTGACAACCTGTAGCATCAAATTCATCATCCTCATCAATCAGAATTAAAAAAAAAAAAAAAAGTCTCAAATTCTGTGTCACTTGATGTCCTGCTTGCCTACTGATGTCAGTTTTCACTACTTCTCCCTGTCTGTGCTCTCTTGCTTTGGTTTTGTCGGGGCCACAAGTATCGGCAAACTCATAGCACAGCTACTGGATGGATGTGGTGGCGCCCTCTGGAAGGACAGCTCACTTGCTCAAGACTACGCAGTTGTTGACAGAGGGCTTAGTAGGTGGTGTCCTGTGTATACTGAATCATAACAGACACCACAAACACTACACTAAGTGACTTGGCTGCAGTGCAGCGTCTCCTCTGACAGGCTGCCTCACGAGAACTTGACAGTCACTGCTCCCTGTGGTTACTGGTGCGGGGATGGTGGCACTGGGACAGGCTGTAGCTGTGGACTGGGGCTGAAGTGATCAGTATGAGTGCAGCATCACTGGGGTGGCATCGAAGATGTCACAGAATGGGAAAAAAAAATCCAGTTAAGTCACTAGCTATACTGTCTGTGACTGACACCTAATATAACAATGCAAATTAAACATCCAGTATGACTTAATGCAAGTAACAGATGCAACTTGATCAAATCAGAGGGATGAAAGCAATGCTGAAGCCAAATACAGTCTGAAAATCGGCCATGTTTTCCATGATTTAGCCTGAATAACGATGGGATTTTTCCTTCCATTTAACGCTACAGAGTTGACAATGGTCCTCCATCCTCACCCACTCACTTTCTCCTTTCCCTGCATACTGGAGAAACAGAACTGGACTCTTACTCTCCACTGCACAGTTCTTAGGAATTATCTGCTATTTTCTAAGAATTCTGACAGGTAAGGAAGGTCACTCTCCATATAGACTTTCTTTTCTGGAAAATGGAGACTCTTATTGACTTCTGATGGCCCGTTACCACCAAAACATTTCTAATCAACCAGGCAGTGAAGCAAATTGCTGAAGATATCCTGTAGGAAGAGGCAAAATGATCATGCAATTTTAAATAACTCTTGAAGACCAATGATCAGGGGACATCATCGGTGTGGGATTTGTAAATGTTAACCTTACGTTCCTGTTGTTGAGTTGTATCTTCCTGCAATAAATGTTAACCTTATATTCCTGTTGGTGAGTTGTATCTTCCTGCAATAAATGTTAACCTTACATTCCTGTTGGTGAGTTGCATCTTCCTGCAATAAATGTTAACCTTACATTCCTATTGTTGAGCTGCATCTTCCTGCAATAAATGTTAACCTTACATTCCTATTGTTGAGCTGCATCTTCCCGCAATAAATGTTAACCTTACGTTCCTGTTGGTGAGTTGCATCTTCCTGCAATAAATGTTAACCTTAGGTTCCTGATGTTGAGTTGCATCTTCCTGCAATAAATGTTAACCTTATGTTCCTGATGTTGAGTTGTATCTTCCTGCAATAAATGTTAACCTTACGTTCCTGTTGGTGAGTTGCATCTTCCTGCAATAAATGTAAATCTTACGTTCCTGATGTTAAGTTGTATCTTCCTGCAATAAATGTTAACCTTACATTCCTGTTGGTGAGTTGCATCTTCCTGCAATTAATGTTAACCTTACGATCCTGATGTTGAGTGTATCTTCCTGCAATAAATGTTACCTTACGTTCCTGATGTTAAGTTGTGTCTTCCTGCAATAACAATGTAACTTCACAGGCATCACTCTGTGTGTGTGTGTGTGTGTGTGTGTGTGTGTGTGTGTGTGTGTGTGTGTGTGTGAAGCAGAAACAAATTCATGGATCAGTTTTTGGCTACAAAGGCTTAAATTTAGTTAAACAGTACAAGCTTTTCTGTGAGGTAGTCCGCTGGCAACTTAGAACAAGTCATTTGATCATTCCTCCCAAATGCAATTAATTGACTCAAATGACCCACTGCAAGTAACAGATATATAATATGACCAAATTCGTATAAAAGATCCATTATGACTAATGTAAGTAAAAGAACCAAATGCAAATAATATGCCCAATATCACCTCACACAAGTAACAGCCACATTTGGACCTACAGGGCAAACATAACTAACAGAACCAATACTAAAGTTCGCCCCAAACAAATTAACTGTCTGAGACACCTTTGCAATTTGGTAGTAGGCCAGGCTTCACAGCACAAGTGCTCCAGTCCAATCTCAAAACTGGTCAGTACCTGAGAGGATCATGCAGAACCTCTTCAGACATTCCAAACGCATAACTGTCTGCTAAGGCAAATCTGAAATTCACTGTCTTCCAGCGGTGCAGAGAGTAGTCCTATCACACTTTTTTAAACTGAAACAGTCATAAATTGCAGAAAGCTTCTTTTGTTTGCATTTTTCATTTTTCAGGGGGCAGAAGGAAGGGAGGAGAAAACAGGATATCAGTAATTTTTTTCAACAAAAATTAATTTGATTATTCATTGAGAAAAAGCAACTCCTGTTTATTTGCTTTGGCACGGAACGTTCAGCAAATATGAGTAAACTAATTTCTCATGAAATAATGACCCCTGAAAACAGGGCACTGACCTGAAAAGGGTGACAGGACAGAAGTGCTCATTGCCGTAGTGATCCAGCATTTCTACCCTCAGGGAACTTGACATATGGGGAGGTGACTTGCAGGTGGAACAGCTGGGGCATCTTGCTTGCTGTCATTTCGTACTTGCCCGCAGCCACCCACTCCTTGGTTGGGTACCTGGTAACAGACATCCTATGGTGCTGAACGTTAGTACTTCTACTACCCACTCCTTCATTGGGTACCTGGTAACAGACATCCTATGGTGCTGAACGTTAGTACTTCTACTACCCACTCCTTCATTGGGTACCTGGTAACAGACATCCTATGGTGCTGAACGTTAGTACTTCTACTAACCACGCCTTCATTGGGTACCTAGCAACAGACATCCTATGGTGCTGAGAGTCAGTACTTCTACTACACAATCCTTCATTGGGTACCTGGCAACAGACATCCTATGGCGCTGAAAGTCAGTACTTCTATTGCTTTTCTTGACCTTCCTCTTCTCTGGCATCAAAGTATGGCATGGTAAGGTAATGTTGCTTATAGCCCAGCTGACTGCAAAGGACCATATCAGGGCTGTCACCACATTAAAATCAACTCACAAGTCATCAGGAAAAAAAAAAAAAAACTTCACACATCTCTTTAAAATTACATCTTCTACAAACGCACAAGAAACGTCGTTAAAAATCTTTCTTCTGTAAAATCTTAAATCAGATAAAAAATGTTAATCTCTCTCAAAAACTCAAAGATTACGTCAGGTGGGACATCTCTGAACAGGGTTTTCATGGTCTCTGCTGTAAAGTGTTTATGTCTCACATCGTACAAGTCCCAACACTCTAAAAGAATATGTTTCACTGTGAGTGGCACATGACATGGAATACACCACATAGCCTCTTCACTCTTTAAAAGGTATGAATGGGTAAAATAAGATTGGCTGGTGTGCAGCCGGCACAGAACTGTTTCTTCTTTACGACCACCAGATTTAGATGAGAGGAACTCCTTAAGGTTTGGACGGATCTGAAAGAGTTTGTTATCCGTCTGTGTATTCCAATCTTCCTGTCAGAGGTCCCTGACATAATCATTAATTTTGGGTTTCAGATCTGAGCAGGGGATATCTATGTTGGACAATTTCTCTGTTGTGGCATTCTTGGCCAAATGATCGACCATTTCATTCCCTCCGATGCCAACATGACCAGGAACCCAAGCCAGAATAATGTTGTAACCCTCCACTTGGCATCAAAGTGTATATAACAAAAACTTCCCAAAACATATCAACAAGCTAAGCTTACTATAAACATAGGAGAAACAGAAACAAAGTTGGTATGCATGATGTTGTTTTCCTCATTTTTGTGAGCAAATCAGTTCATCGTGAACAATGAATTGCTTTTCAAACAGGGAAGCGACAGTAAAGACATGGTGAAAAGAGATACTTCTTATGTTTGTTTATTCCTTCATTCATTTATTAACCTATTTATTTACTTGTTTTTTATTTTTGAGAACATATGACGTCAAGCATATTCATCACGATAATGTTTAAGTCTTCCTAATACAAAAAGTACTGCTTTGCAGACAGTTATTAATTCATAAGCATTAGCCTAACGGTGTTCTTGTTCTGTGGAAAATGTGTGTTTTGTTTCCCTTTAAAAACAAAGCTTGCGTATGACAGGTCTGTGGCAAAGGATATATTTTCTTTCATGACCTGGAGTCAAACCATGACACCATACACACTTCCATCTGACCTGGGAACAATTGTCCCTATGTGCTTCAGGCTAACTGGCCCTATATCTCACCATTCACACAAGGTTTAAATAGACACAATTAGAGTCAGGTGTGAGATGATTTAGAAACTTTTTAATTTAGGCCTTATGTAATTAAATTTGGTCAAGCTGTGCTGCTCAAACATGTACAACAATTTGGAACAATGGCTCCATTTGTACTGTAGAGTTACCTCTAACTGAGTTTGTGACCATTTCATAATATATGTGATCTAGTCGTTGATGATGCTGATACTAAACGATAGCACCTGTTTCTCTCATTCAGCTGAAACTTTTTTTCCCTTTGCTTTTTAGTATCTGTTTTAGAGAGCAATGCACAACATGTATTTGTCTGTCTTCAGTAACTGATATCATGAATAAATAAGACCCGTTTTCAACAAAATAACCAACTTAGCTGATGCAGAAATGTAAAAACAACAATACTTCTAAAGATTCTGCTTTGCTTGACACAAGACGCTGTGTCTTGACATACTGGTGACTACACATGTTCCAGTTACAGGCTGCTTTCAAGTCTTTGGGATATCTGTGTAGACTGTGCTAAACAATTAAAATATCACGCTTTACAGAAATTTCCTTTCCTCAGATAAAGCCAATATTCAGCTCCATCAATGCACGTTTGCTTGATGCTTATTTGATTTCAAAATGATCTTTTTTTTCCTTTTAAAGATACAAACAACAAATTGTCCTATAATAAGCAGTCTAAGGAATGCAGATACCCATAGGGTTTGTCAAGTAAGAGAGAGAGAGAGAGAGAGAGAGAGAGAGAGAGAGAGAGAGAGAGAGAGTGAGTGAGAGAGCAAACAACGCACATAAATTAATATCAATCCTCAACCCACTCTTCCTTGGGATATTAAACAAAAACATGAAACAAACAAAATAACACACACACACACATGTAAATGTCCCATCAACACAGAAAAAAGATACAAATATAAACTTCCATGGAGAAGCACAGTGACAAAGAGAATGAACTAAAAAGATAGGGAAAAAAGTGAATGGATGGAGAGAAAGAGAGTGACAGAGAGAGAGAGAGAGAGAGAGAGAGAGAGAGAGAGAGAGAGAGAAAGAAAGTGACAGTGAGACAGAGAGTGAGTGAGAGAGAGAGAGAGAGAGAGAGAGAGAGAGAGAGAGAAAAGAGAGAGAGAGAGAAAGAGAGAGAGAGAAAGACAGAGAAAGAGAGAGAGAGAGAGAGACAGAGAGACAGAGAGAGAGAGAGAGAGAGAGAGAGAGAGAGAGAGAGAGAGAGAGAGAGAGAGAGAGAGAGAGAAGTTTACCTGTCGGTGAGGGACAGGCTGAAGGAGCGTGGCTGAGAGGAGAAGAGTTCCATACTGGCCATCTCTACCATTTTGACACTGATGGGTTCACATAGCTCTATCACAAACCTGGAACAGCAAAATGATCAAAATACACTATGGGGTAGTATCCACCATTTTGACACTGGGTTCACATAGTTTTTATCACAAACCAGCAGGAACACAACATTCAACACATACCATGGAATTATTTCCAAATATGTATCTAAGCAGTGTTCAGCCCGTCACCATGATACCCAGTGTATCCTGCAAGCCATACATGGTCCTTCCTTTTGTCCAAACGTTCCATGTATGAATATATGCATACATGCATGCATGCGTGCGTTACGCGTGTGCGCACAGAGGAAGAGGGGGAGATCATGAGCAAAGATGGAAATCAGATAACTGATGGCATTTTGAAACTTTTTTTTTTTTTGATTCCCCCACCCCACCCCCACAATCAGTAAATGCTTTAAACTCCTTTGTTCTTTAAGCAGTAAGCACATATCCATAATCACTTATCTCTTCCCATATAGAATTCCTGCATGCCACACTGCCATTCTCTTCACTCTCACTCTCTCACAGCCAGCAGCATGCCACAGAGAAAAAGCAAAAATGGCTAAACTCTCGGGGGGATCTTGGGGCCATGTCTCCATCCCTACCCTTCTCTCCTCCATTCGGCAGAATGTTGCTTTCCTCTTCTCCCCCCCCCCCCCCCCCTTTTTTTCTTCTTCCCCCCCCCCCCCCCCCCCCCCCCCCCACACACACACACACCACCATGTCATTTTTACATTCTGCTGAAATCCCTGAATTCCCCCAAAAATCTGGAGCCCAGCATAAGAGAGTGAAAGATGAAATTCTGATCAGATAACTGTGACAAAAACAGCGTTAAGAAAAAAATCAACAACGTACAGACGCACAAATCCTGGTTAAATCATCTATTTGTTATTGCCAGCAATCATCTTCTCAATATAACTACAGGGTACACAGCAGCTCATCCCCACATAAAAAAAAATGAACAAACAAAAAAAACCCTCTACTGACCACTCTTGGCACTGCAGGGGTTAATCATGTATTCGTCCTTGTTGGCTGTGTCAGCATGTGGTTGCCGTTCTCCATCTCGGGGTTACAGGTCACCACCTTTGCCCCACATTTCTCAGAGGCAAAGTTCACCCTCAGTTTCTGACTGCTGACAGTGGTGGTGGCATGAGGATGCCGTTGACTGAGCTCTGACGACAGATTGTTGAAGAACTTCCATTGAATGACACGCATGCACCTCTTAGTATCACTAGAAGGGAGGCCTCATTGACCAACTGTTTTCTCTCTTCTCTTTTTTGAATCATATCTTGGGTTCAATACAGCTTGACACAGGTAAGAGATTTTTCTATTTGAGGTCATTATCTGGCCACACTCAAGCCTGCTCCAAGTTCTACAGGATGAGACTTTCACCTAAAGTGTTGTTTTGCAAATACACGCATTCACAACAAAACCTAACAAAATGGATCTATGTGATACCATCACTGGTAAATCTTGTTATGCAACTACGTATGTTGTCCGCCAGCGTATAAAAGGAAAGGAACAATACTGGCAGCTTGGACCAGTTGAATAGTAGGGCCAGGAGTAAATATCATTCTAGAAACTCAGAAAAGCCTTTGTGCTCTTCTTGTCGAGTTGGAGATAAGTACCACGTTTTCAGCATCCCCGCTGATGTGAAATGTACAACTGTTTTTTAGCATCCCCCGGCTCATGTGAAGCATACATCTGATCTATGCATATTGTGCACAGCAAATCTAAACAGAGTACCAAACAACAGAGTACCAAACATCAGATATATGAAGCAGATTACTCTTGACTTTAAAACAATTTATCTTAACATTGTACAGTTTCTTAGCCAAAGACTGATGTTGACTTTTTCCCCACACAGATTTGTTTCATTAAAAATCCACTATGCTATGAAATTAACTCACATTTACTTATATATACAAAAAGGTTTCAAAGTAGTATATGCAAAGCTTCAAAAAAAAAAGAAAAAAAAGAAAAAGAAAGAGAAAAAAAGAAAATGAAGCCCATTTTTGTTTTGGAATGACAAAAAATTGGACAATTCACTCTAGGTATCACATTGGTATAGGTAGAAAATGTGCAGAGGGTTAAGGACTTATTTAATTATAGAATCACTTGATCTTTCTTAATACTAGATCTACAATAAGGATTTTTGGAAGTCCTCACAGACAGGTTCCACTGTTTGATGTTCTCACCTTGTTTGACTTTTTTCGTTTTCTTTCTCCAACTCCTCCTCCAGCACTTTCTTCCTCCACTCTCCAAATGTCTGAAAATCCTCTGTCAGCTCCTTCACCTCCTCCTCTTCATTGACCTTTGGGAGGTCAGTCTCATCCACGACCATGCCCCCTGACCCCACAGCCAGGGACGTGAGGGGTGGTTGGGTGGCTGCTTAGGGAAAGGGTCCAGGTCTTCATCCCTGGCTGCTGGGGGAGAGTCCGACTGTGGAGGCTCCACTTGTGTGGGAGGAGCTGGGGTGGTGGAGGAGGAGTCCAGGGTGAGGGGAGGTTGTGACGAGGGTTCAGGAACACTGTAGGAATGAAGCGACACTTCAGAGGACTCACTCTGCCTTTCTGTCTGTCTGTATGCATTCTATAACATTCATACCTACATCATTCCTGTACATAAATTTTCACACTGCTGCCAGTCTTCAGGAAGTAAACTCTCCTGTTGAAAAGGGTTTGGGGGAAGACTGTGTACGGAGGACAGCACCCTGTCATGAAAGTGAAGTGGAAAGCTTGGTACATACACATACACAGTACTGTATTCAGATTACAAAATTTGGATCAGCAACAAACCATTTCTTTTTTTATGTATGTTTCCCTTTTCTCCCTTTCAAAACTAATAAAGAAAAGTTTGTTAAAATTAAACAATATGGTGGGCCAGTTAGTTATGGTGGGCCACTTGCTTTTCAAGTTTACGGAACAACACATTTGATTGTGTCTATGACAGATTTTCATTTTTTCTGTAAAACCTCTTTAATGAAATCATCACTATTGACACACCTTCACATCTTGGCTCTCTCTGAAAGTGGTGTAACACTTCAAGCAAATTTCCCCCCAGACTCTCAAAATAATGTTAATGTCATTGTTACTATTCCTCTCCTCTCTCTCTCTCTCATGTATACATACAGCCCCCCCCCCCCCCCCCCCCCCACCCACACACACACACACACACACATATATATATATATATATATTGACACCAAGAGCACAGACATAATCAGCCTTGTCTCCCTGATGAGTCCAATCCAACGACGAAAGGCCTAGGAACAGGCAATACAAACAGATCTGCATTCAAGAGGAATTACGATGGTGCCCCCATACGGCTAGTGAAGGGTTTTCATATCTACAATATATTTTCTTAATTTTATGTTCCATTTTCTTCATCATCCTCACTGCCCTGCCACCTCCCCCCCCCCCCCCCCCCCCCCCCCCCTTTTTTTTGTTTTTTAACTTCAATCTTTGCCAAGTCATTACTATGATGGAAGAACTTTTAGCCTGTACTTGTTTTCCCCCACTACTACTTCATTGTTCAGCACTATATATATATGTATCAGTGAAATCTGTCTTACTGGCTATTTGTCACAGAGCTCAAAATGACCTTGTCCAGTGCCTCTGTCACAAAGTACCTCCCAGATCACACTACCTTCCCTCCCCTTCATCTTGTCTCTGTCCTTACCGGTGGGAATCAGAGTTGGCTTCAGGAACTCCACTGCTTGGTGGATCTCCCTCTTCAGCAGTCCTGGTACCATCACTAGCAGCTGACACATCGGCAACAGTCACTTTGACATCAACAACTGCAGTATTGGGCTGCTGGGCTTCTGGTGTGAGGCTGACAGGGGTGTGGGCAGGGTGGAGGTCTTCCTTTTGTTCCTCTGGTACTGACAAGGAAGGCAAGTCCTGTGCACTGTGACCACACCGAGACAACACAATAAACAACAGGGTTTGAAGGAGACGCTGCCTTGATGGCACCATCAGTCTTTGTCTTTATGCAGACATCAGCAGTCTAGGTTTCTTTCGCAAAAAGTATGTATCTGGCCTATTCAACTCAGGCAACTTACAGTCCAACTGACCCTGTATGCCCTATCAAAGCTAGCATCAGTGACTGAACAAGATACCTGCATGAAGGTACACTCTATCCCCAAGGCACTCACAGTGTGTTTTTAGGTTGGTGTAGTCTTCCTTTCGTGAAACAGACTGCGCACACACTGGGAGACCAACAGGCTGTCCTGCCAGCTGCTAACTGTTTATAACCTTTCCTGTCATTTTCGTTCCCACAAAGACAAAGTATCAGATTTATTTCACTTACCGACCACCGAAGTTAAGAGCTACACATCTGGAGAGCTTTTCTTCTCTTATTTCTTTTTCAATGCAAACCTAAAAATCTTTCAGTTTTTCCACATACTTAAATTCCTTATAAATATAAACATTAACAGATCATGTACGATGCCACACCTTTTTCTTTAAAGCAAAGATTTACTGCCATTCTCTAAAACAAGCCTTCTGAACCAGTGGTTCCAGTAATTTTTAGTTCTACCTGGCAACAAAATGGATGATACTGAAAATTTCCTGTCGTGGCAGATTTTACCCCATCACTGGCCCAACCTTTCAGCAATGACAAGTTTCTGTTTCCCTCTCTCACAACGACACAGACTAAATCATGATGTATGACAGGAACCGTGCTGCTCTGGTTGAATGTAGAAAAAGCTCCCTTTACTGCCATGACATTTCCTGAGATGTCCATCACTTTGGGGGTACCTATCTAACAAAGCTGTCATCAACTCCAAATTCCTGGCTGAGGCATGCCATCCCAATGCTTGACACCTGACCCTCCTAATCCTCACTCCCCCCTCACTCTCTCTCTGTCTCTTGGGACAGAATATTATCTCTTGTTAATTTTCCATGAAGCTTATCTTTCTTTTATTCATAAAATCTGTAGAATTTTCTGTTTTCAGAATCAATGTGAAACTTCACAAAGTCAATCACAATTCTTTTTTAACATCAATACAAAGTAGAATTTCCAGTGAGAGTCACAGCTGTGACTACACTGTCCTCACTCTATATGCTGAAGGAGGGGAGATGCAGTCCACTACTGACCTATCCACTCAACATCAACCCCAGCTAATACCTACCCATAAAAATTTAACAATGGCCTCCACCAACCCCAACAAAGGAAATTTTGCACACCACACAATTGTAGCCTGAATCACACGCTTATTACATTCACCAATCCATCGATTGTTGGAGGAAAATGTTACATGATACATGCATACGTGCACACAAGGACCTAATCAAGTTAATCAGCAGACGCTTTGCAGACAGCCCTCTGTGCTACAGTCACTAATGTTCAATTCATTACATCATGCTATTATGCACAGCTGCTGTTCGTCAGTGGGCGGTCCCATCAGAGTGGAACCATCAAAGCAACAACCACACAAAAACTAATTAAATGTTAGCGGGCAAGTGTATTATTGTCAGTAAAATAAGACAAAAACTGTCTATTGACTGTGGATAGGAGGGGGTCCAACTTGAAAAACAACAGAACAGGTCTGAGAACACCAGGTGAGGAAACTGTAAAAAATGTAGATCCAACCAACGCAGAATATTAGCTTAGTCAGGGGGCTGAGCTATATATGGGACGTGCTCTCACAAAGACATCTGTTACACTAAGTGTGCATAGTTAATGGCTTCACTTCATGTTTTTGAAACCTTGGTACCGTGGGCAGATCACACTCAAGGATGATTTATCTTATGGCAAGATGTGAAGGAAAAATCAATAAATCTACAGCAGGAGAGAGAGAGAGAGAGAGAGAGAGAGAGAGAGAGAGAGAGAGAGAGAGAGAGAGAGAGAGACAGACAGACAGACAGACAGACAGACAGAGACATAGAGAGAGAGAGACAGAGGAAGACAGACCGCAAGAGAGAGACAGAAAGAAACACAGAGAGACAGATGGATCAAACAGAAGAGTAGGGAAGTAGTAGAGGTTTGCATGGGTTCCATGGGGAGACAAGACAGAGGTGGATAGCCAGATGAGTGAAAGGGAATGGCCGTCACATTAAGCAGTAAATGAGACAGACAGACAAACAGTACCATAAATCATCCACTGGAAGAGTGATAAGCTAGACCAACTTGTCTTCACTGAAGGCATTATCGTTAGGCAGCAACACACCTGAATTCTTTGAAGTCTGAGGATTTCAAAACGGGTTTCCCCTAAGAGAAACACAATGTGTGCCTGTTTCATGTCACTCAAGTTGGAGAAACATCACAGTGCCTCAGCTCACCTATCATAACAAATCCCCAAATAGTTCTGACTTTGAAGACACACTCCCTGTCACAGCGCTCCCAGGCCTTTGACTGAACAAAACAAAAAGTGTAGGGAAGGCAGTGAACATAATAAGAAGACTGAATCAGCGACAGGCAAAACTATTAATCATTAAAAAGACTGTGTACAGGATACTTAAGCCCATGACACAGGGATTTTGTATCATTCAGTCCCTGCACACACTGTCTACCACCACCAAGAACTGACCAAGATGGAAACAAACTCAGACTTGTTTTGTTTAAGTTTCAGTTTCCTTAAAAAAAAAAAAGTTATGACTGCAACAGTGGCACCTGTCGACAGCACCTCATAGACATCCTTTGCCCTTGAGCACCAGTGCAGCAGCCATGCCTCTGCTAGGTTCCACTTTCATATTCAAGGCCTTCACCAATTCTAAGTCACTGTTGTATGGCTGATGCATTTTATGCCTCAGCTAGGCTCCACTTTCATACTCAAGGCCTTCACCAATTCACAGTCACACTGTTGTATGGCTGGTTCATTTTAGAGTGAAAAGAAAAAAAAGCTGTCACATTTCAATTACATTCATTCGCTTTTCTTTTACTCAAAATGATGAAGCTGGAGATATTTACAGAGTGACTAAAAGAAGCTGGCAGTGGCAAAATATTGAATGAGTACATGTGGCAGTGAAAGAGTTCAGGATTTTTTGACAGAAATCTTGGTTTGGACAGAAATCTAATACAAATGAAGTGGGGGGGGGGGGGGGGGGGGGGGGATATACAAGTCATTAAAGGGAGAAAAAAAAATCTTTACAGGAAAGACTTTACTGGGAGGTTTCACTGTGCACACACACACACACACACACACACACACACACACACACACACACACATGCAGACACACACACACCCAGGATTTATGGAAAACTGCACAAACTGCTAAAAGTGCAGCACACAATCCATTCAAGTTACCTGTCTTTTTGTTGTTCTGGTGGTTGTTGTTGCTGCTGCTGCTGTTGCTGATGGTGCTGATGAGGACTGTGAGAGGATGGAGCAGAATGGAGCACCTCCTCTTCTCTTCTTTTTTGGCCTCCTCACTATCACCATCAGAGCCCTCTTTCTTCTCTTTGCCATCTGCCTCCTACAGACAGCGGTTGTGAACTTTCTTACACATGGCACATCATCTTTTTATTATAGTAGCCCTGTCCACCACACTGAGCCATGGACAGGCTGAAACCACTCTCAAATATCACACACACACACACACACACACACACACACACACACACACACACACACACACACACGCACACACACACACACACACTGAAAATCAAATCCCAAACATTGAATAATGCAAATCAATATTCATACCATTAAAACAAAAAAAAAAAAAAAAAAAAAAAAAAAACAGAAAAAAAAACCCACATATATGCATTGTTGTATGCTCTGTCATTCCATTATAATTTCTCCTTTAGGTTGTTCAGTCAGGACTCTGAGACACCTTGCTGCATTATTTCTGACAGTGTGGAGGTCCATGATTCTGGGAAATGGTTTCAGGACACAGGAAACAATCAATCGGCAAAGTATGGTTTCTTCTCAGATCAAACTTTTATCATGAAAGTGTATTCTGCTTATTCAAATTAAGCCAAATGTTTAAAACATAAACACAACATATGACAGACAGACAGATAGATAGAGAGAGAAAGAGAGAGAGAGAGAGAGAGAGAGAGAGAGAGAGAGAGAGAGAGAGAGAGAGAGAGAGAGAGAGAGAGAGAGAAAGTATGCATGTGTGTGTGTGCGTGCGTGTGTGTGTGTGCATGCCTGCGTGCATGCATGTGTGTGTCTGTGTGTGTGTGTGTGTATCTCTGCGTGTGCATATGAGAAACACAAAGACCTATTCTAGTACAAAGGATGAAATAAGACCTCAAGCACATGCATGTTCCTATTTTTCATTCTATTTTCTTAACACAAAGGTCTGTCAAACACAAGATCTGTCTTTGAAAGGTTGTCTCCCACTGTATCAACCAGGGACAGAACCAAAATTCCCTAGGTCAGAGAGCATTCTTTATCTACTACTATGCCACCAGGACCCTAGTTCAGCTGTTTCAAAAAAAAAGTGGACAATACCACACAGCAGACAATCCTCTCAACCTGTTCCCAGAGACACACAAACAACAGTGACAGCTGAAGGGGACCTGCTGGATGTCACCCTGGCTGCTTCAACACCCCCAACCCACAGGTGCAAGACACACAAAGCAAGCAAAGACAAACAGATGGGACATTTCAAAAGCAACAACACAATAACACAATGTGCTGCCACATAAACATAAACTTCATGAACCATGACATGCTACATATTCATTCATATCATGATACAAAATGTGAGGTGTCATACTATACATGTCACACTCAACAATGCTGTGATGAGCCGGACCTTCTCTGCTGCCTGGTTGGGGCAGGATAGGTTTACACTGGAGCTATTCTTAGACCTTGCATGAAACTGAAAGGGTGATTGTAGTTGTCTTCCTGCAGCTTCAAACTTAATATCTATCTGTTGTATTTTTTCCCCCCAGAAAAAGAATCATGTCTTTCTAAGAATTAGAGTGTTTGTTCAGAATGTTGGAGGTTCGACTGTAATTTACAGCATCACACTGGCCTGGCTGGGTTAAGGATGCTTAATGGGATGATCAATAAACAAGTTTCACACAAAAATGAATCAGCTTGCCTTTTAATGGGATGATCAATAATCACTCTGAAGACTGCGTGTGTGTGTGTGTGTGAGTGTAGTGTGTGTGTGTGTGTGTGTGTGTGTGTGTGTGTGTGTGTGTGTGTGTGTGTGTGTGTGTGTGTGTGTGTGTGTGTGTGTGTGTGTGTGTGTGTGAATGAGTGTGCGTGCGTGCATGTGTGCGTGCATGCGTGTGTGTGAGCGCAAACTGTGTGCGCGACTGCACTGTATGTGTGTATAAGGAGGATGAAGGTGGGGAGGGCAGGAAAGAGACAATTTCCAGCAGTTTCTCAATAATTGGGGAAGCGTATGTGTATGAAGCGTAGGTATAGGAAGCAGGGTGAGACTGAGGAGAGGCATATTCAACCAGTTCTCAATGATGTGGGAGGTGCATAGAGCACGAATGTAACTAAAGCTGTTTCTCAATAATACGCATCATACATAGCATTTATTCCAAAAGAATCTTTTTGAAAAAAAGAAACAAAAACTAAACACACACACACACACACACACACACACACACACACACACACAGAGAACACAAACACACACACACACACACACACACACACACACACACACACACACACACTCACACACACACACACACTCTCCTCTCTTTCTTAATACTCCATCAATGTTTAATAGTTCAGATCTGGAACGCAATAAATGGAAAACACAAAACAAGGACACAAAAACATGTATTTTCATGGTTCTCTTCCACTATTAATCTGACACATACCAACAAGCCCTATTCCAAATTTCACTTCGTTCATTTTCCCAATATACATGTCACTTTAAAGAAATCTGAAACGAGGCAGAAAGACAGAAGCAGTGAACAAGGAAGGGTATTCATAGTGAAACAATAACATGCACTTGACATCAAACTGCCTGCTTTGTTTCACCATGCCAGTAAAGGTTACTTTCCTCATTAATAAGTGTCTAAATGACGATGAACAAAAACGCAGAAAAACAAAAATCATCTATAAACATTAACCTGACTACACATTGGTTCTCTGCAAATGTTTTCTTTCAAAAAACAAAAGGTATTGGTGATCTTTCAATCAACAGGCTGAAGGCTTTTTCACAGAATCGTCCGAGTTCCCTGACTTTTACAAAAGTTTCAAGTTTGTTAGTATGTTTCTCTACTGAAGATACACAATGACAACATTCAACTTATTGGTCTATGCGTGTATTCGAAAACATGATGTTGACCAACATTACACGTTGCAATCTGAGCCTGTTGAAATGACATAAAACACGAGGAACATTCGAAGAGAAGTGCTTTTGGTTTATTTTCCTTATTCTGCATCAAAAATCATCATTGCTTGTTAGTGCCCACTAATTTCTACTACTTATCTGAAAAATGGCTTCTGATCAATGTAAGTTAATGGATGATTTCAAAAATGTGGGGAAAAATTATCACTCTAGAAATATTATATTATCACTTCAGAAATATCATTATCTAAAACTGTTGTCTCTTACTAAATGAAAGTGAATCTTGCTCTGGAAAGCAAACATAAATGGCAAGGTATAAGTGAAACTGAACATCCAAAATGTTTTGGAAATGGTTAAGACTTCTAATTCTATAATGGTTCCAACCAAATGACATGAATATTACGTGATAAAAATTCTGGCAACATCCTTCAAGCATGACACTCAGTGTGTCTGCCTTTTCTGCAGTGAGAAAGGCAGGGGACAAGGGGTGGGAAGGGGAAGAGGAGGGGGTTCTGATGGGTTCCTGGCACCCGCAGACAACAGTGGTTATCCACATACCGTAATCGACATCTTTATCAGCACTAAACTGTATCTTTGTAAGTTGTCTTCCCACCAAGTAGTGGCATTACACCCACGGCCACACCTCTCATTCCGGCCCTCAACCACAGCCACAGCCTGAACTGTCCCACCACAACCCTAGGATCTGCAATCCACATGGAGCTGTCAGTGTCAAGTTCTCATGAGGCAACCCACAAGGAAACACTACGTTGCCACCAAGTCATATCGGTGGAGTTCAGTACTGCCTGGTCTGATCCAATATATATGCAAAACACCACCTATTATTCTGCCCCTTTCTGATGACAATAACTGCTTTGCTGTGAAGCCAGCATAAGTGACCTCTCCCTGCAGAGAGCACCAACATGTTCGTCCAATGACAGTCAGTGCTTGAATTTGCTGATAACGTTGACGTGCTGACCCAGCCCAATCAAAGGCATCAACGTGGACAGAAAATCAAAAGAGGTCACAATGACAGCATGGCATAAAGGGAACAGAATCCAAGCCCATTTTTTTTTTTTTTGTAATGATGAAGATCATGCTATGGATTTACCTTCTGGTCTGAGACTGCATGACAGGTCTGTACTCTAAGCATATTTGCATGACATATCCTGGTGTCAACCAGACCCAAGAGATACAAACACCTGCAGTGTTGGTAGAAATTTGAGCAACACCTTCAGAGAGACATCAATTAAGTGGACAAAACTATTGTGTGGTCTCAGTCTTCCCAACTGAGCCCACAGCAAATTCAACTCTGGGCTGGGGCTGGTCAGGGCATAAAAAATCTCACAAATACATGGCTCTGTTGGGAAATGACCCACGACCTCTTAGCCAGGAGTCTGTGACTCTAATCACTTTGCCAAGGTGGTTGGTTAAATTAACGCTTTCTTAGAACTACCCAGCTAAAGTTGTCAATGTGGGATTCACGGGACCAGTTGGATCTTTAAAAATGTTCATTCTAAGGGAATAAATTTTCTCATGCATTTTTCCAACACATGTTTCAGACATCGTGTTCATTCACACCCCAGCCCAACAGGTCCTCTCTTCTTCCATACCTTCTCTTCCCAACCCCTACCATCAGAACTAAATCTTGGACAAGGCATTTCCTTCTTTCAGGATCCAATTGTCTAGAAAAATCTCCATACACAAATACTGGACATTCTGCTTCCTCAATTTCACTAAAAACACCGTAAAATTCATCCTCATCATACTGCATAATACAACTTAGACTTTATCTTTCTTGTGACGTCATTTCTGTTGGTGTGAATGTCTGTGTGCACATGTTCTTGAGTGTGTATGTATATGTGTGTGTGTGTGCGTGCGTGCGTGCGTGCATGCGTGCGTGCGTGTGTGTGTGTGTGTGTATGTCTGTATATGTGTGTGTGTGTGTGTGTGTGTGTGTGTGTGTGTGTGTGTGTATGTATATATATATGTGTGTGTGTGTGTGTGTGTGTGTGTGTGTGTGTGTGTGTGTGTGTGTGTTGTTGTGTTTAATAAAAACATGTTTGCTTTTTGCATAGGATGTCTGGTTGCTGGGATGTAAGGGAGGGCTGGGCTAGTAAGAGGGGACAGGACATGGGCATCTATGGAACACAAAGTCACGATAGGGTTCTTTTTTTTTTTTTTTTTTTTTTTTTACAATTTCAAGGGAATGCATACATTCTGAGTACAGTTATGACTTGTAAAGCATTCTGAGCCCTTGCCATAGGGGATCAAGTGCTTTTAGGCCAGCACACATTATTCTCCTCTTAATTTCCTACCCCCTTCACCATGCCTAATCCACCCCAAGGACCTGACACATCACCACTTTGTACACGTCACACACCCCACAGGCCCAGTGAAAGAAACCAAATGACGCATCTGCCGGCTGATACACTGATAAAGGTTAAAGCGTGTGTCACACAGCAAAGACGGCAAAGAAATCCATACCTCCAACGGCAACCCATTGTACCAATGTATGTCATGATGATCTGTATTTAGCTGATAAGATTGTGATAATGCTTCATTGCACTTGTTCCACAGTACACTCACACCTATGATATGACATCTAAACTGCTGGAAGACAAGGAAAGATCAACTGACAGATACCTGAACATAATGAAGAAGAGAAGAACACAAAAATGATGAATTGATGGCTCTGATAATGTACTGCGTGCTTTATTATCATGTCATCTACTGACGTGGCTCTGTGTGCACTCTCTCTCTCTCTCTCTCTCTCTCTCCTCTTGAGTTTTTCTCTCACCCCTAGGTCTAGCTTAAACTGATCCTTTTATAGAACTGATAAAAGAAAAAAAAAATTCTCCTTAGTGTGAGCACGCACACGCACACATACACACAAACAACAAAAGAGACATGAAATGGGAGAGAGAGAGAGAGAGAGAGAGAGAGAGAGAGAGAGAGAGAGAGAGAGAGAGAGAGAGAGAGAGAGAGAGAGAGATGAGGAGAGGAGAGGATGAGACGCACACGACACAGACACACACAACAACGAAAGAGACACGAGAAATGGGAGGGGAGAGAGAGAGAGAGAGAGAGAGAGAGAGAGAGAGAGAGACAGAGACAGAGAGAGAGACAGAGAGAGACAGAGAGACACAGACAGACAGAGAGAGAGAGAGAGAGAGAGAGAGAGAGAGAGAGTGACAGAGACAGGAGCTCAGAATGTTTTTCTGTATGTCTGCCATGAGCCACAAGTACAATACAGGAACAAAGAGTTGGGGAGATGAGAAGAAAACAAATCAGTTTAATACATCAGTTAACTGTACACCTAAAAAAGAAGTTTATCTTTTTTTCTGTGAAAAACAGGTCACACTTCGAGGTCCTGCTGTTCACTGAGTGGTATGAATCTGTATGACTCAATGATCATCATCTGCAACAAGAGAGAGAGAGAGAGAGAGAGAGAGAGCTGCAAAGATGGCTCACACTTAAGAGATCTTGCTATTTACAAAGTGCTATGAAACTGTGAGTCTATAATCATCATCAACAACTGGATGGAGGCAGAGACACAGACAATGGGAGGAAGAGGGGGAAGGGAGGAAGAGGGGGAAAGAGAAGGCCAGGGAGAATTCAGTTTGAGAGAGAGAGAGAGAGAGAGAGAGAGAGAGAGAGGAGAGAGAGAGAGCATGTTTGTAAGAAACTAGAGATGTGAAAAAAGCTCTCAAGCAACTTAAATGGCACAAAATCTGCATCCAAGAAATTATTCAGTTTTATATATTTTTTCTGTTGTGTCTAATCTTGTCTTTGAAAAGGAATCCTAGTGACAAAAAAGTGTGTATAAGAACGCTTGTCTTCAAAGTGTTGATCATGTCTGCTTAAGAAAGCTTAATTATTTAACTAAACCAAAAAGCAACACAGCATATCACGCCGCCATACAACACTTCATAATATGCAAATCATCTTTGTTCTTCAGTTTCATGTGGGCCTGCTATGCATATATTATTCTTAAATACATCAGGTGAACCAAACGTCATTTTTCTCATTTTCACAGACAATGACATCAATGACACCAGCATAGGTTTTGTATAAGAACAACTTAATTCTAGTTCCTTTCAGTCAAATGCCCATTCTAATCCCACTTACACACCCAACTTTAATTTCTCTGACAATCCATGATTACATGTTTGTAAGAGTATGTTGAATGGGCTTTATGAAAGATATCATTCCTAACTATGCCTTAAACACACAATGGTCCCTGGTTACAATGTGTCGCAGGCCTTGCCCTTGAGCCAGTGGACAGAGCCACTGGTTAAGCTGTGACAACGTTCACTTCACATGGAAACCAATGGGGTTGGCAGAAAGGCAGGCCACTTCCAAACCTTACTATTGCAAAACCTTCACTTCTGCTCGATCTTTTCCTAGGGCCACTTGGTTTGCTGCATGAGTGACAAAAGGCCAAAGGAAACAGGAACCAAAAATCACTTAAGACTGATTTTGTGCATCAGTCAAGTGCACCCTACAGCTTGCATGAACCGAGTTTACATAATGCAATAACGTTACATAATATAACTGATATCAGGATTTGCATTTGTCAGTAGTTGCCAGTATTTTGCTGGTTAAGATGATGACATGCTGACAAAGCTATCGGCTGCCAGTGCACCAGTTTACTTTCTGTTTGACTGGATGCTGAGGGTGGAAAAGGGTCCCTCTGCATTCACAGCTGGTGACCTCTACTGATTGCTGCCAGTCATTTTAACACGATACCACATCTATTTCACCCATTTGTCTTTGCGGAGTTTGCCATTCTGGTGATCACTGATGCTAACACACAGAATTTAATTCTGTTTGATATTCATAATGCATCAATGATCATAGTTTCAAATATTGCACCTTTTTGGAACACTGAAAACACTATAATGTGAGCTAGGTCTAGGGTAGAAAAGAGAAAAAAAAAAACATAAGATGAAAACACTCCCACACAATCACTTACCAGGTGAATCAGACACCTCTTGCAAATGTTCAGACACTGACACAGACAGACCTACCCTGATAAAGATTTCAGGTAACCGAATAACTTCACTATCGAATTCGTTCCAGTCTAAAGTCCATGAACTGCGTCGATTCTTCACTGAACTTTACTTGTGGTGATTCATTCTAACATGTGATACTGAAATTTAAGACACAAAAACCAAATACAGAAATGATGTATATGATGCACACACACACACTCTCTTTCTCTCTTGCACAGATCTATGCAAACATTTAACATAGCAACCTGTCCTCTCAAATCATAAGTCAGAAGCTATTGGGTGCAGAAAGAAACATGACTTCTGGACTGAAACCATTTTCACACACTTGACCACCTGACCTGATTACTGGCGATCTCACAAAGACACTGGTCAGCCAGAACATGTAGTTCCTATGCTGAACACCTTTTCAGCTTTGCCCTGCTTTGTGAACCCTACCTTTTAAAAAAAACAAGGAGCCCCCCCCCCCCCCCCCCTTTGGGGGGGGGGGGGGGGGGGGGAAGAGGGAGTAGGTGTGGGCAGGAGAGTTGGGAGTACAAGGTGCAGGATACTTAAGAAAAAGGGGGGTAAAGGGAGAAGTGCACGGACTGGAAGGATGTATATTTGTGAACTCAATTCTTCTTTTAGGCAAACCAAATTGAGGATTCTCGAAAACAATAACTTTTTCCTAGAAATAGTGCTGAAAACACACACATGCACACATATGCTTGCTCTATCTCTTTCTTTCTCTCTTGAAACACCCACACCCACAGTCAGATCAAACATACTGCATGATTTACATAATCATCATCACTCACATTGGAAAGGACGTCAGTCACAATATTCATCATCTGGTCGTTGCCACTGTCCTCTTCAGGATTCTTCTCAATTCCAAGGCTGTCACCATGGGCACCAGGTCCTGCCTTGACCTTGACATTACCATGGCCCTGACCCTCAATGTTGGGTGTGCCTGCCTCCTCCACAGCTTCCTGGTGGTGCTGAGGTTCATGAGGGCGTGAAACAGGGGCCTGGGTGGAGGATGAGGGGAGATCTTGACTTGTGGATGTGTGTGTGGCTGACTGGGAGACCCGGTGGATGTGGCACAACTGGCTTAGGCTGACGATCTCCATCTTGGCATCTGCACAGCGGAAAGGAGATTCAGGGTTGGAATTCTGGATGTGTGTGTGTGTGTGTGTGTGTGTGTGTGTGTGTGTGTGTGTGTGCATGCAGGGTAGCACTTTATTCTTTTTTTTCTGACTTGCCCAGTACTAGATGATAATAAACCTTCACCTGTCCAAAAGCAAAACCATCTTCCCATCATTTGGTGATAATTTCATACTTCATAAATTCTATGAAGAAGAAACCGGAAAACACTAAACAGAAACCTTGCCATGTTCATTAAATGTTAGTTCTTTTTACTGTTCAATATTATCTGCAAATGCAAGCTCCGCCTGAATTTGCTTATGATGCCTTCTCAATGTTGGAAAATGCATGACTGATTTATGTGAGCAGTGTGTGCATTCCAAAATGTTTTTATGTGTGAAAATGTTGTACATACGTCACATGGTTTTAAACTTATTGTTCTCATATATGGTTTCAAACTTATTGTGAGTCATATGATGTTTAATTTGATTTGTGTCTGTACTACTTATTATTACCTTTGTGTATGTATTGTACAGTGCTGCAGACGTAAGAAAGCGCTATACATATGTCCATCGTTACATTTAAGAAAAAAGCTCTTGCCTGGAAGGCAGGTTGCAGCATTCGCCACATGCCGGAGACAAGTGAACACCTGCCCTGGGCAGTCAGGGAACTCGTATTGTCTCACCTTGGTGTGTGAGTGTGTGAAGAGAGAGTGAGACATTCAGACGACAAGCAACAAACAGACTTAGGGAGAGAGAAAAAGAGAGTGAGACAGTGAGAGAGAGAGGGGGGATGTGGGAAAGAGAGAGAGAGAGAGAGGGGACAGAGGAGGGGAGAGAGAGAGGAGGGGGAGAGAGAGAGAGAGAGAGAGAGAGAGAGAGAGAGCACATCCCACAAAGATACATAATAAGATAAACTGGTGGAATGTGAATTTTGTATACAGCATAATTAGATACTGATACCATGAAAACACACAAATACTATAATACACATGGATGTTGCAGCCACATGAAGGTAAGGTAAGGTAATGTTGCTTATACTAGTTATAGCCCAGCCAACCGCAAATGGCCATATCAGGGCTGTCACCATGTTCAGTCAACTCACAAGTCATTCATTCACACAACTCTTTAAAATACATCTTCTAAAAACCAACCCGAAATGTTGTTAAAAATCTTTCCACTGTAAAATCTCAGATCAGATGAAAAATATTAATCTCTTTCAAAAATTCAGAGATCACAGCAAGTGGAACATCTCTGAATGAGGTTTTCATGGAATCTGTCATAAAATGTTTATGTCTCACAACATGCAGGTCCCAACACTCTAAAAGAATGTGTTTCCCTGTGACTGTGAGTGGTACATGTCATGGAATGCACCACAGAGCTCTTTCACTCTTAAAAGACATGAATGAATAAAATATGAATGGCCGTGTACAGCCAGCATAAAACTGTTTCTTCTTCGCAACCACCAGAGGAGGTAGATGAGAGGAACTCTTTCAAGCAACCACATGAAACTGAATCATGATTGGCAAAAAACTAGACTGAACTGCATGTTTCATTTTATAAATTTACTTAATTTCACAAGCATTTTCTAAATTGCTTACTGTCTAAGAATAATCTGCAAACATTCTTAAAGCAACATATTAACGGCAAGAATATTTTCAACCTTGTATGAAAGACACCTTTTAAAATAACTGCTTGACAAAGTTGGCTGCTCAATGTAACTCACTGATTTAGAGCAATGCAGATTGTTTGCACCATGTGAGAGTTCTAAAAACTATCTTCAGAACACACAGTACCCAAGCTGTGCAAAGTTGCCAAGTTGTTTTTGTTCACAGGGGACAGTTTATTTTCAAGTTCTCACACTTTTTCTAAACCAACAGTAATACTAATATCAGATATTTGTGTATATCAAAAGTGGAACTAGGAGATTAAGATTAAAAAAATCATAGTCTCGTCAACAGCAGAGGTTATCTCAGGACTGTCACCACGTTCCAAACTACCACGAATATATGTTAAAAAAAGATTAAAAGCAAAACCTCTCCCAACCCATAAAAACAGATTAAAAGAACCTATCCTAGGATTAAAAACCAACACGTTGAAATAAGATAAGACAACGTTGCCCACAGCCCAGCCGACCGCAAAGGGCCACACAGGGCCGTCACCACGTTAAAAACACCCACAAGGCAGTCATTCACACAATTCTTTAAAAGTGGAACTGGAAAACATTAACCCCCCTAATTGTTAAAACTTTGAAGACCACCAAAAATGTAGCAGAGGTGGTTCCAGTTACAGCCTGAATCCCTTAAATAGTTTTTGTGTAAAGTTGTGAACATGCCAAGTTGTAATGTCTGTGAGCAAGAACAATCCATGTCAGTCTTCTTACACATGCATTTTGTCTGCAGTACTGTTAGGCTTTGATTCTGAACACAATGTCAACAAATCTTAAAAGATAAATCAATGTTTCTGATAGCACATAACTGCGGGTCTATTACATACAGACTTTAAATCTGACGCATATGTTTAAAACATGTGTCATAATGACACAAAGATACTTGTGATATCATTCTGATTCATTCTTGGCCAAAGCTCTGAATCTGATCTGTTGATTAAACAAAACTTGGATATCTTCACTTCAAAGTCTAGCCTCCATGATCATTTAATCATGACCTAATTACTGAGCTCCCCTATGGATGAAGAGCACAAGGGTGACACAAGTGGCAAACTGATATCTGCCCAGTGAACCATTTCTGAGCAATATCCAGTGCAGTCTGTTTTGTTTCTTTTTTAATGTTTTGAGTTTTTTTTTCCCCACAATTATGCAGTCAAATGAATCAAATGAACTCCAGGAGTCAAATTCTTTTGCCAGGAGTCAACTACTCTTTGAGAGAAGAAATACCTTTCGAAGCTCGTTTTACAATACTACTTTTTTAAAACATGAAATCATGTCCTCTAGTGTCACCAAGATTGTTCATTTCTTATGGTCTTTTTCTATCATAGAAATCAAGACTACATTTTTTATGGTCTTTTTCTATCATAGAAATCAAGACTACATTTTTTTGACTTAAACATTTTCTCAAATTCATGGTATTCAGCTGCTCCATGGCTCAAAGTCATCATAATCCAGATGTCCAAAATTTGATGGACATCATACTCCTCTCTTCTGATCCTGCTCAGTCAGGTGTGTATGAGAGAGAGAGAGAGAGAGAGAGAGAGAGAGAGAGAGAGAGAGAGAGAGAAATCCTTCTCAAATTCAAAACAAAGGCTCCATATACTGTTGCCAATTTTGATACTGTGTGACTGAGGAATGCAACAAGCGACAGTTTTCCTGATTAAGCCTCCAAGTATTTAGAACAGTGACAAACAGTTTCACTGTCTTGTTGGCTTTGTTTTCTTGAATATCAACATGTATGTGTGGATAAGTGTCAAAGGTATTGTCTTTCAGTTTTAGTTCATCAAATTCAACACTTATTATACAGTTATGCAGTCAGTAAAACTCCTCTTTGTAAAAGACACTGTTGGTTTCCATTTGTTTAACACAAGTACTTAATTTTGTAGGGGAAATAAAAAACGGGATAATGTTGGTTGTTAGCGCACTATACAATGTAAAAGGATGGAGACTAGTCAGCCTAAGAAGCATGGAAGCGAGTCAAGTCTAGAGTGGTTTTATTTAGGTGTTACTATTGAATCATAACTAACAGCATAACCCAGCACAAACTGTCATCTAGTGCACCAGCCCTGAAAGTGGTCAGCATTTTGTATTTGAATAAAACTTCACTTGCTACAGGTGAGCATGTATGTACTTGGGAAAGATCATGAAAAATGTTGCTCATTGATACAACATCGTGTCATGCTTTCTCCAACCCACTCATTGAATAATATTGTCGGTTTCAGTTTGTTTCCTTTCATTTGCTTTATTTTTGGATTTTTTTTTTTTTTTTTCCTTGCCAGATGATTTCCTGAGAAAAAAAAATGTAAAATCTCATATGTTTGTTTCATTTCATCTTTAATGATGAGGGACTTAGGCATGACAGGAGGTTGGAAGGGGTATTGGGTAATTTATTGGTTTAAGCAAATTCATTTTACACTTTACAATCATGTAGCTTTACAAAAATGTGAAAATTTGAACATCAACAAGCTAATGCTTATAGTGTGGGTAATTTATTTGTCTTCCTCCCTTATGATACTGTACACTGCGGAACAAGATATCTTTTTGATTATGTGGGTAGCGTACTGTATCCCTTTGCTAGTAAAATCTTGCATTAGTGACCAAAATTTTGAGCTGACCAGTAAAACTTTTGAAGCACTAACATTTAGCCCTATGGACAAAGCCTGATTTCAGACAATAACATATCAATGCATGAGGGTGTCTAGTTATATGTGGCCTGCAGTTTTGAGGACAATGGGTCACTTTGCTCCTCATTTTAAAATTCAACTTGTAACACAGCAAATGCTAGTATTACTAAAACTTTCATGTCCATAACGAACTGGTTTCACATTATGGCCTTGTTGATGTAAGATCCTGGCGCACAGCTACCAATATAAACTGTACACATCAATGAGAAAGGCAGGCAGTTTGAAAAGGATTGGCTTCTGAACCAACCACTCCTCATATGGTGAAACTTAAAATGAATTGTGTGCTGTTGGCAAGAGTGCTCTCTCTCTCTCTCTCTCTCTCTGTACATGCACGTGTGCATGCATGCATGTGTGTGTTGCAGGAAATGGTTGAAGTAATGTTTATAATTTTTTTTTTTTTTTAAAGGAAATCATATGTACACACTGAACATAATTTTGTCCTTTCTATATTCTTCACAGTAATATTTCCAATTATAACATTCATCGAAATGAAAAGGGTTTTATTTCTATTTTCAATGAATCAGAAACGTTGGTCCAACATCAAAGCAAATAGACCAGCTGGAATTTTCCATCTATTTCTGAAATAGAAAATCGTTATGTATCAGAAAAAGAAAAAAAAAAAAAAACAAAACAAATAAAGGGTCAGTTCAACACATTTAAGAAAAAGTAACCAGAGG
Organism: Conus betulinus; assembly: GCA_016801955.1. NCBI lineage: Eukaryota > Metazoa > Mollusca > Gastropoda > Neogastropoda > Conidae > Conus > Conus betulinus. The sequence continues at coordinate 221,517 of JADBJO010000705.1, read as the reverse complement.
AGATCACTGAATGTTGATGCTGATTTTACAGCAACAGATCTCTGACATGTTGTGAGACACTTTCAACTGTGATTTTGCACACTGGTTCTAGGGAGCATGATTTGTTTATTCTTCTTTTCAGTGTGAATAAACATGCTTCTAATAGCGCGCACGTGTGTGCGTGCATGTGTGCGTGCGTGCGTGTGTGTAAGCCTGCGCCTGTGCATGGCTCAACTTGTGTTTCCTCCAGAAATGGCAACTTTAGTATTCTTGCTAATGAAACATTCTCAGGATCAATTACAATGTGGTGGATAATGATATATTTACACCCATTAGTCTGTGCTTTGCTCACACAGGACCTCAATTTCTTGCCTCATTCCAAGTCTAGCATTAGCACTTGGTCATAGCTTGGCAAAAAGTGGAGAAAAAAGAAGAAACCCTTGAAAGACTGGAACAACACACCTGAGATTTTCTCTCACTTTCTACCTGAGCACAGTCTTCAAGGCCACTACTCCATATTGGCCCCAGAGTGCTCTAATCCTAAATACCGAGGCTTCACAATACAACACTCCACTTTGTGTTCATGCCATAGGGTAGTTTTTAACTCTCCTAATTTGAAAAAAAAAAAGTTATTTATGAGGCTGCTTGCTTGGCTTTTACGTTTAAAATTTTTGGTGCATACATGCACATTAAGCACTCCCACACACATTCAAGTTCAAAGTACAGCACAACCTAGTTTTAAACAAAACACTGACACTTTTTTTTCTTGTTGTTGTTAACACAAAACAGGACTTCTTTTGTTGCAGACTGAGCTTTGCTAAATTCAATGGCAGTCAAAGATAGATACTTCATGTAATAAAGATTCTTCATATGCCAATGAATTGAAAAAGGATTGTTTCTGTTTTGCATTGTTTCAATACTGAGATAGCGTGTGCATGGAGAGCACAAAGAATCAAATACAACAAGCACTACTCATTCTTGTGAGGGTACAAAGGGGGCAAAAATGAAGGACGTACAGATGAACAGACTTTAAAATGACACACAAACACAAGTGCATTAATATACTGCATGTAAGGCACACCCCAAAACTCCCACCATTATCATATTATGTTGAATGAAAGCCATTAATATTGCTGATGAACATACTTGGGAGTCTGAGCTATGCCTGGTAGTGGGAGATGAGACAGATTATACAGTGACTGTCTAAGACTAGAGGCAAAGGGGGTAGAGGCTGTTCTTCATCTGGCTTGTGTTTTAAACAGCAGTCTGCTAACAGAAGAAGGGAATTTGGAACCGATGACAAGCTGGGAAAGCTTTGCATCTCGTGTGCAAATTGTGGATATTATCCAAAGGCAGTAGCAGTCCATGGACTACACAGTCATAACGCAATAACATTAGACATACTCTTTATTGTCCTTTAATTGTCTAAAGGATTCTCTTCAGACCTCAAAGTGAAAGCTTGGCCATGTCTGGAGTTGTACTATCTTCATTTGTCAGCAGAACAACAATGAATAAGGCTGCAGGATGCACATGTATGACAGTTGCTTGATGGCGGCATTTTTTGCGAGTGGGCTCTGCAGACATGACATGTGGGCTGGTACAACCATGGGAACGCTCCCCTGGAGTTTCTGTCATGTCACATCCTACGGCCATTACACAATGACATCGGTCAGAGAGCAATTATGTACCTTGGTCTGTTAATGGAATGTCCTGTGCATGTCTGCACCCTATGTGAATGCAGCACAGACTTCATGGCTGGTGCTGGATTGCTCTCAGCTGGTTTGTTCAGCCGTTGAGGACAGTACTTCTTTGGGTTCCATCCCATACCTTTGTATACATGTATCTTTTTCTTTTCTCATTACCCAAAGGCAGTAGTCCAAGGACTATTTAATGACATAATACAATGATAAGAGACATACTGTTTGTTGTCTACAGACTTTTACCTTGTTAAATGATTATGCCTCTGCAGTCTATGAACAAGGTCTGAGTTATGAATGTAACTGACAGGGTTTACATACAATGTCTTCATATGAAATATACAATTACAATGGATGAGAAAATGAACAGCTGTACTAATAATGCAAAGAGCTGTGAAACAGTCTTAACAGGCACAGGTGTCAAGTTCTCAGTGCTGCTGTTCTAAGCATATACCAACAGTATAGATCAATATATTGCTTTGTGAAACGAAGGATATATTACTGATACATTTTTCTTCATCTACCTAAAGTAATAATTCTCTTAGTAAGACGAGAGAGAGAGAGAGAGAGAGAGAGAGAGAGAGAGAGAGAGAGAGAGAGCGAGAGAAGAGGGTCTGTGTGTGTGCATTTTGTCAATCATCTATGAAATTGAAATAAAAGTAAATTTACAAGTTTAGTGTCTTCCATTAGACTGTACCTAATTGCAGCCACAATTCTCCATAATCAAATTCCATAATTTACCTTGACATGGATTTTGCATAAAGGTTTGAATGCAATAAACATGATAGGATTTAAGGATGTAATCTGACAAAATGTTACTTGGTGTTGGGCTGAAAGTCTCAGCTGACAAATGTTTGTTCTGGTGAAACTGAAAGTCATACCGACTGAAGTTTGGGTGGTTTCTACAGATATGTTTGGGTGGCAGCCTCTACAGTCTGATGTTTCTTTAGGTGAACATCTCTAATGACTGGTTTTTGTTTGGGTCAATTTCTCTACAGACTAGTATATGTGTTTTGGTGAAAAATCTTGACGTATTCCTGGGTTGGAGAAAGCATTTTACTAGTCTGTTTGGGTGAAAATCTGTGTAGGTAAAAGTCTCTTCTGATAAATATGTATGTTTCGATCAAAGTCTCTACTAGTCTACAGATAGCTGCATGGGTAAAACATCAAGCTGCAGACAGATGTATTTAAAGTGAAAGACTATAGATGGCTGTATGAATCAAGTTCTCTTCAGACAGCTGTGTGTCTGGGTGAAATTCTCTTCAGACAGCTATGTGTGTGGATAAAAATTCTCTTCATCTGTCTGCAGCTTGGCAGTTCGCTAACATTTATTTAAAATTTCTTCAGATAATTATATGTCTGAGAGAAATTCTATCTGGCTATGTGTATGGGTGAAATTCTCTTTGGCTATGTGTCTGGTTTAAATTCTTTTCAAATGGCTATGTCTGGCTGATCTCTTCAGATAGCTATGTATTTACAATATAGTCTGGACACCCATGGCTATGTTTCTGGGTGGAACTGTCTTCAGATGGCTATGTGTGTAGATGAAAGTATCTTCTCATGACTCGTTGAAAAGTCTCTACTGACGGCTAGCATGCATCTAGGTAATGTCTGAAGTTGACTGTATGTCTGAGTGAAGTCTATGCAGTTGACTACCCATCTGGGTGGAAGTCTGTATGGCTGATTGTATACCAGGGTGAACACCTCTACAGATGGGTGTGCATTCTGGTGAAAATCTACAGCTCTGCATGTAGTGGAAAAATTAAAAAGTTTTCTCTCTCCATACACCTGTGTATTTAGAATAAATAAAGTTTATTCAGGTCATTGTTTTTTGCAATTGCAATATGGATTCTAAACAGTTTTAAACAATTCTGTCTACTACTACCAATATACTGAAGATGTCAAAACATTCAACCATCTGTATCAATTACATTAATATCTGTAGAGATTTTCAAAAAATTGCGTCACGGTAAATACGTGCCGCCTTTCGTGCTTAGCAGCCTACCTCCCACGTCGCACCGCATGGGGAGGGAGGGTTGAGAGGGGGGAAGGGAGGTAGGCTGCTAAGCACGAAAGGAGGGAGGGTTGAGAGGGGGGAAGGGAGGTAGGCTGCTAAGCATGAAAGGCGGCACGTAAAGGTGGCACGTATTTACCGTGACGCAATTTTTTTCCTGTGGCACTGATCGTGTCAGTCGGGCCTTTCGCACTGTCCTAAGCAAGAAAAAGGGGGGGGGGGGGGGGGGGGGGGGGGGGGGGTGGGGTTGAGAGGGGAAGGGGGGGGGGAGAGTGGGCACAGATTTGAAATCTATATTCTGGGGTTTGATGTTTTAGAGGGGCCGATCGGATGGTGTTGTCAAGCGTCACGTCACAACATGCATGCATGCATGCACACACGTATACACACACACACACACACACACACACACACATGCATGAATATGTCAATACACATAACAGAACTGGTTAACAGTTAACTTTGTCCTGTGGGAAATCAAGATTTTATAATAAATCATCAGCGTGAATGTGCATCTCATTGCAAGGAATCCAGGAGAAAACTTACTTTATGGATAATTTGACCTCTTCACCATGCTCATGGGTGTTGAAAATGCAACTGTGTAGAGTTGACTCTTGTTTTTATATTATTAGTGTCTGACTTAAATACTTTTAAAGGTTACTTCTAGTGTTTGATAATAGAATACTTTTAAAGGTTACTTCTAGTGTTTGGTAATTATTTTTTTTATCAACTGCACAATGGATTTGGACCAATTTTTTTCATACAGCGGGAAAGAGTGCAAACCATGATTTTCTTGAGGGCTCATAAAACAATGTGGCAAAAGTTTGTATCTGGAGTTGCACTGGTTTCACCTGTCAACAGAACAGCAACGGTGGACCTGTGGGGTATGTACAGTACTGTGCTGGTGGTGGTGTCTTTTGCTAGTGGGTTGTATAGTCTTGAAATGTGGTCTGGTACACCCATTGCGATGTTTCTCTGAAGGTTCTGTTTTGTTGCAACCAGTGGCCATCACACAAAGAGGTCTGCCAAAAAGCAGTTATATCCCTTGCCGTCTTAAAATGGAATGCCCATACATGTCTGCAGCTTATGTCACAAAGGCATGTTGCCGCGCTCTCCACCACCACCGCCCCCCCCCCCCCCCCCCCCCCCCTTTCATACATATGGTCCCCGTCCTCGCAGACACCTGCATGTGCTCGCGGACACCTATGCGGACGCATAAATTAACTGGGGCTCACGGACAACTCTACGGATGCATAAATTATCTCGCGCCGATTAGGTTCAAACAATTTCCGAGGCGATTGGTGACTAGACTAAATCCCTCCCCCTCTCACCCCTGATGGGTGAATGACAGTTTGTCGAAATTTGATTCGGCAAGCGAGAGATTCATATAGCAGACACACACAGGCGCAACTTCACTGACCCCTCAGGACTGCCTGTAGGCAAGAGCAGAGGAAGACAAAGGGACAGAGAAGGCCTAGTCCATTCTTGGTAAACTCCTTGATCTCAAGTCATTCCCTGTTCAGTCCCAGGAAAAGTGAGTTGGAACTCTGTTTTACATTTTTGAATCTATGTATGTATTGATTTCATGTATGCTGTGTGTGTTAACATTGTAACTTTGTACAAATGCTTAGCACCATTTGTCAAACTGATGAATGATTATTCTGTGTAGTAGTTTGCTTGCCATCATATGGCAAAAGCTCTCTCCCAGTGGTTTTGAGTCTTTGTTAACAATCTGACCACTGCTCTTTGTGTGCACCCTGACTTTTGTCAGTATGCAACCCTGTCTGTTAAGATAATAATTCAACGATTAATTTTGATCAGGAAAACAAGATGCCTGTGCTAGGTAAAAACTGCTACTCTGATTTATAACTACTGGTGATTATTGGAATGATTTGTAGTGCATGACTTTAAGTCTACCACACATGTGTACTTGGACTAAGCATAGCCCAAGTCAGTGTGATTTAATTCATATGAAACAAGGAAGAGTTGTATAACTAAAACTGTAACATTGTATTACTGTCTCCTACCCTTTTGTGAGCTTAACTTAGCCATTAAACAAAAAGTGGAGGTTAATAGTTATAGCAGAAACTCTACCATAGAGAAAACTTTGCTGGCTGAGTCTCACACCCCCTCTCTGAAGAAAGAGGAAAAGGGTAAATGAGTGCACTCGACAGGCCAGCCACCAGATTCTCATCTACAGATCACGTTCTCTTTATCGCAGAACTGGGATCCTGGTCACACGCTACACATTGCAGCTGAACCAGAAGCTGGGACTTCGCAAGAAACCGGGGGAATGCCAGACACCATGGCATCATTGTAAACCGGGGGGACTACCAGACAACCAATCTACACACACAGTGGGGCAGTCACCAGCCACAGGAGAGAACAACTGTCTTCTCCGAAGCAAAGCTAAGTTTGCTTACCACCTGGACTCAAACCCATCAGACCCTTACCCTCACTTTATGATGAAACAGTGAGAACCTGTCTATGAGTACCATCCTGGCTACAATACTGGGTATTCGCAAGCGGGGTGGATGTATCATAACCATATACATTCAGTGTAACTTAGACAGAACCCTGTATGCCAACTTAAGCTTGCTGCACAGAGTGCCAGCGAGTAAAGTAGGAGTGAGGAAGGACCCCTCATTGTGGTAGTCCAATGAGAACTGAAACACAGCCTATGGAAATGACACACCATTTCTTATCTATGTATAAGTAATAAAAGTTGATGTGTGAAAGTGCACTTAACTTGTGTCAGTTCCCTGTTGTTCAATCGAATGTTGAATGTCTGAACTTCTCTCTTCAATTCTGTATCTCGGAGCTATAAGTACTTTTAAGTAAGAGTACAAGCCTAGGGAAAATTATCTCAGAGCCATTCTTCTGTATTTAATCAATACCCGGAACAAATAAAAATTTCTCTGATGATTAGTACCGAAAAGTTGCTCCTTCCACCACTAGTAAGAGAGGGGGTGTAGGTGAAATGCAAGATAATTCTCATCAAGAAATTATTCAAGTCCTTCCCCTAGAGGACCCACCTACCACTCGTATCCATCTCGTCACACATGTGTGCACGTGTGTGTGTGTGTGTGTGTGTGTGTGTGTGTGTGTATGTGCATGTGTGTGTGTGTATGAGTGTGTACATGTGCGCTCATGTAAGCAGAAGCAATAAAGCTCACTCTTTCATCTTGATCAATATGAAATTGAACTCATGGATATGATATGCTGATGCAGACTCATCTATGTGTGAGAGTACTAATGTTTAATAGAAGTGTTCCTAGTAACATAATTCTTTCACAAGTTTACTGTTTTAACCAATGCAACAGTAACCGGAACACTCAGTAACAATCATCAAAACCAGGAACCATGTACTTAAAAACACTGAATTTTGTCGGCATCAGGTGAACAGCACTCTGTAAAACTGTCTGTGTTAGTGTAATGTTCTGAGCTTGTGCTCAACTGAACATCCACATTGGTGACAACAAGATATGCACTGTAAAAACAGTTGTATCGTTTGTTTGTTTATTTAGTGGTTGTTTTTTTTTTAACTGCAGAATTAGTTTTGCTTTGTGAAAACAGCACAGACTAAGTGTGCTATTCTGATCCTAACAAACCAAGGCCATTGTCATAGCAGTCCACCTCTTTCCTTGACACATTTACGCAAGCAACCATAAAACTATTCACCGACTTTCGCTAAGCAAAGCTTATCACAGTACAATGGGTGTGCCAGCGACACAAAGGACTCACTCGACTTCGCACGTGCCTGTCTCGTTGTCCGAGTGTCAGTCTCACTCTCAGTCATTCTGTTTTAATACTGTCACGAATAATCTATCTCTTAAAAGTTCGATTAACAAAACGTTTACAACTGCCACCATTTCATCGAATTACATATTTACTTATCCACATCTCACGCATCCACAAAAATCGAAATTGTACTTGATCGTTGTATTACACACTTGGCAGACGACAGTGTCGTCATACAAAAACCAGACACTTTCACTTCAAATATTTTCATGTGATCTTGTGTAAACTGACTCACCTCGAAATCCCTGAATACAGACAGGTTATTATAATAATACAATACACTGGCCGCATAGTTCATACTTTAGTATTGCCTTGTAAAAACAAACTGAAACTAGCTATACATGTTCACGTTTACTGAGCCCCGTCTGCACCCAGTGTTTGAACTGCCATAACATGAACCTCTTCCTGTGAGACTGACGTGTACTTCTCTCTGCGCATGTCACTTGGGAAAACTCCTCGTCAGCGAAAGCATAGGCTAACGGGACACCGCGTGCAGTTTAGAGCGAACAGGTGTGATGTTATGTCGTTGACATGTTGACTCATGATGTGATAATCTCTTTTTGTAAACTGAGCAGATCAACTGTATATCTAAAGAATGCAAATGCGTGTCTCATTCTTATCGAACATTCTGGTTGATGAACCTGACAAACTCAATTGAGGGACAGTCACACAGTAGACATTAGACACTGATTGGTAACATAGTCATTCTAATAGACTGTTGTAAAGTTAATAAAAGGCAAGAAGGGGAAGGACAGACCAAATAGAGTAAGAATTAACGTGAGCTTTGTTATGAAATTTCCGTACGATCGCAAACTACGCAAATGCAGATTGCAGGCTGCTTGGACAAATGACGAAATAAACCCAAGGGTGAAGCAAGGTACTTCCGGTGTATTTGAGGGTGTGTCAGTCCTGAAATCATCAAAGCGAAAGTACACAATACTTCGTTCTGTTCACTCCTTCACACCTCTTTGGAGTTACAGTCTGTACACCTTACCTGTTTGGGGCACTTTAGGCTTATGTGCATGAACGGAAGGGGTACTCCACATAAACTCTAGTGGAGAATTTCTTCCACAGATGTCCAACACTAAATATGCTAATAGTGATGGTATAGGTGATAGCTATAACGTTCGGGTTGCAATGGTTTGGGCCATATACCGGTGGTCAGGAAGCACACACACACACACACACACGCACCAACACGCACACACACACAAGAGCACACATACAAAGAGAGAGAGAGAGAGAGGGGGGGGGGGGGGGGGGGGGGATAGTAATTTCAAGTTTTCAAAGCAACAAGGAATATTAATATTATAGCTTAGAATTTATTGTCCTTCAGACCAACAGATTTCTGACCATTTTATTGTTTTGTTGGAGGTTGCATTTTGACACGCATTGCCAAGAGCCAAGCTGGGGAGGGAAGGGGATGGGGGTGGGTTGTAGGCATAATGTATACATAGCTACATCTTTTAAAACTTCACCCTTCCTTGACCCCCTTCCTACCATTAGCTTACAGCACCAACTATGCTTACACACACACATACACACACACACACACACACACACACACACACACACGTGCACGCGCACATACGCACACACACACACACACACACACACACACACACACACATGTCCCTTTATTAGTTACATGAGAAGCATAAGAACAGGTCTTATGTAAACCTATCCATCCTTGACTAAGCAGCAGACCAGGCAAGGCCTGCCATGTAATTCATGTCACAAGGGTCAAGACCTAGAGCTGTGTTGTCTACTTGGGGTGCCACCACCCAGGACTGGAAACAGCCCAGGGAATCAGCTGTCATGACTCTGAGGTGGCGCCTTCCATTGAGGGATTGTTCTTGAAAAGAATAATGTTTTGCAGCATTGTGTCTTGCAGGCTGGGATATGATAGTAGCAAGAGTTTTTTTTCCTTGGGCTTAACCTGATATTTGATTGTGTTGGTAAGTATGCAGAGTTTATATAGAGAGAGATTGGGCTGTGGTGGAATTTATAGATGATGGTCTGTCTCACTTTCTGCCATTGCTCCAAAATTGTCGTTGAATTTGAAGGTTGAGGTTAACTCCCTGTTGGCCGGTGACCCTAAGGATGGTGTATACTCAAAGAATGAAACTGAAATTTGTCATGGCAGGTATGGTCATTGGCAGTGCTCTTGGATCTGGTGCCGGATGGAGGCTGTTTTCTCTTGCTGTCTGAGCTGTGGTTCAGTGTGAACTCCGTTCACTTTTTGTTGTTGTTCAGCTGACAGTGAGCATCAGTTTTCTTTGCCTCTTTCCCCCTAAAACGGCCTGTTGTCAGGGCCACCAGGTAACCTTTTTCATGCTTTGAAGGTGCTGTTTGAGGCTATCTCAAAGTGGGAGCAGGACAAAAGTTTGTGGAGGGATGCACAAGTTCCTTCTATGATCCAATGCTGACCACACAATGGAGAGGGAAGTTTTTCAACCCAACCCAGAGAGGGGTGACCTCCATGCCCCCACTAAGAGTATGGTGTCCCAGGCCATGGTAATCACAATCAGGCAGCACTCCGTTGCCAACTGCCCCAGGTCTCAGGAGCCATTCCCCGGTGACACAGGCTGGATTTGCCGTCATCCAGAAGGCTGGAAGGTTGGCTGTGCCACCTGAGACTGACCTCTTCCATCAGTGTCCTTAAAAGGAGATTTGTCCCTTCTTCCTTGGGGTTCTCTGCTGTGCACATCCATTGCTCCTGCAGCATAAGCCATGTGAGGGGTGTCTGTGTCTGGATGGATGAGAAGCATGATGTTGAGTAATGTCAAAACTATGGGGATACAAGTTTAGAATACAAAATGTTTATAAAGCTAGCAGAGTCAGTTTGGTCTTGCGTGGGCTGAAACTTGCACCTTGTGTTGCATCATAAAGACTGGGGATGAAATGTCCCTTTGACATGTGTTGCAGTCTGGACTGGGGACACATGAACTTTGTTTTTGTTTTAACTGTTGCCTGGTTGGAGAGGCTGAGGGGTCACTCTCTCCCATGTGTGATGTAACCACTTGATATAGGCCTCCTGGTCAGTCAGCAGAGCTCTGGGTCTGGTGTTTGCATGGATTCTCATTCACATGCTGATCCACTTCTCTGTGGGTAGCACAAGATCCCAGGATTTTTCTCCTGGATCAGTCCGTGAAACTTCTACAACGCAGGCACTCAGAAGTAGGGGAGATACACATCTGCCTCTTCAGCAGACTAAAGGGTAAAATTTTTCTTTACTGCTTCCGGTCTCGTGGCTTTAGGTTTGCCTGCCTCATATCTATTAGCACCTGCCTTTTAGCGAATCAAACCTGTCATATTTCAGGTGGCTGTGTAAGTGACAGTGTGTCAAAGGAGAATGATAGCCAGTTAAATTCAGAATGGGATGCCGTCTGACTCATCTAGATTGATCAGAGAAGTGCTGTCTTTTCCACACGTGCAGTGTGATGCAAGGCAGTTTTGATCGAACATGACTGCCTCTCAGGTCTCCAAGGTGCTCAGCCTTTAATTTCCACAGCATGCCGCCTGTGGCACGCCTGCACAGCAAGTGGCATGTTAGAAGACACCCCCAGATGTTAGCATCATTCAGATGTGGCATGAGTTGAGAAATTGCCCAACCAGTCCAGTGTTTTCATAACTAGCAGTGGTGATGGGGAAATAAATGTTGTAGCAGCTTTATCTGTTAGGCAAGAAAAAAAGGTGTGTGTGTGTGTGTGTGTGTGTGTGTGTGTGTGTGTGTGTTGACAAGTGATTTGTCATCAGTCATCAGTCATTCCCCTGACCGCTGGGGTCGTTGGAGGGACGTGATGAGGCAGCCGCCGTTTCTCTCCAGGCTCTTCCGTTAGTGGCTGTTTTTAGGAGATCTGGCATGGTCAGTTTGGTCCAGTCCTTTATATTGTCGGACCAGATCTTTCTTTCTCTGCCGTCCTCGTCTGCGCCCTCCTTCAACGGTACCTTGAAGGATGGTTTTGGAGAGGATGTTGTGACGAATGACATGGCCAAACCATGCCATCTTCCATCATTTGACGGTTGCCAGAAGTGGTTCGTGGGGCCCAGCTAGGTTAGTGACCAGGTTCCGCACATAATCATTTGTCTTGTGTTCTTTGTATGAGATGCGGAGTAGTTTTTCTCAGGCACCTGGTCTCAAACGCCTGGATTCTTCTTTCTGTTTTTCAGCCATCAGTGTCCATGTCTCACAACCATATAAGAGGATCAAGACCACTAGTGACTTGTAGAGCTGGAATTTTGTGTAGAATTTGATATTGCTCTTCCACACTGTGTTCAGTCTGGCCATCGCTGCTGATGCGGAGTTGATCCTGATTGGGATTTCTGTGTGCAGGTGCCATCTTTGGACAGGGTTGCTCCCAAGTACCTGAAGCTGGTCACTTCTTTCAGACGCTTACCATTCATGGTTATGTTGGCACTGCTGCTGTTAGTCATGCTGTTGACCATGACCTTTGACTTCTCTGTGCTGACCTTCGTACCATAGGCACTGGCTCTTGTGACAAGTCTGTTTGTGAGATCCTGGAGCTCGGTGTTGCTGCCCCCCCCATGAGGTCGATATCATCTGCAAAACGAAGGTTGCAGACCGGCCTGCCGCCAATGCTGATGGAGGTGTGGTGTTTCTTCGAGGGTCTTTCGCATGATTCTCTCCAGAAGATGTTGAAAAGGACTGGAGATAGTAGACACCCTGGCCTGACTCCGACTGTGGTTGGGAAGAACTGGCCCTGCTGGCTATTGAGAAGTACTGTGCTGCTGGAGTGTTCGCAGAGGGCCTGGATGACTTGGACGAGCCTCTCATCAATGTTGAAGTCTCTGAGAACCTGCCATAGGCCGCTGTGCCACACCCGGTCGAATGCCTTCTTAAAGTCAATGAAGTTGTGGAAGAGGTCCTTTTGGTGTTGTAAATGCTTTCCAATCAGGACTCGGCAGTTGAAAATTTGTTCCACAGTGCTCCGTCTTCTTCTAAAACCTGCTTGTTCTTCTGATAGCAGTTCCTCAGCCTTGGATTTCAGTTGGTTGAGGATGATGTGAAGCATGACTTTGCTGGGTGGCTGATCAGACTTATAGTCCTGTCATATTGGCATTGTTTGAGGTTGCCTTTCTTGGGTAAGGCAACCACCAATGACTGGGTCCACTCTGTTGGCCACTTCTTTTCTGTCCAGATCTTTCTGACAAAGCATTGTTGGTGCCTCTGTGGTCTCTTTCCCTCCGTATTTCGCAAGCTCAGCTGGGACATTGTTCACTCCTGGGGATTTCCCTGGCTTCAGACTCTGTATTGCAGCCTCAACCTCCTCCTTCAGTACTTAGAGACCGTTCTTACTGTCTGCGGGTCGTTGGTTGTCCTGCAAAATGGATGTGTCCGGGCTGAGCTGGTAATTGTAGAGGCCCTCACAGTATTCTGTCCACCTCTTCAGGACTTCTTCATTCTCTGTCAGTAGCTTGCCATCCTTATCTTCGATGACTGCTGATCTTGTCTGGTTAGTCTTATTGAGGGTCTTGAGTGTGTTGTAGGTTTCTTTGCTGTTCCCTGCCTTTCTCGATTGCTTCTAACTGCTCCTCTATCCAATTTTCCTTGGCTGTCTTTATCTTCTTCCTGACTTCTCTGTTCACCTGTTGGTACTGCATCCTGGTTTCGTTGCTGGATTTCACAGAGGATTGGATAAGTGATAAGGCAAGAGAAAAAGAGGGAGGGAAAAAAAGGGTAGAGTTGATGGGGGTAGGTATCAGTGTGTCACAGTCTTTGATCTTTATATTGGTATGTTTGTGAAATGAGGAGTTAGGCAACAGATGTGCACACTTAATTGATGCCAGGCTGTATCCATCACAAACCTAAAGACCTCTAAAGTTGAAAAGGAGATTGTTGTGGTGCCCTTGTCATTCCAGACAAGAGCTGCTGTTGGAGAATGGAGATTTTGTACTTTTCACTGCTGGTGGCACTGAGGCCCCCTTCATTGCTCTGGATGGAGTTCTCCACTGAAGTGTGCTGACGTAGTTGCATGATCTGCCACAGGCTTGGTGGTTTGGTGACTTCTGGTAACTATTTGCTCTCTATGTATGTCTGGCACTGATCTTCATCCACCCATGAGAAGAATGCCATTTTCCAACAGAGGATGTGCTTGCCATTCATGCAGAAGTTGCTGGAGCCTGCGTTTTTCACAAGACACCCCCCACCCCCACCACCCCCACCCCCCCAAAAAAAAAAAAAAAACACCCAAAACAAACCAAGATGGTGGGATGATAGATAATCTCTTGCGATGAAGAGGGAGATGTTACATGAAATGATATGTGAGAAATTTTTCCTTTACTTTTGTTTCAAGAGAAGACAGACAGTGTCATCTACAGTCATGGAAAACCAGCAGGTTTGAAGCAATAGCCATCTACAGTCATGGGAAAACCAGCAGGTTTGAAGCAATAGCCATCTACAGTCATGGAAAACCAGCAGGTTTGAAGCAATAGCCGTCTACAGTCATGGAAAATAAAACCAGCAGGTTTGAAGCAATAGCCATGTAGTCATGGAAAATAAAAACAGCAGGTTTGAAGCAATAGCCATGTAGGTTTGAAGAAAGTATGTAAATGAACTGGTGTATCCCAGCATCCATCCCTCCTCCATCTGTTCCTGTTGTTCCAACCCTGTCTACAGTAGGGCTGTGTTGTCAAAGAGCCTTTAAATAAACCTGTATGAACATCAGTCAGGCAATGTTCATTGCAGTCAAAGCTGGGGTGTGTTTGAGGTGCTGGATTAAAACAAGACAATCATCATAGCCTTTGTGATCTCTCCCTTTCTTCCCCCCCACCCTTTCCCCCGTCCTCCCTAGCCATGTCCCTGTCCACATACACTTTGAGGGTGGTGATAGTAGAAGTGATTATTCGTTTACAAAGAGGCTCAAAACAACGAAACGTTCTCATCATGCAGGCCTCCTTCAGCCCCTCCACTTCCTACACATGCATGCTTTCAATCACAAGGGCTTCCATGAAATATATAGCACTAAGACACACACACACACACACACACACACACACACACACACACATGCTGATTTGAACAATTTTGTTATGTTTCGTGTGTGTGTGTGTGTGTGTGTGTGTGTGTGTGTGTGTGTGTGTAACTAATGCATTTGTGTGCTTATGTGTATGTGTTCATTGTTTTTCAGTTACCATGAAAAGAAAGTGTTTTGTGTGCTCAGCTAAATTGACAACTATGAAATTGAAACTACACGCGCACACACTCACACACACACACACACACACACACACACACACACACACACACATGTCCGACTGAAACCATAGAAGAATTACCATACAAAAGTGTAATGAGCCCAACATCAACAATCATTAAATATGAAGGAAAAGGCAATGAATGAGCAGCGGGGCTGTGTATAATTTGTGGCACACATGTTCTGTTGAAGACTGAGAAAGCCAAACAGGCCAATACTCGCTGGTTACAAAGAAAAACAAAACATGAACAGGTGAAAGTTGATAACTACAAATAGAAGTTGTGTCACTGCTGAATTTGGTTCCAAGTGCATCTTGTCTAAACTTGAAGACCATGCTTCTGAAAAGCCTATTTTGATGACAGATTTCTTTTGTGCGATGAAGTAGTAATTACTGACTCCTTTACGTTTGTCCATCTGTGTAAAGGGATTGATGTCTTTTATTAGATATCTACAGAGTTCCTGCAAGCTTTTTACAAAAAACCTGTTACCTACATTTATTTTCCTTAAGTACACTTCTGTTTACTCTTCTTAATTACCCCTTCTGTTTACTGTTCTATCTGCACCTTAACAGTAGATCCACTAGTAGACAAGAAATGAACTATGAACAGTTCCTGCTACTAGTTTGCCTCTCATTCTGTCTGATATGAAATTGTTTTAGTGCTGGAAAAACAGATTTAGAATCAACACGTCATAAAGTTTGAAACACACAGGAAGATTGAATAGTTTGAAGCCATAATGATAACAAGTTCAGATGTGAAGTAAAAAAGAAGTATTCTTGAATGATGACATCTCTGCACCTTTTCTGGCAGGAATAATGAAAGTCACTCCATGAAACAGTTGTGTGATGGCTTTTTTTACTGCCTTGCATCAGATTATGAAGAACAAACCACTTCTAAAAATATGTTACATTTGATCTTTAGTTGGAAAATCTGTTTTGAAAAAAGAGCACATCAGAGCAGATCTGTTGCATCAGTTGAAGCTGTCGCAATGGTAGTTAATGAAATGCTGACAGAAACAGGATGTTATTTTTTTGTTTGTAAAACTTGTAATATTTTTTTTTGTTCTGAAAATAAGAACTGAAATATAACTTGCATTAAAATTTAATAACTTTAATTAAGATCAAAGCAGAAATCTGTTTGAATTTCTGTGCCAAAATGGTGGATGATGAGTGCTTTGTTTTTACATTGTACAACACAGCGTCAGAGTGTGATGAAACGCTTGACAAGTCCATCCGATCGGTCCCACTTGTATTTTTTCTGTACAAGCACAAACGCCATTCTCCCTCCTTTCTCTGTCCCATCGGTCACACAAAAGGCGGAATAGATTTCAAATCTATGCCAACTCTCCCCTCTTAACCTCCCTTCCCCCCTCCCCCTTCCTTCTCACCTTGATGTAGCGAAAGTATTGCATGGAAAAGAAAATTGCATGACTCCATGCGTGCCTCGCCAGTCTCTCCCCACCATTCTTTCCTATCGTCCCCCCCTTCACCCCCTACTGTGGTGACGTGACACAGCGAAACTTTTGTCTCGCATCGCCACTGCGCTGTCACTCACGCAAAGGCACAGGGCCTGCTTGTCGCTCATCCCCCCTTCCCCCCCTCCCTACATGTACACCCCGCCCCCCTCCCACCGCGCCTGTCTGTCACGCTCCAGGTGGGTATGACGATATTGTGACGACCCACGCTGGTCTCATTAGCATTCATTCTAAAGACACGTGCATAAATCATTGGTTGTTGATCTCGGCGTGCGCCAGCAAAGTTCAAACGATTGATGGTAGGAGTAGATCCCCCCCCCCCCCCCCCCCCCCCCCACTCGCAGTGTTTTGATTGACACCCTGTCAGCCACACATCAGAAATCTGATTTGACAGTTTACAATACATATAGCAGACCTATAGCATCGCAACTTCACTGACCCCTCAAGACTGCCGGTAGATCAGATCAGTAATAGACAAAGGGACGACCCGAGAGAAGGCATGGTAATCTCCTTCTACTTCTTGATCCCAAGTCTAAGTCACTGATTCATCCCAGGAAAATGTGAGTTGACACTATGTTTTACATTCAAATCTATGCATTGATTTTATGTATGCCATGCAGTTTAGCAGTGTAACTTTGTGACAATATTTGGTGACATGTATCAAAATGATGATTGATTATTCTGTGTTGTAGTCTGCTTGTCATGTGGTAAAAGTGGTTATGATCCTTTGTTAACAATCTGACTACTATTGTTTGTGTTCAACCTGACTTTTGCCAGTATGCAATTCTATCTGTTAAGATGATTAATTTAGATCAGAAAAACAGTATGCCTGTACCAGGTGAAAACTGCTTAGCTGATTTATAAATACTGGTGATTGTTGGAATGATTTGTAGTGTATGACTTTAAGTCTACACCCCATGTGTACTTGGCTAAGTGTGTATTCCAAGTTAATGTGATCTAATTCATCAGAAACATGGAAGAGTTATTTTGACCGAAACTGTTAGCATTGTATTATTGTCTCCTACCTTTTTGTAAGCTTAACTCAGCCTTTAAACAAAAGTGGAATTTGATAAATATTGTAGAAACTCTACAACAGAGAAAACCTTTGCTGGCTGAGTTCTCACACCTCTTCTGAAAGATAAGAGGGTAAATGTGTGAACTCTACAAGGCAGCCAGCCAGCTATTACCTATAGACCAGGTTCTCTTTATCGCAGATCTGGGTCCGTGGTTACGCTTCAAACTGTGGCTAAACCACACACCGTGGCTACACCAGAAACCGGGGTTACGCCAGACACCATGGCTACACTGTAAACCGGGGCTATGTTATAACCACTGGTCTGGAGAAGTTGTGAAGACACACCACAGCCCAGCCATATAGCAACAGGTCTACACAGCAGGATCAGTCACCATCCACCAGAGAGATCATCTATCCTATCAGACTTAGATAAGTCAAAACTATACCAAGTGGACTTCACTCAATTAAGATCAGTTCATTCAGAACTTTTACCCTCACTTAATGATGAAACAGTGAGACTAAAACTCAGCCTATAGGACAGACATGTATGTACTTACCAGTGTGAAAGCAAGTAAAGTTGATGTGTGAAATTGCACTTAACTTGTGTCAGTTCTCTGTTATTCAATCAGTGTGAATGTTTGAACTTCTCTCATCAGTTCTGTCTCTCGGAGCTACAAGTACTTTTAAAGAGTACAGGCCTAAGGAAACTTATCTCAAAGCCACTATTGAGTATTTTAACCGGAAAGTTGCTCTTTCCACAACTAGTAAGAGAGAGGATGGAGGTGAAATGTTGATATAATTCTCATAGAGAAATAATTCCAGGTCCTTCCCCTCGAGGACCCACCCACCACTCCCAGCTTCCGTCACATCGCATCGAAGTGGGGGCTCATCCAGGATTGTAAAACACAATTCAGGTTGTAAAACCCAATTCAGGTTGTAAAACACAATTCAGGTTGTAAAACACAATTCAGGTTGTAAAACACAATTCAGATCGTAAAACACAATTCACTCAAAATTTTATTTCCTTTGGCTAGTACAAAAATTTGGACAAAGAGCAGAATTCAGAGCAAATAGGCTGATTGAGTTGAGTCCAGGAGGAAAACTTTCATGTTTGTTGTGCGTATGATTATCGCACATGACAAATAAGAATGTGTATGGTTGACGTTATTCAACAAATAAGAATGTATATGGTTGACGTTATTCAATCAATTTCCTTTTGATATTACATTGTGGGATTATTTGCTTTTGTTGTACTTAGTGGATATTTGATTGTTAAGAATTGTATAACAATTTATTATCATGGCTGAATCAGTGAAACTGAGACTGGAGATCAAAGAGTGGGGAGAATCCATAGGCCTCTCTGGTCAAGAGTTAGATACCTTTGTGACGATACAGTTTGAAAAGGAACCCAAGTGGGCCACAGAATGGGCCAGAAAATGAAAAGAGATAGAACAGGCAGTGCAAACAAAATTCGGAGAAGGTTGCGTGCCCAAAAAAGGCTAATGAAACTCAAGAGCAAAACAAAATAAATGAGTTAGAACATGAAGCAGCCGAGCTTGATAAAGCGAGAGAACATGAATTGGCTCCCCAAAAGATTGAAAAGCCAGCTGAGACTGTTAACTCTTCAAACCTGGCGCGCCAAAATGTTCAGCCTCCCATCCAACCTTCAGCCATGCCGTTTTCTTTAGATCCTGTCAGTGAAGCAAACACAAAAGGATGCGAGACAAGCAAAACCAGGATTTGATCCCCCCCCCTCTATCACAGCAATCTCAAAACCCAAAACCCCCACCAAGTGGGAAACCACCACAAAATGAGAAACAACAAACTGGTAAACCACACAGTGGTAACTCAGTCCCTGTGGTCAAAAACAGTGCACAGAAGTGTTACTGCGCATACTGTAAAATGACTTCTCACAACACTGCAGACTACAGAAAATTCTGTGGACCAAGACTCCAAACAATTGCTGCATACCAGGTAGTGTCTACACCCAAAAGAGTTGACACACCATCTATGGTACCCAACATCACTGCACCACCCATCAGTGAGCAGGTGCTAGTAAATAACAAACCTGCCACCTGTTCGTATGACACAGGATTGTCATATGATGCAGTCATAAGAGCTTCCCTTGTGGAGCCAGCTGCTATCACTGAAGAGACAGTGCCTTTACAAGGGGCTGACCTGACTCTGCCAGCTGCTATCTTACCTGTGGCCACAATTATGGTTGACAGTAGGTACATCAAGGGACAGATCAAGGCAGCCATCATGGACAATCCGATCCATGATCTCCTACTTGGTGGCTGTTACGTCATGCTCGGGAACCCATCTGAGTCTGTAATTGTATCCACATTGCAGGTGAAGGCTCCAAAGCAATTCAAACCTCCTAAAAAGGAGATGAAAGCAGCTCAATGAGCTGACCCTACAGTAGTGGCATACTTCTAGAAGTAGCACAACAGCTGTCAAACCCCTCGCAAGGGTGAATTCTTCAGGCGGAACGAGTGTAAATAAGACAGCTCTCAACTTTTGGTCCCAGTTCCACACGGGACCCAAGTAATGGAAGTGGGACATACACTCCATGCCATAGGCCATATCAAAGTAGGGCCTACCTTGCAATGGGTGATGAATCAATACTATTGGCCAGGGATGGCAGAGGACATCAAGAAATATGTCGATTCCTGCCCCCTGTGCCAACGCTGGTCATCCAGTCAAGGGGATGATTCTTTCCCAGGCCAGCCTGACAATCCAGACACAGGCCAACAGGAGCCCCAATAATGTATTCCGAGGCTCCACTGGTGTCCTGGTGACCCCAGAGCTAGTGCCAAAAGCATAATGGACCAGGATCGGGATGGATCGTCAAGTAGGAGCTTCTCTCTCGAGAGAACCTTTATTCAGGGGGCCTATGTGACGAAACGCTTGACAAGTCCATCTGATCGATCCCACTTGTATTTTTCTGTACAAGCACAAACGCCATTCTCCCTCCCTCCTTTCTCTGTCCCATCGGTCACACAAAAGGCGGAATAGATTTTAAATCTACACAAACTCTCCCCTCTCAACCCCCCCCCCCCCCCCCCCCCCCCCCCCCCCCCCCTCCCCCTTCCCACCTTCCTTCTCACCTTGATGTGATGAAAGTATTGCATGGAAAGAAAATTGCGTGACTCCATGTGTGCCTCGTCAGTCTCTCCCCACCCTTTTTCCCCTGCCGTCCCCCCCTTCACCCCCTACTGTGGCGACATGACACAGCGAAACTTTTGTCTCACCTGTTCATCACGATCCAAAAACAAAATATCTCTACTGTGTTTTGATTCTAAGTTATGTACATGCAAACATTTGTTAGGTTACATCAGGTAAATTTTAGTATTTGTAATTATGTTGTTGCAATTACTCTAGCGCATGTGAGGGTGCCGTACAAAACAAGATATTTTTTGACATGTTTGTTTCCTACATGTGTGTGTGTGTGTGTGTGTGTGTGTGTGTGTGTGTGTGTGTGTGTTTCTTCCAGTTGACTGAACAATCAGAGGACGTCTAATGCTCAATCATGTGTTCCATACCTGACCAGGTAATGATGACGATGTTGTGGAAATGACATTGTTATTGTTGCTTTCAAATTATGCTTTACCTTTAAGACACTACAAAAAAATGTATTGCAACACAGAGTGAACGAAAGGCGATGTTGAGTTTGTGTGAGTCTGTTTAGGTGTATAAGTGTCTATTTTTGCAAGTATAACTCTGTGTGTGTGTGTGTGTGTGTGTGTGTGTGTGTGTGTGTGTGTGTGTGTGTGTAGAGAGAGAGAGAGACATCTTTGTAAGTATAAATCTATGCATGTGTGTGTGTTGTGAGATCTTTGTAAGATTAACTCTGAGTATGTGTGTGAGAGATCTTTATAAGTATAACTCGGTGTGTGTGTGTGTGTGTGTGTGTGTGTGTGTGTGTGTGTGTGTGTGTGTGTGTGTGTGTGTGTGAGAGAGAGAGAGAGAGAGAGAGAGAGAGAGAGAGTCAAAACAGAATTGTAAAGGTTGAATTGTGATTTTCTTTAAATTTAATTCAAACACACACACACGCACATGCGCGCGCACACACACACACACACACACACACACACACACACACACACACACATACACACACACACACACACACACACACACGCACACATGCACACACACACACACACACACACACACACACACACACACACACACACACACACACACACACACACACACACACACACACACACACACACATACACACACACACACACCAAAAAACATGACCAATATTCAGCAGTTTTCATGTGTGTCAGGGACAGCACAAACACACAAATATCTCCATTGTGTATAGACCTGAAACTGGATTTTGCAAGATCGTGAAAATAAGTCCTCCATTTTTTTTTTTTCTGGATAATAATTTTTTTAGTGCCAGCGGCAAGGATGGTATTTCTTCACCAGTGTCAGTTGGTGTGTTTGTATGCCAGCAAGATCATGCTGCTGATGTTAGTGTCACCAGTGTCAGCTGGTGTGTTTGTGTGCCAGCAAGATGATGCCGCTGATGTTAGTGGCACCAGTGTCAGTTGCTGTGTTTGTGTGCCAGCAAGATGATGCCGCTGATGTTAGTGAAATTGGTGGCAAGCTGACATGTTGCCCAAGGTGGAATCTTTAAAAGTTTGGTGGAGATCCATGAAGTGAATCCAGATAAAAGAGTAGATCCACAATCCCTTTTGCCATGGTGGAGGTCTTTGCAGAACAGAGTATCTTTTGTAGTTATTATGGATTGAATTGAGCGATCAATGATATTTTATGATGTACATTCAGAAAAACAATGATGGCTTTTTTTTTGTTATTTGTTTATGGCAGCTGTTTGCATGTAATAGGGTGCACAAACATATATCGCAATGAAAGGGTCACAATTAATTTGTAGTTATTATGGATTGAATATAGCTATAAATGTTTTTTTTTAGGTACATACAAAAAACAGTGATGGCTTTTTGGTTGTTTCCTACTGTCAGTTGTTTGAATGTAATAGGGTGCACAAATAGCACAATGAAAGGCTCACGATTGTTGTTGTGCACTTTGTTTTTTTTATGTTTGAAATGAACTCTTATATGCTGACAATGTACTTTTTTCATGTTCATTTTCTTCATCTCTCTCAATGTGTGTGTATGTATGTGTCCCAAAGCAGAGGGTGAAAAGGAATGTGTCACAGTTATTGCACCTTCTAACTTAACAAAATTAATCTTGCCCACTTTCGCTCTCTCTCTCTCTCTCTCTCTCTCTCCCTCTCTCTCCCCACCACCCCCACCCCTCTCTTTGTCTCTGTCTCAGTCTCTTTGTCCATCTCTCAGCCTATCTGCTTTCCTCTTCCCTGCCCCCCCCCCCCCCCCCCCCCCTCTCTCTCTCTTTAAAATGTTAGAGAACAGTGCATTTCTAAGAAGTATATTACATCCATCCCATTACATTTGAATTGTCACTACTGTTCATAGATGTCGAAGCATAAACATCAGAGTCTTGTTTTTTTTCTTGTGCGACCTGTGTTGACAGAAAGGAGTAAGAAAGGTTAGAGATGAAAGACTTGTTTCTTTATGACCGTAGGGGCAGTGAACTGTCAGAGATTCTCTGTGTCTTGGGCAGGGCATTGCGGAAGGCAGGGTCTGTCTCTCTTCCTCCTTCACTGTAACCTCCCTGAACGGAATCAGCTTCCCATTTATGGGGAGGGAGGATGGAGAAGGTTTTCAATGTGTAAAAGTCTGATTCTGTGGGTGGTTCAAGCTCACAACTGTCGGCTCCACAGGCAAATGGTTGACACTTTGACCATGGACCCCTTGATCTGTTGAAAAAACGACTCTCTGATTCTGTGGCACTTCATACTCTGCTTTCATGCTAATCTCAGTTTTGATTTCCCCTTGATGTCAGTGCCCTTGGTGAGTTGTGACGAGGTTGGTGATTCCCCTTGGTGAGTTGTGACGAGGTTGGTGATTCCCCTTGGTGAGTTGTGACGAGGTTGGTGATTCCCCTTGGTGAGTTGTGACGAGGTTGGTGATTCCCCTTGGTGAGTTGTGACGAGGTTGGTGATTCCCCTTGGTGAGTTGTGATGAGGTTGGTGATTCCCCTTGGGTGAGTTGTGATGAGGTTGGTTATTCCCCTTGGTGAGTTGTGACGAGGTTGGTGATTCCCCCCTGGTGAGTTGTGATGAGGTTGTTGTTATTATTCCCCTTGGTGAGTTGTGACGAGGTTGATGATTCCCCCTTGGTGAGTTGTGATGAGGTTGGGTTGGTTATCCCCTTGGTGAGTTGTGACAGGTTGGCGATTCTCCTTGGTGTCCATGCTCTTGGTGAGTTGTGATGAGGTTGGCGATTGCCCTTGGTGTGTGTGCCCTTCGTGAGTTTGTTATGACGAGGTTGGTGATTCCCCTTGGTGTCCATGCCCTTGGTGAGTTGTGTTGAGACGAGGTTGGAGTTGTGAGTTGTGACGAGGTTGGCGATTGCTCTTGGGAAGTTGTGACAAAGTTGGCATTTGCCCTTGCTGTCTGTGCCCTTGGTGAGTTGTGATGAAGTTGGTGATTCTCCTTAGTGTCCGTGCCCTTGGTGAGTTGTGATGAGGTTGGCGATTGCCCTTGGTGTCCATGCCCTTGGTGAGTTGTGATGAGGTTGGCGATCTCCTTGGTGTCTGCTCCCTTGGTGAGTTGTGATGAGGTTGGTGATTCTCCTTGGTGTCCGCGCCCCCTTGGTGAGTTGTGATGAGGTTGGCGATTCTCCTTGGTGTCCGTGCCCTTGGTGAGTTGTGATGAGGTTGGCGATTCCCCTTGGTGTCTGCGCCCTTGGTGAGTT